>JBBMKD010000001.1:50718281-50748857 GCA_037834095.1 Argya squamiceps | reverse complement strand
AAAAAAAAAAAAAAAAAAAAAAAAAAAAAAAAAAAAAAAAAAAAAAAGCCCCACTGGAGGTACTTGTGAAAAAATGGTTCCAGCAGGATTTTTGGTGTGGTCAAAATTGCAATCAAGATCTGTAACTCAAGTAGTTTTTTTTAATTAAGGAAATAGCAAATCCAAAATCACATCCAGGCTTTTAACTTGATCATGGGGAAATACTTTGTGGGTTTTTAAAGTCTTACATTGCTCTGCAATATGTATGCACTGTTGCAGAGGATATATCTTGAATTTTAATATATCGGGACCTGGGGGTTAAATTTTCTTATTTTACTCTGTCTTCTGATCATCTCTTCAATTAAACACTAATCAATGGGATGAAAAAAGATGAGTTGGAGAAATAACAACTTTCAAGTGTAGTTGGTAGTGCAAACTTTCAGCTTTTGCTGAAGAAAAAATACTTACAATATTAAACAACCTATGGTGCTGATAAATCTAGTAGTTTACAGTAGTGATTAAAATTCCCCCAGGATGCAGGCACACCTTAAGAAAGAAAAGATTTTTCAAAGAGGACGCTACATTTTAAATTATATTTTGAGCCTACACTTTGAGTTTCATTTTGAAGTGATCATTAATTAGGACTAATCAGAAGCTGATGGAATTAATTCTTATATTTAAATTAATTAGATTTAGTAAAGAAAAAAAAAATCACTTTTCACAGTCAAAACCCCAAAACTGGCTCAAGAAAAGAACCCATAAATATTCAATAGTAAAAATCAACACTGTAGTTACCTGTGGATCTAGAAATTATGGGGTTTTAAGCTATAAAATCAAGGTTTTATTTATAACAAAGAGATAACTTGCATACAACAATATAGCTTCTATTATGCTGCTTCCAGCAGTGAAAGTGACTCCTGAGAACTTAAAGGAAAAATGTATATATATATTGCAGACCAGATCCTGTTAAAAGCAGAATCTCAAAAAGAGCCATAAAGGTGAATAAAAGCCTAAAAGGATTGGAACAAAAGGCCTGCAAAGAAAATTACACAAGGCTAAGTGCCTAAAAAAGGCCTAAAACAGGAGGGCACTTTGGAAGTGCAAAGGTATTTCAGCACTTGTTGTCTCCTGGCAATCCACTGCTAACAATTAATTAAATTCAGATGAAATCATACATCCTTTAAAAACCTCAGTCTCTTAAAGCAACCAAAAAAACTTAAAGCACCATTTCAACACTGACAAATACGGATAATTCACACACACTCCACCCCTAATCCCTTCACTACAGCTGCAAATAAAATTTCTAATGATTTTGTTCTCTAGCATTGTTCAGTCCATGTTTTGCCCATTACCTTTCCCAATTACTATTCTTATATTCAATTCCAAAGAGTTCCCTATTGTGCAACACAAAGAACTGTGGTGGGCTGACCTTGGCAAGAGCTCGTCAAGCTGCTCTGTCACTCACCTTCCATCAAAAGGATGGAGGGGAAAATAAGGCCCAAAAACTCACGGGTCAAGACAGGGACAGGGAGGTCACTCAATAATTGCCATCATGGGCAAAACAACTCAACTTGGTGAAATTAATGTAGTTGATTGCCAATCAAACAGTACAGGATAATGAGAAACAAGAATAACTGTACAGCATCTTCCCTCCTCCTCTTGCTCCCCAGGTTCAACTTCATTCCCAATTCTTCTACCTTCTCCATGTGAGAAGTGCAGGGGGACAGAAAATGGGGATTGTGGTTAGTTTGTAACACCTTGTGTCTTCTCTTTTTCCTCCTCCCATTTTTCCTTTCATTTCAATAGGACACAATCCTATGAACTCATCACGCATGAGTCCTTCCCACAGTTCTTTATGAACTGCTCCAGCATGGGTCCCTTCCACAGGGTGCAGTCCTTCAGGAACAGCTGCTCCAGCATGGACTCCCCCTCTCCACTGGTCAACAGTAGCTTTCTCTAGTGCAGGCTCTCACAAGCTGGAGTTTCATTTAGGACAGATCTACATGCACTGGTAAGAGATCTTCCATGGACTGCTGAGGTGCAGCTGCCTCACCATGGTCTTCACCATGGTCTGCAGGGGACTCTCTGCACTGGTGCCTGATGCATGTCCTCCTTCTCCTTCTGTGGAGTTGCTTTTATCACGTTTTCTAACTCCTCTCTTCCAGAATTTTTAATCTTTTCTTAAATACCTTATCACATGCAAGGTTCTGCCAACATCACCAACAGGCTTGGCCCTGGCTGCAGCAGCGGGTCCGTCTGGGAGTCTCTGGTGCCTCCCTGCAGGAGCCACCCACCAAAGCCTTGCAGGGCAGTCACATTGGGCAAGGTAAATCAAGGTAAGGAAGAGCTTTCAAATATGCAACTTGTCTGGGGACCATTAGTGAGTTTACATATGGATTTAGAATAAGGAGTCTTTCAGTAGTCCAAAAGTCAGGCTCTAAACCTCCTTTTCCTCAAGTGAAGAAAGTGCAAAGCACTGAATGCAGTTTGTTTCAAAAAAACATCACACATTTATAGTAGTCTGTTGGGTTTGTCTATGACACAGGGTTGAACTTGGTGACTCAGAACTTGCTGTGAAATTTCTGTGCTTTTATATCTCCCAATGGCAATAGGCTAATGATAATATCTGAGTTAAAAGCGTTATCAGCAGTATGCTTTCACTAGAAAACAAAAGGAGAGGTTTTCATTCATATTCATCTTTCTGAAAAAGAAAGCTCTGCTTTGTACAGCTAAACCAACATTTTAAAAATAAATTAAATATCTACCTACTGAAGACAAGATATTTCTAGAGATTTCTTCTTAATAGGCATTTTAATTAAATTTCAGCACCCACATCATATCGGTTCTCACAAGGGAGCCTGATGTACAAAAGTAAGAGGTTGCTGTCCATCATCCAGACATCTTTACCATTTAAATACGTGTGGAAACTTGAATAGTTCTTAACAAAAAGAATAAGAAATTTCCAACTATACATTTGCATGTAGTACTGGAGAAGAAGAATTTTCTTCCAAGATGCATTTGAGGTGTCAAGATGCCATTCCTTTTTCACTAATCCATCATGTTAAGAAAGATGATGATTAAATTTATTTATAAGTTTTTCTTTTGGATCATGAGCCATGTTCACGTCTCTCTTTCTCTCATTTTCTAAGGATGATCACACTCACCAGAAGAGTATAAGTTTATGATATGGCCCTCTCCCATGACTCTGGAGTCTCCTACTATTATTTTCAACACAAAAATCTTGCTTTTCCTCAGAATAAAAATATATTGGATAAACTCAAGTAATTTGCACACTAAGAAAAATCCTAGGATCCAAAGGATCTTCTCTGATAAAATATTTACTCTTACTACTTTTGATAGAAGTTAATTTTGCTGAAGCTGTGAGTGAGAATAATTAAAAGACTTTGGAATAAAGAAGGTTTCAAACAGAAATGTTCTTTAAAAAAAAAAAGGAAAATAAACAAAAAGGAAGCTGATGCACTGAATAATAAATACCATAGCATCATAGAATTCTTTAGGCTGGGAAAAACCTTTAAAAACATTAAGTCCCACCATTAACCCAGCACTTTCAAGTGACTGTACATTGAACTAAACCTTTGATTTTGTTTCTCTGTCTTCTTTTATTTCTAAAAAAGATAATTGGTATTTTATTTGCTTCATCAAATCAATATTTAGAAAATACTGACATGATGAAGTTTGTCTTAAGTACTAAACTCCTAATCTATAGATTTTCATAGCAAAAAACTTAAAATTCTTGGGGCAGCTGAGAGAAAGAGAGAATTCTGTCTTATTATAATTCATATTTACACTGTCTTGATTATATCCTAAAAAAACAATAAATCTAGATTCAAAAAATAATGTAGATAACTATGATGTTAATTGTATGGTTATACACTTAGCTAAGGTGAAATAATGTAGCCTTCAGTTCACAGCATATGAGACTGTTACAAACTGTTCATTAAAAAAGTCCCTCTCAGACTGTTTATTCATTGGTTAAAAAAATCTGTAAAAAAGTGTTATTTAATGCAACAAATCTGCACCTTGTGCTGTGTTGTATTTGAGGTACAGCTTATGTAGGCTGAATAAAAAAATTACAATTAAAACTTCTATCTGTCTTGCAGAATACGTATTTGCACTTGTTTGCACAAAACTCACAAGGCTCATAAATTAGTCCCTTTGAAACTGAGGACATGGAGTTAAGAAACATTCAAGTTTAGAGTGTATTTAAAAGAGCCTGTAGCAACAAAGACAGACAAAAGGCTGCAAAATAGACACAAGGCAGTCACTAGGCCCACATGCAATCTGGGAATTGGGATTATTTTCAGTGGCTCATATTCTTGCTCTTCTTTGCTGGCACAGTCACAGCACAAAGCCGTGGGCACAAAGCCCCAAGCCCAGCACCAATTTGGAGACAAATGGTACCCCAGGCTTGTGCAACACTTAGGGATGCTACAGTTCCCGATAAGAAATAAAGAAGTAGGAGTCTGGTGTAATGCTGATGTTTACCATGCAGGGTTCTGTCTTTGAAGCAATACAGTCATGTTGGCAGTAGAGAGAAGTCCTATCAGGGCATTATTAACCTCTTCCTAAAGCTGACATTTGAAACAGGCCAGGTGAATCACTTCTAAGGAGTGCCCATTTTTCTAAAGTATGGGATAATGATGAGAGAATTGGCCCATGTGTAGATCTCTGCAACTAAAATAGGAGAAATAGATCACAGTTTTGACACACTATTGTATATCATACTCACAGTATGATATAGGAATTATTGGTGCTTCTCTGAAGCCCAACAATACAAGTTGGCATGTTACATATAATATACCTATAAAATACTATCTGAAGACATGTCTGCATCATCAGCACATCAGATACATAGAAGACTCTACCTCCCTAGTCTAACTTGTTGAAAAATAAATTTAAGGGATTCACTAGTTATCCAAAATTAAAGGAGATGCAAAGAACTTAGGTTATCTAACCAAAGAAGTAGGTCAACATATTCCCTACATTAAAATGAGAAAATGAACCATTATGAGACCAGCTAACTAGAATAGCCTGATTTTCCTCTCAGTTTTATAAATTATGGAAATTAAGGGCAGACCAGAGAATCACTGAAAAATTAGAGCTCTCTCCAGGATGTATCAATCATTGTCATTTCTCACATACAAGCATAACACTGCCTCCCTTTTGGGCTGCAAATTAAGAAAATGAATATAGAACCATGAATTTTTGAATAAATTAAACTAGTGTCATGAATAACCCTATGAATTTCTCCAGCTAAGAAAAGGAAAGTCTTCACAAAAGGCTCTTCATTACTCTTATCAGTCCAATTCTGCTTGCCTTTCCAATGACAATGGAAGGTCAATTTCATGGCTGTGGAAGATTCACCAGTAATGACCCAAAACCAAACTAAGCCTCACACCATTAGCAGTCATCCAGCAGACAGTGAGCAGGTGGAAGATGATTTTGTGGATCAGACTCAGATCCTGTAAAATGATCCTTAATTTCCTCTGAAATGCCTGAAAATGGCCTGTAGAAGTGTTTGGAAAGAGATTAGGGAGGATAGAAACTTGCAAGATACCACCTTACTCATCCTGTGAATGGACTTCTGTAAAGGCATTCCAAGATTTGCAGTAGGTGGACAGCCAACACGTTTAGACCTAGAGTCAAAACAGAGGCTCAGCAATATGATGTACAGTTCCAGAATAAGACCCAACATCTACAGAAAATGGTTATTCACCTAACTCCACTGTCCATCTGTGGCTGAATCAACTTTAATTAATAATGGTTTGCATTGAAATATTCTCAAGCATATTCAATTTACTCCTGTGGATGTAACTTTTGCCTGTATCTGGCTGAGTCCCTTCATTCTCTGTACTTCATTTTTTTTTTGGATGTCAATGCCTTACTCAGAAACTGTAGAGATGTTGTCTCATACGCACGGACACATACTTTGGATAAATATAATGATATAATGATCACTGAAATAAATTTCTAAATTATTTCATAGCCTATACATTATTATGTGAATAACTTAAAGAAACAAAAAAAAGTAGAAGTGGCCTATTTAGAACAATGTTCTTCTAACCTGTAAAATGTTAAACATACTGCGTGTTTTCTTCAAAAAGTTTTTTTTGGAGGAAAAAGAGACTAGAAAAATAACACTTTCTGTATACTCTGCACCCACTACTCAAAGAAAGAATAACAATTCTAATCCGAGGGGTAAAAGAGAGGAGTTGTAATTTTCATACTTAGTCACTTGATTCCCACGAGAAATGACCTATGTATGATTTTCTGTACTATATGACTCAGCTGTAGAAAAGCATCAGTTCCTGCAGGAGATTTCCAAGCCAGCTATCTGTATTGACCCACTGTCTTCCTTCAGTTCTGATTATGGATTCTCAGGTACCTATCTTTTCACAATAATTAGATTTTTCTGTTTAAAATCAGAATATAATCCCCAAAAGGTAAAAAAACTCCAAAAATTTTCAGAAGATTTTGCAGAAGACTAAAAATTTGCTCTAGTCATAATTAAAAGGGGCCAGCAGGCAAAAGTAGCTGCAGTGTTCTGCAGTTTGCATAGAGTTATTTCAGAAGAAAAACCTGAGGTGTAATATTTATACTGTATGTGATGGCTTTTTTGAGGGGGGGAAATATATTGCAAATTTATACATGGGGGAAAGCAGCTGTTGCATGACTGTTATTGACCAGCACACCTCCACAGTGGAGGAATATTCAGAGATGAGGCAAAACCCCCAATGAGCTCAGGAAAAAAAGCATCATAAACAAAGCTAAACTTAACACCAGGGAGAATGAAGGGTAATGTTTTTAGATAAGACAGCTGCACTGTTGAATCATCAGGTTCCCTGAGATAATTAACACACAATTATGCCTTCCTGAGCTACCCAGAACAGTGTGCCAAGGCTGAGAGAACATGCACATGCCTCAGCCCAACATAAAGTATAAAATCTGATCAACTACTAGAGCAAAATGGGAAGACAACCCAATCTGGCTTTAATCCATGCATGTTTTCCTAGGGACTTGGGATACTCAGCATCCTGACAGTGAGCACACAGAGACCAGTAATGAGAAACAGGTTTGTTCTGTGACTCAACCAATATGCAAGTGCTGTATTATTTTTCTATTATGAGTTCAGTACATTGCTGCAGCACTCTGTTAAATCAAAATCACAGATACACCAGATTAGTATATTTGATAATAAACACTGAAGCCTCCTCCTGGCTGGAGAGTATTGAACTGTGACAGGGATAAATGTGGAAATGCTTCTCTCAAGATACAATCAAGACAAAAGTTTGATCTGCTGTTGAAGTGTGTCAAATGAAATTTCAAATAAAATGGTCAGAATCGAGAATTTACAGAAAGCAAGGCATAAGAAACATACAGTACAGGCCTGGTTCTTATCCCAAATTTTAAGCCACAAAACGGATCAAGCCTGTCTCTGAACTCTAGGAACATTCCCATGCTCTACTCTGTCACTGTTTAGCTGTAGACTGTCAGGGTTACTCCTGAACAGAGAGTCACTGTGAGAAATGTAGACTAATAATATGATCCAAGAAAAAAATCCCATAGCAAGTTTGTCAACAATACTATTATAGAGAAAAAAAAAAAAAGAAAAAGAAAAAAACAAAAAGCCAAAAAAAAAAAAGGAAATAAAAATAGAAAAATAGATAGAGATACAATGCATACTTGCCTCTGCAAATCAAAGTGATAGCAGTGACCCCAATATGAAAAAAAAATCTTCTTCTCAAAGCATAAAGAACATGCTCACAAGGACACTTTAGAGTGAATTGTTGGAGAAAATCCATCACTGGGAAATTAGTTTCTGGGTTTCTTTAGTTAGGTGTATACATTTTCTATATAGATTAGGGTTTTTTTTCTTAGGGGTGTCAGGTCTGGTTTTACAGTGGTCTTTAATAAAGAACTTGTTAGTCACTCCCTTTTTCAGTCACTTCCCTTTGTAAAAGTGCAAAGCAAAAGCAAAAATAAACTTGAAGTTCTTTCATTCAGTCTTGGACTCCAAAGCTGGTGTATGAAGCCAGCTGAATTTATTGCATGTAGCACATCTCTTCCCACACTTCAGTGAGTGAGCAAGCCAGAGCAGAAACAGGGTGACTCATTAGTGAAAGCAGAGAATTGAAGCACACTTTGGCCAGATGAAATTAATGAGAGAGAAGCCCATCTCAGTAATGAAGTAAAATGTTCCAAACAGATAAACCCCTCGATTCTCTGATTTTTGGTCATCATGACATATGTCACAAGGTGAACACATAAAGCAGAAGTTTACATTCCATACTGCAGTATGTGGGGTGGACACATAAAGCAGAAGTTTACATTCCATACTGCAGTATGTGGGGTGGGACTCAGGCACACAAACGTGTGTTTATTATCGTTTAGGCACTGTGGGGGGAACCCTGGCAACTCCACCTGAAGCTGGAGAAAGTTGTAAGCTGCCTATAAGTACCTGTCATCTCCACGGTATCTTAAACCAAACCAGCACCAAATGGCTATAGGATAAGTCAGGCTAGTCCTTACCTTCTTTCCTTACCTTCTTTGCTGAAGTACCTATGCTGATGTGTTTCCCTGTGTATACATGCACACAAATATGCACACATGCAGCAAAGTGCCAGCTGAGTCCAGAACAAGGCTGCTCCAGACTGCTGCACCACTCACACCTTCTGTAAGTCTGGAGTCTTCCCATGGCAATTAATATAAAAATGGTTTTTTAAAGTTACATAGTAAGCATTTTAGGACAAGAATATTTTCTTTTTGTACTTCAGGTCTAGATGACCTGGTGTTCTAGAGGGGCTGACAAGGTTCTTCCAGAGAAGTCTCAAACACCATCTGTTTTCACAGACAAGTTCCCAGTCACCACTTCCCTGTTGTTGAAATAATGTCAATCATTTGCTAAGGTCTAAGATTTTTAATAGCACTGGAGTATTTAAAGATATGCAATTTCTTCTCTGCCAGAAAGTTGTGCTTTTTTTTTTTTTTTTTTTTTTTTAACAGATAACATTTTGCTGAGGAAAAATTCACTCCTCATTACTGGACATGTCTCATTACTGAACATGGCTCCTCACTCATCATAGAGCACATTCTGAATGTGTGAAAGCAATGAATGTGTGCATCAAATGAGAAACATAAAGGGGTACTCGGCTCCTTGCCACAGGTGCTGCATTGTGTTGATAGCAGCAGGGAGATGGCAATGATTAATCAAGTATGTCAGCTGCCTTCTCCACTTTACTGGGAGTGAATTTGGCTCAGTCTTGATGTTTTCCTCTGTCTCAGAGTGCTAGACAGTGTGCTTGGTTTGATGAGAGAGAGGAATTAAAAAAGCAAGGGAACTTGTTTTCTTTTGAGAAGCCAGACTGCACTTTCATAGAATGAGGAGAAACAGAGTCAAGACTCTACTTTAGAAGTATGGGGGCCTTTTTCCTGAGGGGCAATCTCCCACTAAGCACGTACAGACTTAAATGTAAACTAATACGTTCAGTTAATAATTTCAAATGCATACAATCTTCCTTTTAATAAAAACCCTGACACACAGTCATGGAATAAAATAAGCATACAATGATTATAAATATATACTGATTTTATCTGGGAGGGATGATTTGTTCTTATTAGAGAGAACACTGTACAATAATTGGCATTTCTGTAAGGGTTACTTTCTGTGAAAAGCCAATTTAAAAAACCTAAATGTGGAATGCAGGTTACATTTAAACTGACATTTTATTCAATTTCAGTAATTTCTGATCTCAATTGGAAAGAATTGGGTAATGATTATATTTTTCTACAGGATGTGAGGAGTGTTGAAAATTTTGTTTTATACTGCAGGTTTCCTTAGATCTGCCATGTTGCGTGGAGTTTATTTCTACTGTCTTTAGCCAGATAAGTGTTAGTCACCAAGTTTAACCTGATTTCCTCAGACTGCTTGGAGACAGATGGGTACCCACAAAAGACAGCTGAGCCATCCTCAACTATTCAGCATCTGAATGGGATGAATTATACTCCAATAATGTTTTGTTAGTAATTATAAACAAGGCATAAATGGCTATTTTAGAATATGTTTAAATTTTACATAACTGAAGTTACACTATGAGAACCCCAGTCTGTGTCTCAATGTGACTCAGTTCTTTGTAGCACTCCAATTTCTTCATTTCATTCATGTTTGTATTGGGTTTGCCTGACAAGATTTTGATATTGTGGGGTTTCATATGGGTGACTTCTGAGAGAAGCTACCAGAAACTTCCTCCATGTCCACAGAGAGTGACAGAGGTGTCCAAGAGAGACCTGATGCTGGCTAGTCAGTCCACCAGAGACAGGAGTGTTCACTTATCTAAGTGGAGAGGGGAGAAAAGGGGTAATGGTGCCCTCACAGTGTTGCTCAAACAAAGTAATTAAAAACAGAACAATTTGACCAGCATGAGTAAATACGGAAATGGCTGACAGTCTGTTAATGAACAATTAAGAATATGATTAATGCTTCAGGAAAACCTGTTAGATCTTTTCCAAGTAGTTTGTTCTGTTAATGATCTCAGTTTGGTTAATAAACGTAATGGATGGTGGTGTAACAAACCGTCACTTCTGTAATGATCATGACTCAATACTGCCTGACATTTTGATTAAGAACTAAAATGATATGGTATTAATATGAGGCACCAAGATTGTTTTAAAAATAGACATGGCATATCTCAAAACTAATGGGAATCAGTGCATTTCTTAGAGACCACAAGGATTCACAGAAGTTGATTCTTAGCTTTATGAAACATGCAGTTCTATTAAACAACTTAGAATAAAGCCAAGCAAAGCAAACTGATGAAGTATGCTGATGGCAGATATTTTTGAAAAATAATAAGTAAAAAGGAGAGGATAAGTTCCCAATAAAAAAAAAATGATTGCTTCTTCTGATGAGTGGAAGCAGACAACAAAGTTTTTTATTCCATCAGTGGAAGTCAAATTTCTGAAAATAGGTGTTATTGAGGGAACAGGAGAACTTCTGCTGGTTGTCAATGGAGAGGACTGTTGTCTCTTGAGAGGGCTCTGGAGAAATGCAGGAGCAACAGCTGAACCTCTTGCAGGATATCTGTAAGACCAATATACAGAACTAAGTAGGATAGTAGTAAGTAAGTAAGTAACTAAGTAGTAGTGACTACTTTTCCTTTGTACTGACATAGCTGTGACTGTCAAAATATCCACATATACTGGTCACAATTTATGAGGTCTCTTTCTGGAAACTAGAAATCAGAAGTCGTGCCTTGTAATGGCATCCTGGAAGCTGAAGCTGTTTAGAACAGCCAAAACTCTAGAGTGATAAAGGCTTCCCTTATGTACCTATGCTGAGAGCAAAAGATAGATAATGGGTACTTCAACCCAATTGCCAAAGTTATAACTACCTCCAACCCGTACTGAGAACTGGATTAGAAAAATAAAAGGTGAAATAAAGATGTTGCTTTACAGCTTTCAGCCTAGTTACTTACTGAGGAGAATTTACAATAGATTTACTGAATGCTTAAAACTAGAATGTGATACTCATTTTTAAAAGAGAAACTCAATAAAAGTCTTGTGAAATTCCCCATATGATGTTATACACAGCCAGTGTTTTATTCTAGAAACTCTTAGTTGAGCTTTTTAAATAGCAGTCAATCAATGAAGTTAGACAATGGATGCAGGCACATGTTTTAAAATCTTCTTAGCATCCAACGTTCAGTCACTTACCCAAGGTCATACAGAATGTGTGAAGTGGAATCAGAAACTAATTTGTGATCTTCAGGGCTCTCAATATACTCTTCTATCTCACAACGTGGGGATCGTTCTAATTCAGCAGTGTCCCCTTACCGAAAATTATGTATTTTGAAAATAAGCAACAGAAATACAAATGCGGCTGCAAAAGCTTTTGTTTCTGATTCATTCTCAAATCACTTTTAAGCTGATGAAACAGACTTCAATACACATTGGGTGCTATGCATGATATGATTAACTCAATTGAGGTAGTGTTGTGGAAATTACTGAAAATTAATTAGTTACACCTGACTTCAAAACCTTTAGTTTGCATGGTTTATGGGTCTAATTTTTGTTATAGACTTGCTAAGGCATCTTGCCATGCAGATTATCCTATTTTGTGCAGTACAGAGTCTACCTAAATTTTGTTGTGCAAAAATTTCCCTGCCATAGCAACAGCCAACACCTCAATCTCCAAAATGGCCAATGAAGCCAGGCCCAGAGGAGCACTCTTTAGCTTTTATATATACTTTTTCTTTTTAGCTGTGTTCTTGGCACTCTCTCTTTATTTTAAATATAAGGGATTGTCATTCCTTGAAGAACAGCATACCTTCAAGTTTTATATTTGACTTGGATTCACACTCAGGCATATGACAAATATAAATTAAAAGAGAATTTCATGTAGAACCCAGAGCTTTCGACTAAACAGGATAGTACCCAAAGTCCTTGTGGCATACCATGACATGCCCTGTCCAACACATTGGCTTGGACAGATGGAAACTCAGACAAGTGTGCAAAGACAATAAAATAAATGGAAAATTGAGCTTTAATGCTTTGTTTCCTGAAGTCCATCTACACTTCAGATGCTCAAAAATAAGGTCTCATACACCCTAATTATGTATTTGCCCAGATACAGTCATCCATTTCACAGGATCTTTTTGGCACTTTTTTTAACCTCAGCTTTATGCTTTTAATTTGTTTAAAAATGAGCCATTTTTCCTAATTTAACCTGAATGAAAACTTAAAAGAAAATTTAAGTCATCTATTGTAGGTGTTGAGGGTTTTTTCCAAACTTCATAAAAAGTGGTAGTTAAAAAAGAAAAGGCAGTGGTAAAAGAGAAGAGTGGGACAGCAGCATGTTTTTCAGGGATATATAAAATGCTCATCTGGTGCACTGGTAAAGGTGTAGGTGGCTGAAATCTGTTAGGTATGTAGTAACCTAGCAAGAAAGGGCAACGCAGTGTGTCTCTGCATGTGGTGCAAATGTAATTGCTCAGCACTTTAAAACATTACCTCAAAACATCCCAAATATTTGTTAGTGTGGGTGTTTCCCTCCCCGTGAAAGTGGGTTCAAATCAGAACCATTCATCCACAGGCTTCCTGACGAGGAAGCTGGAGGCATAAGAATCCATGTGTTAGCCAGACTGCAAAACAAATATAGCTCATTTGGATGGGTCATATGCAAAAAAAAAAGGTCTTTATTTTTCTCTATCCCAGACCCAATCCCCTGAGAATTTTTTTATTGTGGTCAGGAGGGCTTTCATAATTTAGGGCTTGTTTTTTGGTATTTCAATCTAGCACAGCATAATCAAAACCTACTGGCCTAATTTATTTTATCTTCAATCTAAGCTATTACATTGCAAAAACATTACAGAGATATAAAACTCTTTGAGATCTGGGAGCACTGTTTGCAGTGCAGGAGACTGATTGTGAACATCCCATAGCAGAGTTCATATCAGTCCATGTTGCTTGTCAGTGTGCGTTAGTCAAATAGCATATTAGTCAAAGCAATGCTTCCAAACGTTCCAAAAATGCACGGTTCAACCAGAGGCCAAGACTTTGCATCCAGAATGGCCACCTTTAACATTCTGTGAGTTGTGTTGCCTAAAGAGAGGGCCAGCCCCTCGTTTGCCCAAGAGGACCTCTTTATAACCATGGTATGTGAAATAGCAGCTATTTTGTCCTTTCACAGACATTTCTATCTTGACAAGTAGCACTTGGGAAGGAGATTGAATATGTCTATCATGGAAGATGTTTTGGGGGGGATGAGTTTGGTGTTGTCTTATTTTACAAGATAAGAGATAGGATGACAGAAGTATCATATAGTGTGGGTACCTTTGCATCCACTCCTAACGCACAGCTACTTGCAGGGTCCAGATCCACTGTACATCTTTAACACTTAAGAAAAGCAGCACTGAAAGAATTAGAAAAAAAAAAAAGTGTTATTTTCTCAGGGAAACCAAGTTTGAAGCAGTTCCAGGATCTCTTGCATTTGGAGGATCTGATGTTATGTGGGACTGGGGCTTAGCCCCTTGCTCAGATATGTTTGTCTTCATGCCCCAGTATTTTAAGGCTGTCAGTCCTGGAATAATCTGTAGCTATCCCAGTGTCAAAACCCTGTCATTCTGTCAGACTAATATAGGTTTAGGAACATACTGATTCCACACTTTTAAAGCAATTAATTTTCTTTTCCAAAGCAAATGTGCCTAATTGCTTAACACAGTCTAGAAACACTGAAAACACAAAGTTTTTTTGTAAGGAATTTCATTAAGGATCCAGATAAAAATACTTCCAACCTGACATGCTAGAAAGTAAACATTTCAGGCTCAAAGGACTAGAATTTTCTGTCAAAACAGATTTCTCTTATTTTTTTTTCCTACTGTCTCTAACACTTTAAGTCATAAACATTGAAGGAATTCACAACAATGATATATCAGCTAGGAGTATTTCTGCAGGGTGGTCAATTTCTTGGGATATCTGTTTCAGCGGACAACATATAACTTGTAAGTAAAATATTTGGAATAAGATTTGAATAACTGAGGCAATAAAGCTCTAGCACTTTTAAATATTCCTATATTTTTGTCAATTGCATCTGTTTCCCTTGAAATGTCATGAGGGGTTTTTATGTTTTGTTTTTGTTCTGCTGTGTCTGAGAAGTCTGTGTTATGCTGCAGTATTTGTGGTTTAAATATCTTCCTTAGAGTAACACATTATCCAAACTGGAATAATATGGATCTCTATTACAGCAAAAGGATCACTAATAAGTATTCAACATCTGAACAACAGAGTTTATGCAAGATTTGTTACAGAACCAGACTTCAAAGCAGCCTCTCTGTGTGCCAAATCTCCTAATGAAGACAATTTTTCATGTTACTGTGTACTGTACATGGTCCAAAGCCCTGAATGCATTTCCAGAAGATTAGAAGACAGTCAGCCATATCATGTGCTGCGTATAAAAATAGCAGTGCAAAATGACAAATCACAAACTCACAAGATAAATATGAATAGTTCTGACACAACAGCAAGGATGACTTACTCTGGATTTGTAACCTGACTTTTCTGGCACCCCAGTGAAGACAGGAATTGTGACTAAACCTGTCCTTAAATGTGGAATTGTACAGTACATTTTTAAAGCAAAACAGCATGAATTTTGAAACTACATCCTCCAAACTGTGGCATTTAAAGAGACATTTCACAAGAGTCAATATGCATAGTTAGAGCAGCAAGGAGACCTGAGAAGCAAAGTTGTTCAGCTGCCCCACTCTCAGCAGCCCCCACTCTTCAAAAGCCAGCCCTGAAGTAGTCTTAGCATGACCACACTTCCATACTGGCATGTTTAGATTCCATATTCTCATTGGATCTCTCCCCAATTTTTATATTGTTACGGACCAGGTTTTTGTTCCCAGATTATTTTAACAACTATAGTACTCAGAGCAGATTTTTATTCCCAGATTATTTTTACAGTACTCTGAAAGTGCCATTTGCCTCAGCACAATCACCAATTGCAAAGTAATGCAGTCAGAACCTGGATTTTCTTTTTATTTTAAGTTGAAAAAGGCTGTGCTTGGCAGTGGTCTCCTTTCCACCAGCTTACATCCTCCCATGTCTCAGTGACCATTTTTATGTCAGCTCTTGAGATTTTTTATTTGGTCTGGAAAGGGTGTATTCAACAGAAATCTAATAGTTATAATTTTTAACTAGCCCGCCTGATATTCTGCCTAAATGGTTAACTCAATTCCTTGTGAAAATACAGGTTCAAGAAATGAACTCAGAAAAGTGGAATCTCCAGGTTTTTTAGAAGTCAAAAGTTTATACATTCATGTCTCAGAAATGGCTCAAATTATCAAAGTATCCTTAAGCTGCTTTATTATTGCATATTGTTCTCATGTACAAAATAAGTCATTTCTTGAAAAAAAAATGGAATATTTTTGTACCTGAGAGTATAAAAGAAGTTTCCAAGGGGACAACAGATGTTACAAATTTGAACACTTGAACAAGAAAAATCTAGCAAGTAATGTGGATGATGGTGGTCTCTTCCCTAAAACCTAGGCTCAACATCTGCCAGTTTTTTCTTTCCCTAGTTACTTGTTACATGCATTAGTACACTGATCTTATTGCTGGCTTTCATCACAACAGGTCACATTGACTGAAATACCGGGTAAAATGAACATATGTAATATAGAAAATACATTATTCTGATGTTTACATCCCCAGATTGGTACTCCAATTGGACTTCAATTCTTTTTTAATTAGTGCTAAACAGAAAGTGTAATTTTCTGGGTCTTGATATTGTATGTCCTTTAAGAAACATTGATTTCTAATTAAAATACCAGTTAACAAAAATTTTATAAATTGTGACCATTTAGAACTGAGACTAGGAGGACTTTAAAGCTTGAACTCTGCTGTTCCTGTAGCACTGGGGGACAGCTGAATTCTTCTTCAACATTTGAAGAGTCAAGCCAATGAAGAGTGACTCTGGACAGGGTAGGGTACTAAACACAGTGTTGACCAAAGTTGGAGGCAGGTTTTCCAGACTTTTCTTCATACTGGCCCATCGGTAGATGCTGCCCAAGAAGGCAAACCTTATGTATTCTGTCCATCAGCAGAGTGGAACACACAGATACACAGCAGCTGGCCATAATTTCAGTATCCCCCACCAAAACCAATGCTTTTCCCAGTGAAAAAATAAATTACAAACTTACACATCCAAATGTGGTTTAGGATCTTTTCTATTGCATTTTCTAGCTGTGGGTATGTAATTTTCTAAAATAAATGTCCCATTTTGAAGTATGAATTTGAAACTCTGTGACTATAAAAATTATTTTTATAAAATAAAATTTATTTTATTTTTGCTAAAAAAATTAAAGTAAAATGTATTTATGGATTAAATGCCATTCAAATTTCAAATTTATTGATAGATAATGTTCAAGCCCTCTCCCCGAATTTTAAGTTGTTTTAGTAAAGAGAATTCATCTGAATAGCAATGAAGAATATACTGTCATTAGAATTTCTGCACTACCAGACAACTTAAATAGAAAGAGAAAGGGAGAGGATTTTGAATTTCTGAAAATAAAATACATACTTTGTGTAGAGCTCTCCTGTATTTTCAAGAAACAGCCTAGGTTGTAACTTCTATAATATCAGTTTTAAATTGAAGTGAGAAAAACCTTGAAAAGCAACAAGTTTGAGA
The DNA here is from genome assembly GCA_037834095.1 of Argya squamiceps. Lineage (NCBI taxonomy): Eukaryota > Metazoa > Chordata > Aves > Passeriformes > Leiothrichidae > Argya > Argya squamiceps. The sequence goes on along the minus strand of JBBMKD010000001.1, from coordinate 50,731,675 downwards.
ATGTTTAGAAATCATAGAAGCATTTATAATAGAATTTCAAATAAAATTATTTTTTAAATGGTATTTCTGTGGAGTCAAAAAATCTCTTTAGGCTGCAATACAATCTTTTTGGCTTTGTTCAGATGGTTCTAGAAATTTAATTAACTAAAAAAAACCCTCAGAAACACAAAACAGTACAAATACGGAAACCAGAAGGAATGAAAATGCCAGAAACAAAATAACTACCATATTTCTAGGTGTCTTGAAAAATAAAAAGACCTCTTTAATGAAAAATGCTACTTCTTTCAATATCATGGTTTGCTGGCTTTTAGACCGGTATACTTTAAAATTAAGGAAGAAATGGGAGAGAACTGTATTTCTGGCTCATGGGAAATTATCAGTTGGCTTTATTTTTTACCTCCTTTACAATACAACAAGACCAAAAAACCCATAATGCCTTATTAAACAAAATTCTGATGGAAAAAATAAAAGTTGCCACTTTGAGCTGATAGCATTTCCTCCCCACCAATCCCCCCCACCTTTTAAATTTTCTCACTTCAAATTAATTTTTTAAAAAACACTCTGCCAGTCTGAATTTTCCATAATGCTCAGCTCCCACCATCCAGTGTTTCAAAGTGAATGTTGCTGTCTTGAAATTGCTGCCAGAGAAAGAAAATCTTTTGGTAACAAAGATAGAAAGAAGACAGAAAAAAGAAGATCAAAGGGGAAGGACAGACAATAAATAGAAATTTCCAGCAACTCTTTCCAGAAGATTAAACAGTCTTTATTTTTGCTCCAATATCTGGTGGAACCAGGTATAAACCAAAGTTTTTCACCTGCCTTAAAGCTGGTTTGCCTTCTACAGAGTGATCTGTAATGAAGAAAAAGGTGTTTTCAAATTCTCAATTTATATAACCTCCTAAACATCCTCAAAATTAATCTGGTGCTTTTCCTAGTAATCTATCATCTCTACATAACTGCCTGTAATAAATCTTAGCAAACCACTTCTTCACTGAAGTACTCTGGATATTTGTGTGCTTGCTGTGCTCTGACTTACATTCTTTGAAATACAAGTGCTTCATGACAAAAATCAGGCTCACAAACTTGTCGATATCTCACAGCATATTACGTCTTCTGTGCACAATAACTGGCTCTGCAAAATCTTCCAGAAAAAGACGATTTTTGCTTTTTCATTTCTCAGCACTCCATGATACCTTCTTTATCTCTTCTGTTGTCTCCAAGGTATAAAGGCACACAAAACTGAGAGCCTTTAGGATCTCTGCCTATTCTTTAATCTCCAAGGAGTAATATCTGCTGAATTCCACTGTGTGGAAACATCAAAATTTCAGTTCAAGGCAGCCTGCTGTTTCTGTGGCATCTTCCTCCCATATGACCTACCCCAGTCCTCATCTCCACGGTCTGCCAACATGGTCACCATCTGAATTGTTGCCTCAGTCAAGGAGGAGGCAAGAGTTGCTGACTGTGATTCTGATTTCTGACAGTTCCCCTCCTCCCCATCCCCTTCCTTTAACAGAAGAAACATCTGGGGATACAGAAGTTGTGGGGACCTACTGCCACTGTCTCTTGTCACCACTGGCCAGCACTGCCTCAGGGTTGTTCCGAGGTGGGTATTTGATGGTGAAGTCGCAACTCAGCAGTGCTTCAGTTGTGATTAATATCTGGGTGTTTCCCAGGAATTTTATCCTGCAGTGTAGAGAAATATAGGCCCAATACCACAGCAGAGGATTTGAGAAGTGGAGATGCAGGATGTGTCGGGGGGTGTGGGAATGGGATGATAAGAGATGGGGCCATGGCTGGCCCTGGAGGCCTTATGGCTGTAAACATCCCATCAGTGGTCACTTAGAGAAACACAGGACTGGGTTTCAAGTGAAGGGGGTTACACCGAGAGCAAAGTAGTCATTAATAAATTCAGCTGAGACAGAGAGCTGCAGATCAGGCAAGAAAGATCATGGTGTGAAAGTGTATTACCAAACATACAAAAATGACCCTGTATGTCCTAGAGTGAGGAAGAAGAAACTGTCAACATGGGCATCCTATTCTTCCCATCAAGGACTCTAAATGCTAAAAATTTCCTGCAACATCATCATTGTCAACACCAGGATGAGACCAGCAAGTTCATGACCCATAGGAGCAGAGGAAGAGTGAGCAGAAAATCAGGAAAAGGCATAGAAAATAAGAAGTATTTTCACAATGAGTTTAATTGAATTATTACAATTACTGGAACTCTTTGTGCATATGTGTATTCTTTTTATTCCTGCAACAATTACTCCTGGATTAGCAATGATTCTTAAATTAGACTATAATAAAATATAAAAATTTTTAAAATACTAAAAATTAACTTTTGACTTAAGGTGTATTTCCTCTTTAAAAAAAAAAAAGTGTAATTCCAATAAAGTGACGAAAGTAAAATCATAGAATCACAGAATATGCTGACTTGGAAAGGAACCATCAGGATCATTGAGTCCAACTCCTGGCCTTGTACAGGACACCCCAAGAGTAACACCATGTGCCTGAGAGCATTGCCCATTGCTCCTCACACTCTGTCAGGCTGGTGCTGTGACCACTGCCCTGGGGAGCCTCTTCCAGTGCCCAACCACCCTCTGGGTGAAGAACCTTTTCCAGATACCCAATCCAAACCACCACTGACCCAGCTTCATGCCATTAACCTATTAAAAATAAGTACTTACTAAGTTTTCTGTTAATTATATCAGTAAATGACATGACAAAAAGACATGGTGGTTGCCAGAACAACAAATGCTGTTTGTAATATCCATGCAGGGGCAGGCCACAACATGAATCCCTCGAAATTTTACTTTGACCTTGTTCCTGAATAATACCTGCTGCAAAATGACAGAACTAGAAAAAATGAGTAAAACATATGGTTATATAGAGCTGTGTATGAAGCTGTCTGCTGTTTTGCCTTCTGCTAAAACAGTCTTGGGTGACACTAAAAATCAAAGGATATCTCTTAGCTTAAAGATCAGCAAGATATGAGCAGTGGATTCAGCTCATTCCTGGATTTCCATGCCTACCTGGATGGAGAGTTATTTCTTTTCATGGAGAAGAGTTTCAGGACCTATATTTTGAGTTTTGTTACTCTTAAAATTTTCAGGGACTAAAGTTAACAGCAAGGTTATAATTTAAAATTCTAGTGTTTCTTGAGTAGGTATCGACTCAAATAAAATTGTTAAATATATCAAAAGAATTATGTTTACATGCTATAATCTATTACCCTTTAGAGTCATCATCTACTGTAGCCAACGGCAATTTTTAATGTCAGAAAAAACCCTAGCATTTCTTGTGTAGAAGTTATCATACTTCCCTAAGCAGCAAACATTAGCAAACAAAGGAAAAAAATCCAATGTTTCTTTCCTTGGTCACTATCAAAGGAGAAACAAAAAGGCTACATGATATTAATGTGGGTCTGCAAGGGACGTAGCACACCAGTGGATGCCAAAAGTGGCATGCAGCATTTATTCTATTGATCTATGAGATAGGACACCACCAGGAATTAAGGACAATTGGTCCAGTTGCAAATGAATTATATATGCTGATTCTCTGAGTCTTTGTGTTTTCAGTCTGGATTGCTGCAGGACCATTACTTTAGATGCCTTTGTGACATTGAAAATTCATGCTGCAGAAATGATCAAGTGATCGTCACTATGCATCCTCTTTTAAGATGTTCTTTACAGGGCTGATTTTCTTACCTCCATTCCTTTTTGGGCATTCTGCCTCTGGTTAAACCTAAATCTTACAGGTGCAAAGGACAGACACATTTCCAATGAGAAAAAACCAACCCAGTCTCAGAAGATATGATTGTCACACCAGACTCATATCCATACTTGTAGGCTCTACAAGCTCCTATGAGTAATTGCAACTCTTCACTCCTCACAGAAAAGTAAAAAACTAAATCAAGTCTTTGATTTTTAAGGAGATCTTACTTCAATAAAAGTAGGGGAAAGTTTAACATTTTGGCAACATATTTGTCAGAATACTTGTGAAGACATGTAAGCAAAGGCAATAATTTGTTCTGTTTCCTATGTAGTTCCTTGAGATGGGGGAGGAAAATATTTCAGAAAGCAAACATGAGGGGCTGTCCACTTGAAAGTTGGTGCTGGAAGGAAACCACCATCTTTTTTTGCACTGTGGAAAATGTTACGACTGGTATTTGTCAAAATATTCCTCAATCTCTGGGCCTTTAAAATAAAATTTTAAAGAAGTTCATTCTGTTTTCCTTAAATAGCTAGCCTGCTTTTTCAGGTCTACCACTGTTCCCACATTGTTTTGCTCATAGGCTCACAGTTTGGCTAAGCTGATGAATGGCCATTAACATACATGACTATTTCACGGCCTATTATGGCTCTGACATTTTATAGGAGGTGGTCATCTTCCTTTCATCGTCTCGTATCTCATCTTCTCTAGACCTCTCCAGGAGCCAAATAAATTCACCATAATGTGAGAAAGAATATCATTTTAGTCTGAAAAGGATTTCTTTTCCTGCATATAATGGATTAGCTTTGCTACAAATTTATTCTGTCAGCTAGATGAATTCCTTGGAAGGAGACAAAAATCAAAGATTAATATTATTTGAGCTGCTGTAGAGCTATCAGGAATTTTTTTTATGGTGAAAATGTCATAAAAGGGGGCACACTTTTATGAAAAGAGTGAATGAAAACACCTCTGGTTTTCCCCTTTTTCAGGATTAATACTATATAGAAAAGGGACACTGTGAGGTGAAGCAGAGCAATATCATATTGATAGAAATGTTTTTGTTTTGATAAATACAGTAGGAAATCCTGTAGCATTATGGTCATTATCCTGTGAATAAAGCTCACAGAACACCTTGCCTAAATTCAAAGACTTTGTACATTGTGGAAAGCTGTGACAGACATGAAGGCTTTCTTATTGCAGTACATCTGTTCTAAGGAAAATAAATTATTTCATTGATTCAAGGAGTTTGGGATGGGTTGTTTTGGTTGGTTCTTTTTTTCGCTTGCTTTCCTTTTTTTCTTTTTTTTTTGTTGTTATCATTTGTTCGTTTTGTTATGATTTTGTTTTTTTTCATTTCAAACTCTAAGATGGGACTTTGTGCCAAAAAAATTTGTTTGTTTTTCCAACTGCATCTGTTGGTCTAATAAAAAAATACCTCTTTGGTGAAAGATTTGGTGGATATAAATACTGAAGGTTACTGATACATGCATCAAAACTACATTTATGCAACTAAATAAATAATCAATACATTGGCTGAGATAAGCTGATATAGTATTATTTACCATTTTTACCTCTAATTTTAAATATTCAGTCCTACAATGCACTCAGAAATGTTAATTAATAACTGAATCTGATATGAATTATCATTTTCCAGGAAATAATTGTTCCCATATTACTCATTTTCAGACATGAAGACAATCTGTCACATGTCTAAACTCCAGTCTTTGATTTTATACTGTTTAAGAATAAACTGTTATCTGAATCAGTCTTTTTTAATCCTTCATGTATAATTGAAGATCAAAAAATCTGATAAATAATCTTCTGATGTTAAATTTATTCACAATGATAAATAACTGTTCTGCATCTTCATCTGTTCTGCCAGGAAGTGAGAAAATAAATCTGATCTAACCATGAATAATTTGAATTATTTGCATGTTTGGAAAACTATTAAAGTTAGAGAAATTGATTTATTTGCACAGCAAAAAGGAAATATGTGTATTCCTTTTAGAAGCATGGATAATTTTTATTCCAAAACATAGGAGCTTGCCATTAAAATTAGCACTAAAAAGTTATTGAAAAAACTCATTTTTAGAAAAAAAGTATTTCTAAAGTTACTGTATTGTAAAATGTAAGAAGTCATCATGTTTTATTTTACTTAAATGTAACTGTGGTACAAAAATAGGTCAACCTCTGAAATGAAATTGCATGATATTATGAATGCATGAAAATGAGTTTGAGGGGTTAATACTTACATTTGGAAATAAAATAATTACATGCTATAATTATAGTGTTAAAATACTGACTTCCTTCAAATGTCTATAAAGGAGAAGAAAGCATGTGTGTTCAGAAGGTTTTTTAAACATTATTATGTCTAGTGTTGTCTAATTTGATTAAGGGCTCCATTCTGCTAACCTTCCTGATGTTAATCTATTTATTATAAGGGACTTTTCCAAGATGGAACGTTTCAGCCTGGCTGAAAGCAGTTTACATTTTGCAGAGCATTATTATCTCATTTTGTAATTGTCTGTATTGCTCTTTAACATGAAAACAATATATTTTTCCATCCATATATTTTTTTACATTTTGTACCCTATAGTATGTTTTTTCTCATCATTTTGATGCTTTGTATTGATATTTAAAATGAGACTATTATAGCTATCTGAAAAGGAAATTAAGTGCAAATGGAAATACAGATAAATCCAGCTAGAAGCTATGTTCAAGCTATGCAAGAGATTCCAAATAGTGGGGGTTTTTAAATCATGGCTGTGTAAGAGAAGTGAGAATCTTTCCTAGTTTTGATGTGCGTGCTCTGATAACATCTCACATCTCAGTCTCCGAGGCAGAGCCATCCCATTATTTACTGTAGTCACAGACCACAATTCCAGGGCATGTTGCCATATCCATCAGTCAGTAATACAAGAGCAATCTATGTGACTAGCAGGAGATGCTCAATTTCCTTGTGGCAGAAATTAATGTTCTAACATAAAAAAAGCTTTCAAGAAAAATTTAGCATTGGATCTAGATGACACCAACTTCCCACAGATAGGAAAGCATATGAATCAGTGAAATTCGGAATTATGACTACTCAATACACTGAATTCAGAGCTATCATGCTGCATACCATAGTTCATAGTATAGAACAGCATGATAGTAATAGTATATTGCACTGTGACAACACAGCACACTTTTTGGAGAATAGATCTAAACAAAGCTATAGATTTCTTTAAAGCTCTGAAAAAAAAAATGTTTAAAGAATGAAGAAAAGACTAGAAGTGTTTTGCCCACATCACAGCTTGTCTCTTACAAGCACCATTCCAGCCTACACACCAGCTGTTGAGCTTTTGCCCTTCTGAGATCTAAGTAAAACATTTCTCCTCCTTTGTAGGAGAGTGGCTGTCCTTCATTACCAGATGGTGGCAGAATCAAGAAGAGAGGATGTGCAGAGGCAGAGACAGGAAAGCACAAATTTGACCCATTCCTGTTAACTATTAGTGGTAGTTGTGCCTAGTATTGAAGCCATCTTGTCCTCAAAGTTCTTCTTTCAGCAGATTTTCTTCATTAAGTCAACTTTCTTAGGAAGTTTACTGACCAGAGGATAAAACGAGGCATCACTTTACCACTAGGTTCTCTGCCCTCTCCTTTGAGAGGAATTTCTCTCATAAGCTTGAAACAGGTGGGTAACAAAACACACATGCTGAGTAAGAGCATCACTGAATCTTCCTTCTCCTTCCTTTCCCTTCCTTCCCCTTCCTTCCCCTTCTGCTAACAGATAGGTAGGCAACCAGGAAACTGTACAAAACTTAATGGGACATGGTTGGTTACCTTTTTAACTGGATTGATACGGAAATAGATGAGCCTGTATGTTGTGAAAAAGTATGTGTATGCCCGTATGTGTAAGACAGGCTATGTGACCTAACTTAATCTGTTGATGTTCAAGTGCAGGAGCAGCTGTCATGCTTTTACCTGACATTTCCCTGCAACATTTTCCTCCAAGCTGTCTTGCTAAGGCTTTCAGCTTTACTGATTGGCTATGTCCTATGTGAATCCTGTCCTCAGGAGATCGCCCTGACCAAATCTTTGTTGTCCAGGGTTGCCAGGAAAAATTAGTTGAGACTGAGACAATGTCAACTGATATGGGATGCCCTCAAAACAGGGAGCAGACTGACTCCTGCCCCAGTAAGGTGACCTATAGACAATATGCACACTGACCTTCTTGCCCTGCTTGCTTTATGATGTGCATACACTCAGGAATTTCCTTCACTGTTTTCTGCTCCAAGATTTCTGGTGATAAAACAGTGATTGAACAAAAGGTGTATCTAGCAGGTTTGGGGTGACAGTTTAAAGAAGTAGGGAAGGAAGAGACAGAAGAAAGGAAGGAAGGAAAACCAAGCCATGAACACCTCCAAATCTAATGGTAAAGGCAATTATTTGGGAGGCAGAATTCCACAACTGCAAAAGTTTGATCACTTAGGACTCAGTTCATAGCTACTTCTTTGTGGAAAACTAGGAGTTTTTTGTTTTGTTTTTTTTTTTAACTAGATGAGAAATGGGAATGTTTTTGAAGTCTTGAAAGTTTTAATGGTCTGAGAAACACAATCATCTGTGTGCAATAATTTGCCCATCACAGGGCCATTGATATATGAGTGTTGCCTTAGAAGAGATCTTCCTGAAACTTTCTAAGGTCATTCCTTTAATTTTAAAGTTGTAAAACCTCTTGGTTTTATCTTCCAACTCAGATGTAAACAGTGCTTTTAAAGTCAGAACCAGGCCAATTTGAAACATTTTGTTCTCATAGTCAGGAAGGACTAAATTTAAAAGTGCTAGTGAGCCAACACCTGCTAGAAATAAAAGAGAGGCTCAACTTCATGCTCCAAATTTATTTTTCACTGCACATGGGAGATGTGAAAAAGCTCCAATGGGCTGCTTGACAGTTTCAAGGGGAAAACACAGATAAACAACAATATTAGGAGAACACAGTATCATGATATGGGAAGAGTAATTCTTTCAATGGATTATTGCTGAAGGTCAGTCCAAATTTGCAAGCATTTTGAGAAGGAATTTCTTTTTACACAGCCTGAATAAATTGTAGAAAAAAAGAGCATAAATCTGCTTCAGAAGAAACTGAATGTAGAGAAAGAAAAATCAAGAGGCTATAGCAATATGTTTGATTCAGAGACATAGCTGATGAGATCAGACATTTATTTGTACTTCTCAGAAATGGCAAGGGATAATGAATCATTACATCTCTCTTCTGCCAATGAAATGTACATTTACTTTTATTATATACCCATAATAAGATTTTAAAGTATTGTGTATGTTCTCCTGTTTTTCTGCTTGCAAGGGTGAATGTCTCACTGAGAGGACCGACTTCTTGTGTCAATAACAGTCATAAAATGCCATGTTTTCTTTATATATAGTTTGAAACATCACTGTTAAAGAAATTGTTTTTGCATACTCAATTATTTAAGCTTTTCTGTAGTTTTCGAATTTTTGTTACCAATTGTTGTATATACCATTGTTGTATACAGGGCTCCTACAGAGTGTCACAGTCCAAAAAAAAGACAGTCTGAATAAAAAATCCAGCTACATGCAATCACACTGCTTTATTATCCTTCCTAGATCCCTCCCAGAAATATTCTCTGCCAATATGTCTGCCAAAATGAGAAAATCTCATTAACAGGTTTTCTATAATCGTTTTCATCATGTTGATGAGTAATTATTTATTCATTCTTGTATTCTCCATATTAATTTGATTTATCTACCTGTGTTCAGGAAGCCGTACTCCAGTCAACTTTAATACAGGCCTGATGGCATAGACATCAGTGAAAAATCTGTAGAAGCATAGCAACAATCCTGAATCCATGCCTACACTGCTAGTGTATGCTGAAATCAATAGTGAATATGATTATTGCTATTGTTTTGAGTGCTAGCTGTATTGAGGTGAACATTGTTATGACAGCATGAAACATAATTGTGTGTTTTGCTTCACTATGAATAAAACCTCTGAGTCAGTCTTCAAGACAGAGGTAATCAATTCCTTAAACATCAGCAGAGAATCTAGTTTTGACCTCCAAGAATCACAACACTATTATGAGTGGCACTGCTACTGCTAAGAAGTACATGAAGGTGTTTAAAATCTGAAACCCACAATCTAACAAGGAATCAAGAAAGATAACAATGTAAATCCACTCCAAGGGCAGCAAGGTAGTGGTGTCAGACTGGAGAGAAATTATCTATACAGCTTTTTATTTTATTAGTCTCCTGACTGCAGTTTCAGAAACCCCTGGAGTTGTCTCTGACAGGGAAGTTTCTGGATGGCATCTGTTTAGAGCAGTATTGGAAATGAAACAGATTATTTGTTTTACTGCTATTCTAACAATGGCCTTGACAACACGCAAATTACACAGTTTGCAGACCTAAAAAAGCAAAGCATAGCAAAGACCTAAAAAGCAAAGCAAAGCAGATATAGACCTATCTGTCCTTCTGCTTCCTTGCTGCTTATACTTTGCAGACATGTAGTTAATGATCCTGTGTAACTAATTTTAAATTACAAGTCTAATTCTTTGTTGGGAGCTGTTCTTCATCATTATTACTCTCTTTTGTGGAGGACAATACATAAAACAGATATATTCAGGTTTATAACTGAAGTGCTGAAGTGATACTTAATGTACTAGAAACTTAAGAGTATTCCCCATCAAAATAGGGAAAGCCAGACCATGACACTCCTATTTCACATTCTGAGTCCAAGAGGGACTTTTTATCTTGGCCATCCTTTTCCACAAATTGTTTTCCATGAAGAATTTTGCTATGGACTGTTTTTTATAAGGTTTTTATAATCAGGCTTAGACAAAGCTCCTCAGGATATATTCACAGATCCCCTCTAATGGAATTTTACTGTGTTTTCAACACAATTTACACAATTTACGTGCAAATTTCACAGTGTTATTATAAATAGGCAAACATACTGGCTTCATAGGGTCATTAAAAACCTCTTGGCATTGGCTCTTTGGCTGTAATTTTGGTTTATGGGAGCTGTTACACAATTTCAAAAGTTATATATTATACTTCTCCTCCAGACTTCTAAATCTCTTGGCTATCAATATGAAGAATTAATTAAAATGGAAAAAAATCACCTCTCAGCTATCTACAGAAATGTCTGCTTCGACATTCTACTTCATAATGCCTGGATTTCAGATTAGATGACAATGACATGATATCTAAAAATTATTCTCATGCCTTCTAAAAAGTAAAATTAGAGCAGGCTTACCATAGCTGCTATATATTTGGGCTTCATTCATTTCTATATGGATAAGACATTCAAACGTAGATATTTGTTTCATCAGATATTGATGAGAGCTGTTGTTCTCCCTCATAACAACTGTTTATGTTTAATTGGAAAATCAAGTGATGAAAATACTTAAAGATTTGAAAACAGACTTTTTTATACAGAAAGACTGTGACAGCTTTTACCCCAGACTGACAGTAAAAGCAGTTCAAATGCTTTCTGTTATTACCATCCTCCATATGACAGATTCCCTGGCTAGAATACGTTTTCTGTAATGCACTATTGCTTGCTGCTCCTGGGACTTCTATCTTTAGTGAATCATTGAAGACTGAGTCTGACTGGGGAATGTGACCAGAAGGAGAAAGGCATGATAGCAGGAAATCACACTATAACTTCTAGGACAGAAGCATTTCTAAATGGAAATATACATTTTCAGTGAGTTTACACCAGATCCCAATGTGCAGAGCTCCAATTTTTTAATTAAAACTTTCCATGGAAGAGTGTCTGATTTTAAGAAAAACACACTTAATCAAAATTCAGTTTCCACTAGGAAGATGTATGGTTTGGTTGTTCAGGTTTGTTTTTCAACAACAAAATGTAGATGTCGAATTCAAGGAGAAAACAGGGCAGAATTGCTTCGGCATCTGCTGAACTCTACAGAGTACATTTGCAGAGGCAGAATAAGCATAAACCATTCTTTTTCACACTTACCTGAATCCCCTTTCCATGGCAACTTATTTCCAATACATTCTACATCCTCAGATGTGCTTCCACAAATCCTACAGGGTCTAAAATCCCTTCTTTAGCTTCTTCACTATTCTAACAGAGATAGTTGCAAGTTTTTATGGTCATAACTTTCAAGTAATCGTAATTTAAAAAACCCCTAAGACTGCAAGAGATGTTCCATATCAATGCTTTCTACTTCCACAAAAAACCAACCAAACAAAATACCCCAACTAAACAAAACAAACAAAATTAACTTTGAATCAATTTAAGCAAATGGAAGTATTTTTAGACTCAAATGGAATGATTTTCATTGTTTTATTGATTTAAGGAAACAATTAGGAAGACATTTTCACACTGTTTTGTCATTAATTTGAAAATATCAGATCGCTGGTTATAAGCCAATATTATGGAATTTATACTTATTCAAGTGATGAGTTCACAGAAAATATTATTCTTCTGCTTTTCTAACTGTAGCTCTTACCACAATTGCTTTTCTTCTGACTCTTAGAACACTGATTTTGTATTAGTTAGTGGAACATGAGCATTTTTTACAGAATAGTGCAAAAGCTAGTCTGTAGTGTAGTCCTGGATCTACTTCAAGAACATTAGTGTCAGTAAAAAAGTCTGTTAGTCTCTGTGGTCTTTGTATCAGGCTCTACAGAACGTATGGTATTGTAGATTTTCCCAGCACAAAAGTAATTTTAAAAAAAGCTTATTTTAATAAAACTCTTGTACTCAAACATTTTTGCAAATACATTATTTTTATTTCAGGACAGGATGGTAATTGATTGTATCTGAACATGAGGGGCTAAAATACTCATGACCATCAACACTTGCAACAGAATGAGCCAAAACCTTCTCAAAAAAGTTGGACAAGACACTTCATACAGAAGCTGGAAAAATGGATCAGGCTTTTGCTGGTTTAGATCTGATTCTGAGGAAGTGATTGAGAATATGAAGATGGAAGAAAATTCATATGAAAGAAGTTCCAACAAAACTGTGATTATAAAAGATGAGAAAGAAACCCCTGAACAACAATTTTCTAAATGCTCAAGAAAATGGTGAGAGCTCCTGAGATGCTGTTCCAAAGGACAACATGGTTCAGGTGAGCAAGCAGATTTTGAAGGGAAATTTCACCTGAAAGGGGGGAGTTTCCTTGAACTCTGTATCTCTGATTTTGATCAATCTCTTGGTGTCCCCAGGGAAGGCAAGACTCTTACACCCAGCAGGTGCCCTGTTATAGGGACCCCGCTAACCAGCTCAGTGAATCCCATGGTGGTTTGACTAAATCTCTTCAGGGTCACATACCAGCATCATCCTCACTCTTTGTTGATGTATTACCAGTTTTGTCAAGTTTGCTGTCAGTCTATTGAAAGAGTTCGAAGGCTGCACAGAAAAGCCTGTTGTGAGAAAATCAAGGAAAAATGAAGTACATAATGAAATATGTGGGATTGCTGAATTTATTTTTGCATGCTTTGGTTTTTATAGGTTTTATTATAAGCTAGAATAGTCTCTTTGTTATAAGTTAGGATAGCTGAGTTGCCTCATTTGGGCCTCTTGCCTTGGGATTTTTTCCTTATCAGAAGTTGATAGGGGTTGCTGTAGCTTCTACCTAGAGACTGCATTCTGATTGGACATCTTCCTTAGGATGCCCCCCTGTCCATCATGTCCA
>JBBMKD010000001.1:50704878-50718181 GCA_037834095.1 Argya squamiceps | reverse complement strand
CCGAGGGTCCCCTCTTTCATGGTACCACAGCCATGACAGCGACAGTCGAGGTGCTGTAGCAGAAGAAACCACAAATCTTGAATGGAGAGGCGTACCCCAAAAGCTGCCAGGTGGGCCAGCAATAAAGCAGGCTGGCCAAGGGGCACGCACCCCTACAAAATATACAAAGAATAGTATAAAATTAAAAGGTGAACAAAAATACATTAGGAAAGGCTTTTCTTGGTAAGGAAGACAAACAAGAGACAGAAAGAGAAAAGTATAATAGGTAAGCAAGAACAAAGCATGGATGGGTTGTAAATTTTGTGGCTTGGAAAAACAACCAGAAGACATGAATACATCTTTGAAGAGAAAATGATGATGGTCTATTCCATCTGTTATGTTCCTTATGGTCAGTATGAGCTGTACCAACTTACTTCGCAGAAAATCTGATTTAGAAGAAATATTATTAAAATTAGTAAAAAATCTTTCTGATGTGATGCTAGCTAAAGCACTTAAGCAAACTGCATCACAAGGTCAGCAAATTCAAATATAACTGGGTTTTCAAGAACTAATTAAGCAAATACTTTGAAGGGCATTATCGTAGTATGTACTTAATTCTCTCTTACAATCTAAGATGAAACCCACAGTGCCTCTTGCAGATCTCTCTAATCCTCTATTTTTATTGCTATATGTATATATTAAGCTTCAACATCAAACTGTTTTTCCAAGCTACAAAACAATGACCTAAATGTAAAATTACTTATGTTGATTCATGCTAAAGTAGTCAGATAGATAACTGGTATTGCTCCTGATAAGATATAACATGGGCAGGAAAAAGAACACAGTTATGACTTGGGTTTGATACTAATTAAATGCAAAATATATACACTTCTCAGTGTTATGATCATTTATTCTGTTTGTAGGTAAACATTCATCTTGGAGATCTGTGGAAAATTTGTCTTCCTTATTCACAGTACTCAGAATGAAATGAGGACCACGCCTAATTTCATAACAAGAAATAAAATAATGATTGCAATGATTTAGGATTTGTTCTTTCATTAGTCTTTTTCTCCCCTGCTGTTTTGTCAACAGCAGAGGGGAGCACAGGGAAGAATCTGACACTTCAGCCACACACCAAACAAAAGCAAGACTGAATGACAGAGAAGTCCTGAATGATTATTTTGTTTTGTTTTTTAAATAATGACTCTAAGGAAAGAATTACATTTCTAAGTCACTATCTGTGATATTGTGATATACTTTTATCACCAATTCAAATATGTGCTCCTGTCATTTGACTGCAAATTTAGGAATAGAATATTTATGTTATCCATCACAGTCAGGAAGATGAAGTCATACTAATTATTACTAGCATAGTACGAACTCTGTCAGTAAGTCATAGGATATAACAAGGTGTGCTTTGTTGATCTCTATTAAAGTGCATTGACTTGCCAATAGTTACTGAGAGACTCCAGGAGGTTGCTTTTTTTCTTTTCTGTGTATAAGTTGAAATAGCAGTTTCAATAAGTTATTCAAACTCTTTTGTTCCTTTTCTGTGTGCTCATGCTGGCTTCTAACTACAACCTTCCAATGCAATTTAAATAATCCACAAAATATGACACCTGCTGATACCAGGGGAGGATATACCAGGGAGGCATTGTGGTTTCCACTGGAAACCTTACAAAGCTCTGTCATTTTACATGGTAACATAAAATATTACCCTATGTTTTTCCTTTGAGTGTAAAGAGTTTTATGAAGCAAAAGCTCCCAGAGTGAGTCTGAGGAGCAAAAGAAAAACTTTACATGAAGTTTGAAGCCACTTGATAATTGTCACACAACTCTGTTAATGACTGTTGAAGTTTTCAAGACCTTGGATTGGAATCAATTTCTGCCAGTTCACATGTATTTTCCATTGGTATCGTTAGTGCTGGAAGGAGGAGCGTGGAATTCCAGCTATATTCCAGTATTTTGATGCTGCATGTGTGATCTGTCTTTTTTTCCTTGGATATGGTCCTACTTTTCCTTCAGAAACTCAGATGAGCAACTTTGGAGATGATTTTTGTTGAAAGTGAATCTTAATTCATTGGCTTCTGTGTCTTCTGTCACTAGCAAAGAACCCATTTTGTAAAAATTTGAGCAACCTAATTTCTAACCATCATATGAATTCTCTTTATCTTTGGGAATACTTCACTACTGAGATTTAGGAAAACTTTCAGGTGAGGTGAATAAAGCAGCCTTTGTCTTCACCATTCTCTTGGATGAGGAGCACCATCAGTGGATCCTGGATTGCTGCAGGGGTTTTTTTGGATGACCCATAATTACCTTCACAAGAACAGATTTAGGTTTTTCTACCATGGCTCCACAATTTATTTCATCCTGCAACAGGTTCCTCCACAGCTCATACAATACTTTGGAGTAGCAGGGATGGGAAAAGGACCCTCACATCATGCAAATGTGAAGATCAGCTCCTGCTGGTTTATGGAGAGAAAGCACCATTGTTTGAAAAACAACCAGATGTAGGATGGGCTGCTGTAAAAACTCCCATCAGTGGAACTGTTCATAGCAGTGGGTTGATAGACTTGATTCTCCATGGGAAATTGTGTTGGATAATTGCATTCTGCATGCCACAAATATCTTTGAGGTTCAGTTGAGTGGGGGATTCTTCTTGCCTTACTTGATGGCATATTACTGTTACATTCTGTTTAATGACTGCTTCTAGCTCCTGTTTTTAATACAGACATTTCTATTTTATTGGTAAGAAATTTTTATTTCTCAGTGAATTCTTGTCCAGAAGCATGAATTTCATTAACATGTGAAAGCAGTAAAATTTTATGAAAGATAAAACAGTGTTTTGTTGCTTTGTTTTGCTTCCCCCCCACCCCCCCACCCTGTCTCATAAATGAAGGATTTTTATATTTAGTTCTGGGATTTTTCACCAAATATAAAATAAAAGTAATTAAAAAAAAAAAAAAGAAAGAAACAGTGTTCACTAATATCTCTACTTTAAATAAACAGAAAGCTGATAAAGAAATGCTTTCAAAAGGAAAGATGGAAATCATTCTTGATAAATGAATGTATTTTCCTTAATTCATTATTTCCATATTTCTTTTAGACTAAGGGAGAAGAAGGCCAAAAAAAAAAAAAAAAACCAGCTACAGTTACAGATGTGTTAAGAAGATTTTTTTTGTCAAAGAGGTATTGAACCAGAAATTAGTTTGTGCAGAGATCCTTGCCCATGGCAATTACAAAACATGCGGCCCCAATATTTTGAAAGATAAAATGCATTTCCAGAAATTTTTAATAAAATGGCCATGGAGACTATTTGAATATGATCTTCACCAGCAGTCTTCAGGGCTATAGTTCATTGCAGCACCCTGCCTGTACCAGAATGAAAAGCACTGTGCTCCACCAGTCAGCAGACTAGAAACAGAGCTAACTTC
Organism: Argya squamiceps; assembly: GCA_037834095.1. Taxonomy (NCBI): domain Eukaryota; kingdom Metazoa; phylum Chordata; class Aves; order Passeriformes; family Leiothrichidae; genus Argya; species Argya squamiceps. Next base: position 50,714,765 of record JBBMKD010000001.1, on the reverse strand, counting down.
CTGGTGTAATTCATGCTTGGGTCAATTGCAAAGATAACATTCATTAGGAAACAACCTGATCCACAAAGGGCAGACCAGTGCCATGAGGGCAGACCAGTCCCATGTATGTGGTATTGCACAAGGGACTGGGGAGGACACTAAATTCTGGGCTTAAGTTACCTAGAGAGAAACCATGTTAACTGTGATATCCCCTTCAGGTTTGGTTGATTGCCTCCAAAAGTTGCATTCTAAATACGTATTGAGAGACTGTCTCACAGCTGCATACAGGCTTAAGTTTATGGGTGATGACCATTTGTAAGTAAATGCTTTGAACAAGAGGATTCTTTTCTGTTTCTTAAAAAACAGCGCCCAGATCTTACCTCAGCCCCTGTAGTTAACATTCTTTCACAAAGGAAGGCAAGGCCTCTCTTACTACATCTATCAGTGCTCCAAATTTTTATCTCTAGAAATTTTTAAAAAGCTGAGTGTTAGAAGGAAATGAACTCTACTCTGCAATTCTACAAAACTACAAATTATTTCACGTCAAAAAATTGACTAGAAAACAAAATTAATTTTATTCATGAGAGCATCTCAGCTATAACATTGAGTCTTTCTCATAGTGCTGATTACCATTTCATCATTGAGCAAGCTGCCTGTCCATCTGAGAAAGAACTCATTTCTATTTCATTAGAAATCTTCATCATTTAAAAAATACCTTTAAAAAGTTTCATTATTTTGGTATGTAGTTCTGTTTAATCAAACATTGACCAGAAACTGTAATGTTTTTATCCATTTTTGGTTTTGTATGGTATCACTGGTGTCTCCTTTTCTTTTTCTCTTTCTCAACATGTTATTTGCTGTAGTTTTCACTGTTTCCCTGAAACAGCCTTGGGGCTGATATTGTCTGCCAGACAGCCCTGTTGTGTACTATACAATTTGCCTGGGGCTAGAAGATGATCACTCATTCTTTCCAAGTTTCTGTCATAATGTTTGTTCTCTGATTGTGCTGAGCTAAATAAATTATTAAGAGCTACTGGATTGTGTTCTCTACCACATTTGAGTAAAAGGCCTCACTTCCCTCTGCGTAGAGCAAATAATAGTATTTGTAGTTGGGAAATATTGCATCAACCTCCTCATGGTCCTCAGAAAGGCTTTAATTTCACCCAGTTTCACCCAGTTGCCGACAGGCTGACTGCTGCATAGTTTTCCCAGTTTATTTTATCCTCCTGTCTTTCACTGGTATTTTTAAACTAGCATTACTCCCCAAATTCACATATGATAAACCTCTTACTAAGGTATAGTGAATATGATTGGTGGCTTTATAAATAATTAATAATTTAATACAATTCTGTGTAAATACTTACAATCACCACTTAATAATTTATGAATGTGACATGTAAAGTCTGATCTGACTTACTTTAATCTTAAAATAATTTAAAAAATAAATCAAATATTTTAAATGTATAAAATTTGAACATTAAGCTACACAAAGTAGGATATAAAAAAACAGTTAATCATAGACCAAAATGTGCTTTAAAATGTTTGCAATTACTTTCACAGGGATATAGGTTACTTATGCAAAAATAGATCTATACAAATGTCTTGCAGTGGATATTGTTGAGTCCAACATGAAACAAATGAAGTTTGCTTTTGGCTCTCTAAAGTATTATAACATCTATTTTCAGGAAAATTAGGCATTTCCATGACTTTATTTTTGAGCATATTTATCAAGTGACTAAGAGAATTATCCCTCCAGAAAAAAAAATCTATTACAAAATAAAAAACCAATATATTTGTTCTGAATTTCAATAAATGAGCACAATAGACAACTAAAATATACTCTGAACCAAGAAGTTTCAGCAATAAGCAAGTCCAAAAAGGAACAAGAGCAAATGATTGTAAGAAAATGAATGTCAGTAAATATATACTGTAGAGCACATAAACATTGTTATTATAGCCAAACTATGCTCATTTACACCAAGAAAATTCATTTATTCATCTCATATTGATGCAATAGATCAACATATATATAGCTCTCTTACAATAGGCACTTCCCTGCGAAGAATACAGAATTAAATGTGCAAGTGAGAGGGGCAGTAAACACTCACTGGCATTTGGTGTTGTTTCATATCTAACCAGAAGGGTCTGGAAAAAAAAGCCCTAAACTGTGTGAACACTTGATGTCCAGTGTTCAAGCTCATGCCTTTACTTTCTTAATTTAGTATATTTTGTACCATAGTATATGGCTTTAAAAACAATAGAGGGAAAAGACATAGCAGCTTTTGCCTGGCAGCTGTGAAGCCCTGGCTATTTTTTGACAGTCAAAAATTTTAGCTTTTTATTGCATTCCTGGGTCTTTCTCCACATATTTTACATCTAGCATTAAAGTTGGTTTATGTTGGAGTTTCTTTTCTGCATCTTTTCCACAACGAAACCCAGCATGGCAGGGCAGGTGTCGTGATATCTGTCCTGGCTCCCTCGTCCCCTCACTGACATGGTCCCAGCAAGGTCTGGGAGATTGGTCTCCAAACACCCACCCACGACTTCATGTCACACTCCTGGGTATTCATCTTACACCTCTGTTTCTTGCCATAAAAAGCCAGTACTGTGGCACAGCTCTCTGAATGTTTTGGATGCTTTGTATGGAAGACGGAGGTGAAGGATGACGCAAAAAAAAAAAAAAATAAATAAATAAAAGAAGTCAGAACTAGACGAAACCCCCAACAAGTTAAAGCCCAATTATCATAGTTTAGGTTGCCAGTATATGCATAGATTCTGTGGCTGTGTCTTCTGTTTTAAAAGGCAGATGCACTCTGTGTATCCTTATTGACATAAGATGAAACCTTACCCAACTCCATTGTAAAGACAAGGCTATTTGTGAGCAAGACTGTTATAAATACTTTGATGTCATTTGATGCTATCCATGTGTTCAAGCAGATTGGGTACTAGACTGAGAAACACATTTTTAGTGTCTTGGTCTTTCTTAGGGTTGGAGGTTCCCTAATGAAGATTAATGAGAAAAAGCTAGTAGAAAAAAAAAAAAAAAAGCATATTCATTTATTGCTTTTAACAGGAATATTTCATATGAGACACCAAAACATTAGAGAAAATGCTACAATTGAAACATCATCTCATTATTATGTTGAGTCATTAATCACAGGAAGGAAGACTATTTTTTCTTCACCTTCTGTCATTTTCTGAGAAGGATTTCTATTTTATTAGCCACATGATTTTACAGGCAATAGACAGAAAATTGCCAATCATGTCCGGCTATCACAGAATTATTTCTGTCATGAATCTGGCAAGGTGCAGCAGATGGTGACTGAGACCATTTTCTGTCAAGAAATAAATTTTTTTTAAAAACTCCATGCTCAGTATAGGGTTAACTTCCTATGGGAGGCAATTCCATATTAAGCTAACTTCCTCCCAACCTTCATGTGAGCTTCAGTAGCCTCTAAAAACATTTCTGAAAATATAACTGAAAAAATACTTCAAAGCAACATGTCAAACAAAGCAAAATTAAAAAGCATTTTTTGAGCATCCCTAGGAAGGTCAGCTGAGTTTGGTTTTCAGAATTACTGGTTCTGTTTCTGATGAAAAATTTCTTTATCTAATCAGCTTTTAAACTTTTAGTACAAGCCAGATAAATTGTGAGAGAGCATATGACTGCAAAGAAAGAAATATAAAATTCCTTTTAAAAAGTAGTTCTCCATACAATGTTTGAATCCAGAATTAAAAATCCAGGGAAGTTCAGGCATGTCACATGCTTTAGTGCTCCTAACAGGGTTATTAATAAAACATTTTGGGCTTCTACAATAGCTCTTATCATCTTTTGGTAGAAAAACAGCTACAGTATGGTATACACAGCCCACAGTGCATGAGGATTTTTAGAATTAAAAGAGAGAAATAGAGGGAAATTTTGATGAATTCTATGAATTCTATACATAGAAGATATTTTCTCTGCTATAGTTGGTAGGAGGGTGTAGCTTGGATGGTGGTCTGTGTGGGAGCCCCATGCTGAGCAGGCAGCTGAGAGCTGTCTGGGAATGCCGGAGAGGGAGGGAATGACCCAAGCAGCAGGTCCCCAGGGCCCCCCCAAAGTGACAGGCACCTGCTGCCAGCCAGGCTGGGGGCTGTGGATGGAGAAGCCTACCCTGCTGTGCTGGCACAGCTTCCGTGGGTATGTGGTGCCATACAGGAATCCTAAGGGATCCAGAAAATACTTCAGACCCATTCAGCTGTTTGACTGTCACTTCCTGGTGCTTGCATGATGACTAGCAATGTTTTAGCATGCTTCAAGGGAGCAGAGCTGCAGCTATCAGTGCCATTAAGCTGATGTAAAGAACATGAGATAAAAAGGAGACAAAGGAGAATTCTCTTGAATATCTCGGGCTGCCTGCATGCAATGCAAGAGACGTTTGTTACCCAAAAAAACCCCACCCTTATGAAGATTCAAGCAATACTTGAACTGACTTATATTTATGGAACTGTATGACTTGGTTAGAAAACAATGAAGAATATTTATCCCTGTGCCACTTGGGGCTGTCACATACCTCCTGGCCCCAGCAGCCCTCGCTCACGGCTGAAAACCAGTAATTAAAATTACTGTTAATTAAGGACACTTTCTCATCATCAGTGTGGTCCTGTTTCCTGTCTAATACCACAGACCAAAATCAGTGCTACCTGGCACCAGCACTGTCTTCTCAAGGGGCAGAGAAAGTGGGAAGTACAGTGGGAGATGTACAGCTGTGCTCCATAAGAGAATTTCTACACCATTCCCCTCCTGTAGGGCTTCTCCAAAAGCCAAAAATAATCTATCCACACATTCTTCACTAAATCTAAAGATAATGGTGTTGTGTTTTCCCTTTTACTCTACACAAGTTATTTCTTTCACTATTTATTAAGACTAATCTTGCAGCAGGCTACTTTTTCAAGATTTACTTCCTCTAAATTAAATATATTAATTTCACGAGCCATCAGACCTTGGCATTTTTTCCAGATAGAAACAAGCTGTTTCTTTATTATAATTATTTTTTTAAAAAATTACTTTCAAATTTAACATTTTAGATTGTTGATATTGACTGGTTTGGCAACCATTGTTTAGGAGACAAAGCATGAAAAATGTGCTTTATTCATGTGTGAAGTAAAAAAGCATAGGAGTGACAGATGAAATGGCCCTTATATTATAAAGTGATTTGCCATCAAAATTAAATGATGACAAATACAAATATTTTAGCAGAAAGAAAGGTCTCTATAGACATAAAATTATTACATGGAAGAAAATGATCTAACAGTCACCAGATGTCAGTGATTAAAAAATCTGATTTTTTCAAGCAATCTCGTTAGTTTTGAAAAGCTATTCATAAATTTTAACATGTATAATAAACCTAAATATTCCAAAAAACCTTGACAATCACTTGCACAAATAATAGAATTACACAGAGAAGTATTTCCACCTATAAAATTATCTAAGAGAGTGGGGGGAAAGAAGATTTCTAGCAAATCATTAAATACTACATTTTGTATTTAGGCAAAGTCATTGGGTAGCAGTGGTGAAAAGTGTATAATCTCAGTGAAAATGCCAGCATTAGATTGCATTTTAAAATGAATATGTTATCAACCAAACTCCAGAAGGCAATTATTGATAAAGCTTTTGGATTTTCATATTCACATTTTCCCATGTCAGTAAGTTCTTTTCCATTAAGTCCTACTGGGGAAAATCATTGTTAGATTTTATGTCATTATTGTCAAGAGTTTTACGCTTGTTTACACAAACACACACTGTTCTATTGCACTAAATATCCTAATATCACTAAATGCACTTATTTATTACCATTCTTTTACACCAAAACCATGTATAACTTCAGTAGCATTGCTAAGAACCTTTAAGATCTACTTTATATTATCTGGCCAGCTGTTCCAAATATTTTCTTCTCTAGAGAAACATCATGAGTAAAGTTGAATGACTATTAGAAATATATCCTCATTATCTCTCTTCTGATAATAAAAATGTATTCTCCTGTGGTGTGTTTATCTGCATGATCATTCCACTTATTGTATTCATACTCATACATTTTCAGAGATCTGATGAATTTAAGAGAATGAACAAAGTATTTGTGAAATCTAAATACTCAAGAGTGATGTGGAATGAACTGGAGTTATTGTAGAAAAACATTGAGGAACTTATCTTGAAGAAACAATTAATTTCAAAGAAATTAAATAGTTATTTCAATATTTTTCTCAGTTCTCCCTCTGATATCTGAGCAATAGTGACTGTGACTCTTAGAAAACAAAAGAAATCAGCTTATTGAACAAACATGAATTCAAGGATGCAGCTGAGAATATATAACCCAGTTCGTTTCATACACTCATGGACATGATATTTGTAAATTCCTCCTTCCAAATTGCAATATTGCATACATGTCCTTTCCCTGAAGGCCACAGCCAGTTGTGTCTCTGTGGGCTATGAGGATGAGATTCTCTGCAGATGTTTACAGAAGGCAAAGTGCCGTGTTTGGTCTTGGTAGTGACTGAGGAGAAAATGGCATTCCTACACCAAGATGAATCCCATCTGTGAACAGACTTAGCCTAAGCATATTGTCTACATCAGCTGCAGTGTGGCAATATGTGAGAAGGTTATCTCATACAGGCACTACTGTAGTGTAGTGTTTAACACCTGCTCATGTGGATCTCACTCAAGTTCTTAGAACCTGCATAGAAGGCAACCATGAAAGCAGGATCTGAGCACCAAGTGCTGAATTATCCTGAGGTACAGAGGCTTTGGGGTCTGACTGCAATAGATCTCTACTTTCTTGATCCTCCATAGCGGTCCCACCATAGCACTGATGGAAAGGAAATTTTTCTTGTGTAGATTAACCACCCTGCCCACAGCAAGGGCAGCAGTGACCCGAGGCAGGGCACAGACAGAGCAAAACTCCCTCCCATGGAGTCAGTCATCAAGTGATACTAGAGGCCAAAGCTCTCTGCACAAATACATACAAGCATCAAATGCCCAGAGAGATGACATGCTCTACTAAACTTCCACTAAATAAATCAAACAGCTTTATAGCTGTATCATTTATGGCAGTGCCAGAAAAAGATACTGAACTGACATAAAGTCTTGACCAGTTTCCTTCAATAAATAGTTCATATGCATGCACACAAAAACAGGATGCATGTTTTGTAATAAGATTGCACCTGTTATTCGTTGACTTAGAATTTACCATGGATTTCTATAAAGTGTGTGAGAAAAGAAATAAAAGGAAGGGAAAATTTAATTCTTTGTGTGAGCCTCTCTCACGCCTCACGCAGAAGCCTACAAGGCAGTGCACCTTGCAGGTCTGTGCCATGACTGCAAATTGTCTCCACAGCACCATCCAGTGGCTTTTTCTTGGCTGGAAAACACCACAGAAAACCTGCACCCCAAAACTCCACACCTCAGGGCTGAAGTGTACAGCAACACAGCCATATCCTCGGCATGCTTGCTCTTCCCTCTGCCCTGCCCAGCTTCTGCCACTTCTCTTCAGCTAATAACTATGGGCAAAATGCACTGGAATAATGGAGGAATATAATGGCATCTATTTGTACTAGGATAAAGAGAAGCTCAGTCTCTCAGAATTAATCATTAAGCAATGTTCTGGAAATCTATGCAACAAATTATCTTGCATTTCTGTTACACATAATCAAACATGAAGTAAGTTTCTGTCATAATTTAACATCACTTGGAGAATTTAATAACAAAAATGTAGCTAAAGACTGCATTAAGCACTTTGAAATCCAGGAAGTCAATTTCCTACTGTGCTGTCACACAGACAAAAGAAAAAAAAATCAGAAAGCTACCAGAGCACTCTAAAATGGTAACAATAAAAACCTGAGTCAATTCTCTTTATTTTTGCCTAGCTATATGAAAACATAGAAGGTAGGGCAAAAGAAATTGTTTTCAATTGTTAAAAGAAAGCAGCTTCAATCTTGCAACATCCTTTGATATCTTCTTGATACCCTTTGCCTCTCTCAATGTCACCAATATGGCATAACAAATATACATAACCATTATTCTTATTAGCGAGTCTCAATATGCACAGGAAGTCTTAATACAAGCAATCTTTTATATATACAAATAATTCACTTCCAGCACTTTACATTAATGAAAACAATTAAGAAAAAAAAGCAATAACTGTTTTTATCCAAAATTCAGAATCAGTGCAGCATCCATTCTAAGCAAACCTCTTATGGTAACTATTGTTCCTACTTACAGAGTCTTTAATGGTTTTACAGGTATTTATGATTTCTTCCTGGATCCTGAGGGCACAGTCATAACGGAGTGACAAAGAAAGAGGGTTGCCATACCATAAGTAAGAAAACTGAGTCTCAGGAACAAAAGAAGTATTTACAAGGCAGGAAGAGAAGTGATGACTCAAGCCTGAATATTGCCATTCCCTACTTGTTCTAGTGGCTGTCTGCAAAATGAGTGAATTTTATATGCTCGCAGGTTCTACACACTTTCAACACAACCCACCACCAAGCTGAACTGTTGTCATTCTGTCCTTTTATGAGCCAGATCACTAATATACTGTAAAAGCCACACAATTTAAAAAGACTTCTCCATTTCTCAGATGTTAAAAGCATTACTGATGTATTTGTCTAGTGGAGAGAGAAGACTAATTATGTTTTTTTGAAAGCTTGGGTAATTAATCTGTGATTTGAATTTAAAACAGAGTTCCAAGTAGAGGTTAAGGGAAAAAAATATGTATGCTTTATCACAACGCTAGCTGAAAGAAAATATGGAAGTGATGAAACTACCAAAAAGCACCTTCAGGACAGGAGTCGGTTTCCTGGTGCCATTTTAGGCTCCATGGAGCACCTGGAGAGTGGAATATCCTTCGTGCTCTTTGGGTGGCTGCAGACCTGCTGTTAGGCTGGGGTTGCACCTACTTAGGCCTTTGGGGTACCCTAAGGAATCTAAGACTGTCTATGGTTAGGCAGTTGAATTCCTCATTTAAAGTCCATTGTTTTAAACTACAATGGACACAAGCCAAATTCCTGCACTTTAATGCACTGGTATCCTCCTGGCTATTATAGGACTCTGTCCAAAGGGAAGAATTCACCCTTTTCAGATGTAAAAGCCAGGACAGAAACTGTATTTGGTCTCTTAAGCTACATATGCTTCCAAAGTTGAATCACGCTGTTCAAATGGCATCTGAGAGTGCAAACAGATTGGCTGCATGTCTTTCTTAGCAGCATGAAAACTCAGTTTCCCAAAATATCATTGATAAAAAGGGGCGCACTAAGTTTTGGAGAAAAAATATCTCATTACAGACACTTAGAGAATCCTAAAGTAGGAAAAATCCCTACTCTTAGAAAAAGGTTCGTATGTTTCAAAGATATGGATTACACAACTTTCCACAACTGGGAGATGTGAAATCACCCAGTATTTAACTCTTTTTATAGTTAGGAACATCCTACTTATGTAGTTTAGGTTTTCCTTGCTAAGATGAAAAATTGATTACTACTTCTACTTCTGATGAATACGTTAGCTGTCTCTTTAGTACTCTCTTTTTTTTTTTTTTTTTTACACATAAACTATACGACATAACTTAAGGGTATCTTTTCTTAGGCAGAACAAGCCCAGCTGGAAGATCACATTACTTCATTATCCATGATGCTGATCTCTAGGCTCCCTGCAGGAGGTTCTTCTTACACCTCTGTCAAACATGAGGTTTGAAGTTGATGTAAACTTCTGCTCACCTAGAGCAAAACAGCAGTTTCTCACATATTACACTCTTGGTAATACATTTTGAATGTCTGCTAGATATTGCCTTTTTTTTTTTTTTTTTTTTTTTTTTTTTGGTAAAAACTTCTTCTACCCGACCGTTTCTTAGTCTGTTCCACTAAACTCTTCCGACTTTTCC
>JBBMKD010000001.1:50658407-50697207 GCA_037834095.1 Argya squamiceps | reverse complement strand
ACAGCGGAGCGCCCAGGAGGCCGGATGGAGCGGGCGGGGGCCGCTCCGCGGGGCAGGAGGAGGCTCCGCATCCTCCACCCGCGCAAGTGGGAGCCCCGCCGGCGCTCCCTGGGCCCCGCGGCTGCTGCCGGCTCTGCTGGCGCTGGGGCACCGCGGCCCCCGGCAGCGCCAAACCGGAGTTCGCGTGTCACGGACACGGGTGGGTGCGGAGCCGCGCCGCCGACCGCCCCTGGTCCCCGCCGTAGTGGCGGCCGCAGCTGCGGTGTCCGTGGCGTCTCTCCCCGAGGGGTCTCTCCGCAGGCGTCTCTCCCCGAGGGGACCTGGCTCGCCGCCGGTGCAGTCCGCAGGAAACCTCCAGGGAAGGCGAGGGTCCTGTCAGGAAGCCTCCAGGGGGGATCTGGAGGACGACGAGATGCAGGTGGCAGGAGCAGAACAGGGTGAAGTGGGCCGCGGGACGGCTCCTGGAGCAGAAGAAGGGACTGGTGGGTTCATCCCCCATGTCCCCAAAGCCCTGACACCTGAGGTGATGGGGGAGAAGCTATGGTCCTGTTGGGAAGAAGCAGCTGATCCTCTGGAGGTTTTAATGCTGACAGAAATTCAGCACTCTACCGAGGCACACAACTGTAGTTGTGGCTACAGTTGTCAAAACCTACAGACTTGTTAATCTAACATTTCCCTGTTTTTACAAGAAGGCATCATTTATGCACTTTTGTTTTACTGGACTTTGTTGAGTGACTTCGTTGTTAGCATGGCAACCAAATTTTAGATTTCTTTACACATGACTTGCGAAATGTCTCTTCCAACATTACAGCACCTTTCAGGTGGAAGTAAATAAAACCACTTTCTGTTATGTGTTTTTGTTACAGGGAATGGGTAGTCCATAAACAAAATAAGAAAAAAGATAGGTTACACAGATACATGTTGATTTCATCTGAGAAATAAATATTTCTAAGAAACAGTGCACATAGAGATTTTCTATAGAATGCAGAATAGACAGAATGGGAAATAGTTTAAGGTCTACACACTAAATATCAACATCACAGTACTTTCAAGTCCAGTTTGCTTGAAATTTCACATGTAATTGTATTGCAGTGGCATGGAATGTTTCAGTGTTTGTTACTTGCTTCAAAGCCTACACCCGGATAGCTTAACAAGTTTTCTGTGCAAGCATACTGATTTTTCCATCAATTAACCTCATTCACTTAAGCAATAGTTTTGTGTACAGTTAGAGAAACCAGGCACCAGTAAGAGTGCTTTAGACCTGTTTTAGAATAGCAGAAATTCTGGAAGACCTGAATTTATGCCCATTTTTTAGGCAAGACTCAGAAATCAGCCTTATCCTTCAATATCAAAATAGCTGAAACCAAACACGGTTTTCCTTTAGTGTTGCCTTCTACACTGAAAGGCCTTGGTTTTGTTTGCAGGAGGATGGCATTCTTTACTGTGGTTTTGGGTTTTTTTTTTTCTCTTTTTTTCTTCTGTTATTCAGACTTAGGAACAGATAAGACTCTATTTGGAATCAGGAAAACAAAAATATGTCTGTCTTTTAAATTTAACTTCAGCCACTTACTCTGACTCTATGTATAGCAGTCATTGCCCTTAAAATAGCTCCAGAAAAAAATTCCATTTCTTCTTATCTCATGCTATTTAGAGCCAAATACTGCTAGCTGAAATTTAAGTGAAATTGAGGTCACTATGCTTTTGATTATCTTTTTGAGATATCTTTGCTTTACTGAAAATGTTGTGTCCTGACCAATGTGGCTCTGCACTTGGGCACAGTGGGCTTGCATTACTAAAGTGTGGAGAGACCACCAAGTAGATAGTAAAAGACACATACAGAGAAAATGGTTAAGGGATTAGTTTTCACATTTGTGTGTGTGTATGTGTTTATTGCCTGACTTAAATGACAAGGAAAAATGTGCATGACTGCTCCTCCCAAGACCTGAAACCTGTCTCCATACAGTACACTGTTTAATCTGTCAGCTTTTTCTGGGATTCGATACACTGGAGTGAGGTCGCAAAACCAACAAGGAAAATCTTGTGTGGCATCTCTGCTTGCCTCTGGTGGTGCTGGTAGTCAGTGTTACAAGGGACTGAATTAATTTTGAAAATGATGACTAAGTCACCATAACTTATCTTACAGAAAGGCAGAATAGAAGCAGGAAGAAAAGACTCTGTTATAACCTGTTTAAAGAAAAAGCAGATAAAAATAGATGGAGCATTGTTCTATTCAGACATTTAATGGCTTTATGAGTGTCAGATTTATCATTACTTTTTCTATTCAGTTTTAAGTTGTGTTGGATTATGTTCTTGTAACTTTCTCAAATACAATGTTCTTAATTACTGAAGGAAGGTTAAAGATAAAACTGTGTGTGTAAATCAATCTTCCATCACCGTGTTCTGTGACAAAACAAAATTCCAGAAACCATCTGCTTTAGAAGTCCTGAATCATTGAGAATGATAAGTCAAACTTGTCCTTGCTTTATTACACTGACATTAAGTTGTATAGCATAGGGTTAGTGTAACACCACGAACAATGGTGCCAGGATCTCATGTCCACTGTGATTTGTTACTGGAAAAAAAATCTCGTGATTTAATGCATATTAATTAATATAGTTTTGTTAAGTTAATACAGGGGAAGGTTGAGCTAAATAAATCTTTCTGTGACAGATATGCATGCAGAAATTCTTCAAAGGGGCATTACCTTTCAGTCGAATGGAATTTGAGACTGTCAAAAGAGGAACAACTAAAACCAAGACAATTTCTTTCTACAGTGAAGTTTTCAAAGGAATTAAAAGATTTTTAGTGTGCCACAAAGACTAAAGTAACAAATAAATGACTTCGCTTTTGTATCATGTTCTTCTTGGAGTTGTGGGCTGTTTTGGTTTCATTTGAGATTTTTCTTCTTTCTTCAAATGTCTGTTTTGGTTTAAATTCTCAGTTTACTTCTTCCATTCTTTTACAACCACACTTCTAGTTTAGATATTGACTGGTGTGAGACAAAACCTGAAAATAACCTTGGATAAAAATTACTTTTTTACAGCTAAGGTATTTTTCAGCAAATGTGGGCTGAAGTAGGACAGGAAAACTTCCTTAAATTTGAGTGAATTGTATGTTTGTCTAAGATTATGAACCAGTCAAATCTAATCTCTAAAGTCCGTGACAGGTTCTGCAGTTTCTTGGTCACTGAGTCTGTGCTTGATACATTCATCTCAAAAGCCTCTGACATACTTGTGCACGTCAGATGAACCATTTGAATGTTATAATCATATTATCTGGTATATTATGCAGTGGATAGAAAAGGGAACAGTAAATTGAGAAAGATATTTCACTGGGACTTTCAGGGAAAGATGTTATAGGATTCTTCTGGAGATGCTTTCCACGTATCATTGAAAACTTCTGAGGATCAAGCAGCCTTTCCTCAGGAGGCAAAGGCCTCCATTCCACCTCTGGTGCATGGACAGCCCCTGAGCAGTCAAGCCATGTGGTGGTGCCCTTAAGCTCTTCCAGTCCTAGCTCATCATATGCTGGTTTTCCAGGATAAACAAGATCTTTTTGTTTGGTTTTGTTCTTTTAGAGTAGTTCTGGTACCAGTGTTAAGGACCACTTCCGTGGCTCAGAGAATCAGAAAGCTTATGCTAACCGTGTTCACACCCAAGACCCTACTGGCAAAAAAAAGTCCTGGACTCCTCATGTCCTTGTGCCAGCCAGTCAGGCAAAGCATGGATTAGTTGATGGAGAGCTGACACCTAGGAGGACTCCAGCCTCCTGTAGATCTTCTAGCATGCATGCTAACTTTTTGTGGCTACATTTGATAACCCTGAACTGACATGGAATACCTGTTTGTCAGCTATCAGGATGAACCTAGAGTGTCTCTCTTCCTTTCCTGGAAAGAGAAGGGCTGAAGTTCAGAGTAAACCATCCTCTGTATTTGTCAGAGGATATATGTTCTTTTATAACAGAACAAGCATCCTCCACAGGTGACTGTCTCTCTTTGTTAATCATGCAGCAAACGCCAAGAGAAGGAACCTTACTTCTTAAGGTAGATTTGCTGAATCCCAGCTGTGCAGAGCAGACTGTGGTAGTAAATCATAAAGGCTGAATAAGCACAGAGGTCAGTAGATAAATGGTTGCTATAATCAGCCTAAAACGTACATTTAAAAAAACCAAAAAAAACCCCGTGCATACACGTGCACATGCCCCAAATTGTTGTGCTAACTTTTAAAAAATCTGTAAATAGCATGAACTCAGAACTTCTGGGAGTTTGCCAGCTGCCACCTCTGCAATCCAGTTTCCTTTCACAGAATTCTTCAAAACATAGAGTCTTATGCAAACTCTCAATAGCTACTTAAATTTTTGTCACTTTTCAGCTCAGGTGTCTGGTTCTCATGTTTGTCAGAGAGAGGCAGCTGCTGCCAAAGACCCCAACAACTTTCTCAGTGATTGTTAAGTACTGGGGTGATCATTAACCCAGGTCATAAAGCATGAGAGGAGCATTAATGCAGCTCTGTATCCAGCCCAAAATGTATGGTGAGAAGTTGGCCTGACCTGAGAGCCTCACTACTCCTTACATCTCATATCTCCTGGAGAGATACAGACATTCTGCTAGTTAAGGACCTTCCTACAGTAGACTCTCTGTGAGATTCACTGTGAATTCAAATTTCTTCTTCTAACCATCATTTAATTAAAGTACCCACTCACATCAGGATACTAGGTTAGCAGTTCTAGAGTCAATTCTATCCTGTTTGTTAATAAATGGATAAATTTTTCACCAGTGATACTCCTGTAGTGCCCTAAATCAGGGGAAGAATATCAAAGATTTGAAGATGAAATCTGTACTATTCCCTAGCATACAGATGTTTTTAACAGATTAGCAGTTTGATGTCAGGCCAGAGAGTACTGGACTCAGGAGATAGAGCACCAAATTTACATTCAGTGAAAGTGATATTTTCTTCTATTTTTTTTTTCTTCTGAAAATTCATATACTGTATTTTTTTTGACAGTAAATATTGTATTCTGTGCATTGATTTGCTGCTTTCATTTCCATTATGAAAATAAGGCAGACCAATTTACTTCCTTTGAGTAAAGGAAACGAACAGTAGGATTATAGCAGAAGATGAAGGGTCATATTATGTCTGATTTCAGATTACCCCTAGTATATTTCTATATAGTAATTTCAATCAAAAAAATTTAATAGCAGATTTTGAAAAGCTCTAAAAAGGGATTTTTGCAGTGAAGGCCTGTGCTTTTTTTTTTCACCTAGGTCCCACAAATTTGATTGTAGTTGTAAACGCCAACCACCAACATTCTTTGTATAGTCACTGGAGAGAGATAGAAACCTGCAAACGAACTCATCCATCCAATTTATACCTGGCATAGAGGGGAAGGAAATCAGGTATTTATTGTTGTTGATCGCTGTTTGATTTCACACAGTGAAGTAAGGCAAGAAGAACCTTATCCTAGTGGTGTCAAAAAACCCAAACAAACAAAAGACAGTTTCAGAGGAGACAATAAATAGACATTGATTTTCTTCTAAGGCATCTTAAGATCCTGTTGATGTTCCTGTTATTGATGCAGACATCATAACAATAACAGATGTCTGCAACATGATTTAAATATCCTGTTGTCTGTTCTCAAAATTTTTAGGAGTTTGTGAATGGGCTGTGTAGCTGAGAGGCAGCTTCTAGTTGTGCCAAGGAAAACGGGAGTGTCAGCTGGACTCTTGCAAAAGAAGAACACACAGTTCTGGGTGCTCACATCCTGCCTCCTCCAAGAGCAAGGTGTCTCTTTTCCAGAGAGAACACATTGTATCTGTGAAGCAAGGGAAAGCAAGCACAGATTCGCTCTTCAGATGTTCTCAGCATTGCCAGTGCAACCGTGTGCCTTAGTCCACTGAATACAGAAATTACCTCTCAGTGATGAAATAGTTTTAGCTGATATTCATGTGGAAATGCTCATTATTAGTAAACACTTCAAAAGCAATCCTGCTGCACTTCAGCACTGGTTGCTGAATGGATCCTGCCTATCTTCCACTGAAAAATAGGTAAAATATCCCATTTGTGTTTTACTTATACTGACAACTATTTTTTTTTTCAGGTTGGGAGAGGTACTGGGCATTAATTTCTGATGGTAATGATTTAAAGTTATTAGAGCTGCAGTCAATCCCTTGGACTTGTTTATGCTGGAACAGTGAGTTTATTTTTTAAATTTGGTGTGTTCTGTAGTACACTTACACCTGCAACACCACTGCAACACCACCACAACAGCAAGAATTTTGGCCATGAGTAAGACCAAACTCAAGCTGCTTACGGAACAGTTGCCTAATTTGCCTTAAGCCTCTTAGCTACAAAACTGTCATTCCAAAGGCAGTAACTAACTGTTTGTCTTTGAATTCATCTAGACATTGTAGCATCAGACCTCTGAGTCTGTTTAGCCCTTAGAAAGAACGTGGTAACTTCTTAGGGTGATTCATATGACATATCTTGAAGGAAATTAATTGACCTCTGCAGGGAGTGCATTTCTTCCCATTTGTAATGAAGGAAAATTGGGATGACAAACCAGCCTTGGATGTCAGTGTTTTGGATTCCTGACTTAGTGAATATGTGTCTCGGCTTTATTTTTCACATGTTTTAAATTGAAGTACCTTATTGTGTCACATAATGATTAATAAACTTTTCTAAGTCTAATATGAAGAATGTGTTGCACTAATTTTTTTAATCTGTTGAGGAACCTGGTAACTACAGCACAGAGATCATGTATTTCAACTTGATGACAGGCAGGTATTTGCATTAACTCCTAGTCTGTAACTACACTTGTATTTTCTCATAAAAGGTGTCATGCTTCATACAGAGCAATTGCAAAATAATATTTTGGTCTGTCCACTTACATAAAAATATTTTATTCATGATTGTTTAACTTAGTGATATTAACTTCGAGCATATTTGTTTATGCACTGAGGCCAGTTGTACCAAATACTGATGCAATTTGAGATGATTACATTTATTTTGCTGCAGTGTCTTTAGAACTAAACTTCCATATAACTTTTTGGTTTTCCTTTTCTTTGTAGTTTAAAATTTGCTTTTTTCAAAATACTCAAACCAAGCAGACTGAACAGGGGTTTGAAAGTCCCTTCTTTTCAGTGTGATTTTACCCACAGAGGAGGAAAGCAGGGAATGCTTAGTGAGCTGGGTTGCATTTCAGTTCTTGGCCACTAGTCCATCCTCAGAGCTGCACGGACTGACTGAACTAGCTTGACTGCACAAGCTGGATTTTATAAGGATGTGTTAGGATCAAAGGATTTCTCATTCATCCCTGCTGTGCTGCCTGTGCACTCACTTCCTAGAAACAGCCCTCATTTTGCTACTGCTTGTGCTGGCTTTAAGACAAGTGGGGACTTTTGTTCCATCTGAAGAATTCCTTTGGATTAAATGTAGACAGGATTTAGCTTTATAGGTTTTTTGAATTAAAAAGGTTCTCCAGTGCATAGGATCTGGATGTATGTCATCTGGATGTTCTGTCATTTTATTTTGTTAAAGAAACATTACTCTCATAGCAGGGTATTTCCTTGTTTAGCACCCTTAGTGAGGGGTTTTACTAATGTAACCTTAATTGATGTGCTCCTGTGCATTCACCCATGGCCCTTATTAAGTTCGGATTTCCCACTCACTTGCTCAGTACATTAAGTCCAGAAGCTGTAGGTGAGCTCTTGTTGAGACTGAAGAGGATTGCATTTGGCTTTAATGGCACCAAGGTCTGTGGGAAAGAAGCAATCAGCTGTCCCTGAGGAGAGGTTTGGGCCTGCAGTACCTGGGTGTAGGTGTGTATTATGAGATATGTTCAAGGAACTCATTTTCTGGTTAGTCCTCAGAGACTTTGAAGTTCTTCAGGGCATTGCTACTAATACCCAAGAAACAAGTAATTTAGGACATAGTATCTTGCACTATCCAAACTCCACATGTCAGGGTCCTTATTTTCAGAAAGAATCATTGCTGATTAGTGATTCTTCTCAGTGATAATCTACAACCAGGCTTCTGTTAAAACCAACGTTTGCTGAATGTGGGCAAGATAGCAAGGGCAAGAGTGGGACTCGGAAGAGGATTGAAATAAGCTGACGATTCAAAACAAAAGTGGAAAAAATAGTAAGTATTGTCATTTAAGAGCAAAAAAGGAAATAAAGGAGAAGGAAGACCATGACTCTTGAGAGACATTAAGCACACTCAAGTAGGTCAGCTCATGCTCATCTTCCCCATGATACTCCCAGTGACAGTTAGATAATAGACATTTTTAAGGGCTTGATTTTCTTTTGGAAACATAATGGGTTGGTTGACATGTCTACTGGGGCAATGTGACACTTTATTTACCTTACTCCATTAGTGTTCTCTTGCCTAATTGCCTACTTACTGTTATTTTAACACTCTTTGCTTAAACCCATTGCTGAAAAACAAAGCCTACAATAAAAATTACTTAAACCAATCCACCACACATGATAGCAAAGCTTTATGGCCAGCACGTGATGGAATTAATTTTAAGAAATAAGATGCTTCCTTCTAATTTAGCCTTAATTCAAGAAAATGTTCAAGCATAAAGAGGCTCTGGTGTTCTACTGAAAGCAGCTTCAGAAGGTGCTTCCTGTTAAGCATTGGCTTCATTCCTCTTCTCAGTATGAGACATTTACACATTTTCCTTAATCCAGGTTTAAGGAGTATAATTTGAAAGTTCACATGAACACTTTATATATGACAACGAAGAAAAATATCAATAATGCACAAAATAACATCTATTTAGCAATTTCTCAGGTGTTAGAAACATATTAAAGATGTTTGTGCTTTGCATGTTTGCATTCTCCCTTGAAAGTATGACTTTAGTTCAGATATTCAACTCATTGTTCAAAATTTCTCCCATTTCTTTACCATAACTCCCTGAGAAAACTCCTTTTATAACATACTTTTGTTATATAGGTAGCTGTCATTTAAGAAGGCCATTTTGTAGCCAAAGATACTATATTCAAAACTCTTTCAGGCACTTTTGCATACCATAAAGGTTCCTAAAATCTGAAAAGCTTTGTACTTTTTCATTTATTTATGTATTTATTTGTCGTACATTGCAACTATGTGCACGTTTTGGTCTTAGGGAAATATTAAGATCACAATTGAATTTCAGATGCTGATAATAGTCAAAATAATTTGAAATTACACCACTTTTATGTGAATTTTTATAAAAGACAAAATAAGACAATTGTGCCTTCTCATCAATCCTACATATATAAAGATGATGTTATTTTAAAAAATTTCTCCCTTTAGTTTCAAGAGAGTTGTAGTGCTCTGGCAGCTTCCTGTTTCTTCTCAATAATTTAGCAGTTTATGAAAAATATATTGTGTTTACTTTTCCAGTCTGATGCAGTCAATGCAATTATGAGTTGTGGAAAATCTAATCCAAAATCTTTTCATTGTTGAGTATTTTAGAAAAATATGTAGTCCTGAAACATTCATCTGCTTGCAATTATTGCCATCATTGCAGCCAGCGTTTGTCCTGTGTAATATAAAATTTTCTCCATTCTCTGTCTAAAGTCCTTTTTCTGTTACAGTTTACAGATGCATATATATGGAATATTCATGGAGGGAAGCAGTGAATATTTGTTTTACATATACTGCTCTAGTTGACAAGGTCTAAAATCTCACTGCATCTTATTATAAGAATTCCTGCATCTTTCCATTGCTGGGAAGTTGACTTTAAGAATGAAAATCAAGTAGGAAATGACATGTACAATTTTTAAACCAAACTTATTTTTTAATCATTTGTAAAAATTCAGGAGCCATTCTGAACAGGATTTTATAGAATTGCCAAAAACTGATTTCCTTTTCAAGGTTATAGCACATCAAATGAAAAAAAATCAGTCTTGGAAGTTTCTACTATAAGCAGAACTCTAATGTACTATTACATATTCAGTATGTTCAAGCTCTTATGGGTTTAACATTTTTTCTACTTATGTCAACTGTGAAACCAGATTTTGTATTATGATGGAATGATTTCCAGGTTTATGGATGCTTCAATTGTATTCTGTGTCAAAATATTCACATTTATAGATGCTTACAGTTCTGTGTGCATATGCATATAGAGCTTTATACACACACATAAGAGAAGAAGACATGTCTATTGACATGTAGAGAGAAACGTTTATGTGCCCTGTGTAACTGACACACATGAAAAGTTAATATTTGCTCTGGTGAGTGAAAAGAGAAGAGCTACCCAGAGTTCAGGAATGCAGCATCTTAAAGTGTCTGTCTGTGTGAGCACACACAGACTTACATCAGTATCTCGTTGCCTGGGAGTATTTGTGTCTCTGCACTTGTTTATAAAATTTAAGAACTAAGTGACTGAGTTCAGCTCCTGGCCAAGTATGGCTTCTTTGCCACCCCAAACAGAGAAGAGCTGTGAACTTAACTTAATGGCAACCTACCAGGACATGGACAATGTAGAGGCAGTTACTTTTCTTGTGAATTTAGAGACTCCGAGGAAGTGGAGGCTTCTTAAAAGCCAGAAACTTCTGTCGGTGGGGCTGATAGCTCTGACACTGTGCAAACTTAGACACAGCTCCTACAAAGGAATTTTTTTCTCAAATCTAGTAGCAAATACAGCTTGACTAGGACTAATCTATTATCTTTCACTTTGTTTATTATCCAGGAGGATTTTTTTTGTAGGGTTTAATGTAGAAGTTATAACTCATGCAATTAAAAGCAGAGCAGTCTATTAATCAGATTCGTGTAAGTCTAAAAATAACATTTTTAACTGATCCTTAGGTGAACTGCACATGGCAGCTGTCAGGGAAAGCATCTGAAAGGAGGCAGAATACTCCTGTGCTGCACTGTTTCAAAACCTCCTTAGAAACCTGTTTTTGAGTGTAAAGACAAAAGTGTATGTAATAGAAAAAGGAAATGTAGCCCAGAGAAGCTGTGTATGTCCCATCCCTGGAAGTCTTCAGGTTGCATGGGGCTTTGAACAACCTGATCTAGTGAGTGTCATCCTCTGTCCATGGCAGAGGGGTTGGAACTAGATAATTTTTGATGTCCCTTCCAACCCAAACCTTTTTATGATTCTGTGATGTGATCCCTCAGGATCCTGCTGGATGTTTCACAAGGAGTCATTGCAGTGGTAGAAGGCTGGGACCCAGTTGTGTTTTGTGATCTCCATCTGAGTGTCAGAACTGTTGTGAGAACAGAGGAGGAGGATAGATACCATCACAGTGAAAAAGGGGGTTTCAGAGTAAGCAGTGTATGTCATCTAAGCCAATGTAGAAAACATCATCCTGGGCTGACAATTTCAGTTGCCCTGGGACATTCACCTGGGTATGGTCCTTGTTGATTGATTCAGAGAAACAGTAACTTGAAATCCCTGATAAATCTCCTTTGTCGGTAAAAACATAACCAAGATTCCAACTTCTTGTCTTAAATCTCTTGATCAAATCTACACTTGCCTGTCTACAAAACACTGAGTAAGTTCCCCCCTTTTTTTGCCTGGACCTGAGAAGTAGCTGCACAGGGTGGCTGAGTGTAAAAGAACTGGAAGGATAAAGCCAGCCAATCCATTTGACTTCTCTAGCTAACCATGTTTGAGTTAGTCCCAAACTGGTCCATAGAAATTACTTTTCAGTTCTTGATCTCACACGTTTAAAAGAATATTTTAAAGTTTTCAGAATTGTCACACAAAAAAGTTAAATTTATTCTGAATAATTGATTATTAATATCTGTCATCTGCAGATAATTTATCCAGTTTCTTTCAGTGCTAGCTGGTAACTGATGCACTGGAACTGGTAAATTCCCCAATCAAACATGGATAAGTGCTAAGTGCTACCAAAATTGATGAAATGCAAGGATTTGTTTTGGGCTGCCAGGTCAGAAATGAACATGGCCAAAAGCTGCACACCAAATAGATTTGCCATCCTAAGTGCAGCTAGTAGCAGCTGTTCTGAAGAACAGATAAAGTCCACACTCGTATTTGCTGAGGTCCTTAAAGGAGCTCATTTCTTCATTGCTTGGGTGTTAGATTTTCACAGACACGTTTTCACAGTTCATTCTTTTAACAGCCTAGTGCTTATCTCCTTGTTGTTTTGTAATCATATATTCAATTTTTAATAATCATAGCTATCTTCTGTGTTGTACATAACCCCCAAAACAATACAAAGTCTGTCCTAGTGCTGATATACAAACCTAGGATGGTAAACAAACCTGGGTTTCCTTCTCCAGATGTGGATGCCAGTACAAATTAACTGAATAGTCCTCTTCAGATAAATAACTTTATTCAAGTATACAAGAGGCTGTAACCTCTGAAAAAGTCCTTTATTAAGCAAAAGATCTTAATTCATCATACCTTATTATCTCTGGACTGCTGACAGTGGATCTGTTCCTAATCAGAGGGTCAAAGTTTCAAAAAGTGTAGCAACTGAAACCCTCCTCTTTCCCATTTTCCTCTGCTGCCTTATGGGGTTTCAGGAACATGTGAAGTTTCTGAAGTAGTGGTCAGAAACATGACTGCAATTTTGCTATAATGGTAAAGCCAAGGAGAGGACATATCCAAAAATATCTCTGTCAAATTTTACTTAAAAAAAAAAAAATTAAAAAGGGAAAGAAGATGCTACAGGATTAAAGATATGAACTGGATTAGAGATGCGATGAGAAAGCAATAGTAACTAACACCTGTTTGAAAGAAGGTTTAACAACTGTTTCATTCCGAAAGATTAAGAAACTGTTCAAGTAAAACACACAGACTAGGAGGAAGCACACCAGGGAATAGACAAATACAGGAAAGATTTCCAAGAGGTTTCAGATAAAACCATATGTCACAGTGATTCAAAAAGGTACAAAAATCACTTTCTCTGTCATTTCCTAGTGCCAATTAGTGAAAGAGGTACTAGTAATTTGAGAAAAGAGTTTTTAGACTATAGAGTAAGTAGAGCTATTGAGCTGCACCTGTAGTGTAGCAATACTGTTATACTTCTACACATTAACTCTTCATTGCCTTCTGACCTATAGTATCTGGCACATGCAAACAGAAATCCTATAGTAGTTAATTTATTTATCATTTCCTTAACTCCAGCCTACCTAGCTAAGTCAAAATTTGCTTTGCCATTGACTTCAGCTGAGATATTACTTAAACTCAATAGTTTAAGTAGTTGTAATGCCTTTGATATTTAAGCAACAGTCAAGATTGAGAGACGCTGTGAGTGGTAGGACAAACTGGCTTGCTGGGGTGTTGGCAGTAGGGGATGGAACATTTTATCATATACCATTTTGGAGACTTCACATGAAAGAAATCAAAGGGGACATGAGAATGTGCTTAAAATTTCATGGGAAAGCACAGAGAAAACAAAATATGATAATACCACTGGAGCCTTAAATAACACTATCTGAGTGACACCAAAAGTCAGCTATGTAGTATTGTGGATGTAATTGCTGAACTGTAGCAGCCCTGGCAGCTTTTGAGAATCAAATGAATCATGTATTTGGGTGGTATAAGATTCTTAAGCGTATTTAATTTTCTCTAGCTGTTGGATAAGAAGCAACACAGACCAAGAGCTACATGGTGTCTTGGCAGTCAAGCAGGAGAGACTCCAAACAAAGAAAGAGTTGGAACAGATCCCTGAAAATGAGTATACTGTACTGGAGCAGATAGATGAAGCTAAGCAATGAAAACAATCCTTTCTTTTTTTTCCAAATAAAATCAATTGAAAGACTACCATTTGAGGTGTCAAAGGATTTTGATAATTTGTCTCTGTTTCTGTAAAAATTGTGTTGGTACTTCCTCTAGAAAAAAAGTGTTGATTTCCTGAGTGTTGGATATGTAAATCTCATTACTTGTGTGAAGTAACACAATGAATTTGTAAATGCTAATGGATTACAATCTGGAGGATAATAACTTAAATTGAGAAAATAAGCTGTGTTGATGTTATTGGAAATGTTTCAACTGATTTGAATACAGTCACAGTCTTACTGCCTGCATCTAGATTTTTTAAAGCCAAGTAACGTGTTTAACAGTGGCAAAAAATGTGTATCTATAGACAGGAGTACAGTAAGAGTACCTTCACTTGCTGTAGTACTTGGCAGGGTCTTTCTTTTCTAGATACAGTTCCTCTGTGTTTGCAATCCTCTGTGGGTTTCTGTTTCATCAAGTCATCCAATTGTCTGTGTAGCCCATGGAAAATTTTAGCATCTTCACAATCCTTCAGCAATGAATTCCTCAAGCAATTGCTTGAAGTCTCATCAGCTCTTTCTTTTTTTTGAACCTGACTCTTACTGCCTGTTTGATTGCCTCTGGATCTCATACCTGAAAAGCCAATGAACAATTAATCCATGTCTGTCCTTTTCTTGACACCCAAATTATACAGACCTGCATTACCCCTTCCATCTGTCCTTCTTTCGCAGAGTGAAGATTTGTACCTTGTTTAGTCATTAGGCTGCTGGAAGGTCTTCTGGAGGTTTAGTCATTCTGCTGCTCTTGTCTGAAGGTTTTCCAGTACTACTCCATTTTTTGAGATAAGGAGCCTAGAAATGCATGTTCAATCCTGCATGCTGCTCTGAAACTACAGACACATACACATTTGCATTATTAGGAGTGAAGCAAACTCTGTTTAACAGGAAATGGGCATGGTAATTAGAGAAAATTCATTTCAGCTTATGGAAACCATGACTCCAAATTGTTTGCCTTGTCCCTTTTTATAAAAGAAGAGTTACAGAGTACTTTTCTTTTCCTAAAGCCAACTTGGCAGAGGTAGCTAAGGCATGTAACTGGTTATAATTAATTTACACATAGACAAGAAAGGAAGATTTATAAAATGTCTTGTGTTTTGTTATGTCAGTCTATTTCAATGCTGGGAGCAAAAATTTTATTCTGCTAATTGAAATAAAGACCAAACAGTGCTGCAAAACCTTAATCATTATCTTGTAGAAATGCTTGCTAATGCTAGTAATCATGCTTTAGTTCCTGTACATGTGTTAAAATTCTGCTGATTACTCACTGTAGCATATGGACCTAATGGAAATTATAGAAAAACTTTTGTTATTCACTTGGATTTTCACAGTCTCTGCCCAGCTGAACTTGTTCTGAGTTTATTAAAAATGTATCTCAGGCTGTGGAACTGTAGAATTTAAGAGAGTAGGAATTTACTGAGTCATATAATACTGAAAATAAGAGTTGGGAGACTACTCACTGAGCCATGCAGAATCCACTGTTCTTTTCTATCTTTTGCACTCTAATTACACATATTACAAAGTAAAAATCCCTCTTTTTCTACAGACTCGAAGTTTATAATTTAAGTGTGTTTCTCTTCAAGGCATCCAAAGAAAATAAGTCAGAGATCCTTTAGCAAAAGGTTAACTATTTGTCTGTTGGGAAAGGGAGTCATCATTTAATCTCATTTCTCTCACATCTACCTGAAAAATTTACAATTTTTATTATAGGACTGTTGAGATGCATTTATAATCAAGTTCCCCTCAGCTGGCAGTGACAGAAACATAACCCAGGCATGGGCTCAAACAATTCTGATTTTCACTAGAGTAATGTTTGAAAGCTCCACACGTGCCAAAGGGTGATGCCAATTCCTTAGCACGGAAAGGTGCTATCTTTGTCATTGTCTATGAACAGCCAAAGTGGAGGGAAGCATGAGTAGGCAGAAAGCCCATGGTCAATACATTTCCAAACTTTGAGGAACTATTAAACTTGAAGGTGTTTCACTGTATTATAATGGATTTTTAATTACAAGTAATACAAAAGTAATTTGATTCTGTTGTGCTTCTCTGTGACAGAGAATTAGAGATGATAATCTGATAGTTCAGAAATGCCACAAAGTCTATATCTCATGTCACTATGTAAGCTGAATATAGCACCACTTTGTTTTTTTTCATTTTGTCGTGTTGCTGGGTTCTGTGCTCTGCAACTTCACTGCAAAGATTATTCTGCTCTTGATATGTTTTGATATGGGATTGACATATTCACTTGATTCCAGCAATGCTCTGCATCTTGATCTTACTGACATAGATCACACCCTTTGACAACTTTGCAAACCCTTGGGATGTCACACATTTGCATTAGTCTTTCAGAAAGAAAAAGACTCAGCCTGCATTGGTTCACTTGGGTCCTTATCCAGGCTGCAGTCCTTCATGTACTACACCAGCATGAGTCCTTCCATGGGGTGAAGTCCTACAGGAAAAGGCTGCTCCAGTATGGGTCCCTCACAGGGTCACAAGTCCTGCCAGGAAACCTGCTCCAGTGTGGGGTCCCCTCCTCATGGGACCACAAGTCCTTCCAGGAGCCTGCTCTAGTGCAGGCTTCCCCCAGTATCCCAGCCTCCTTTGGGCACATCCACCTGTCCGAGCATGGGTGTATTCCTCAGACTGCAGGTGGGTCTGTTGCACCCTGATGGACCTCCCAGGGCTGTGGAGCACAGCTGCTTCACCACAGTCTGCACCACTGGCTGCAGGAGCATCTCTGATCCAGCACCTGGAGCACCTCGTCCCCCTCCTCTCCACTGACCTTGGTGTCTGCAGGGCTGTGCCTCTCACTCCTCTGTCCAGCTGCTGTCATGCAGCCATTCTTTCTCTTCCTAAATATATTCTCACAGAGTTGTTACTACTTTCACTGATGGGCTTGGCCTTGGCCAGCAGTGGGTCCATCTTGGGACTGGCTGGCACTGGCTCTTTTGGGCATGAGGAAAGCTCCTGGCAGCTTCTCAGAGAAGCAATCCCAGGCGTTCCCCCCGACCCCCCTGAAAATCTTCTCATGTAAACCCACTACAGCCCAAGGCTTAGGTCCCCTTAACTCATTATGCTAGTTCAAAACCAGCATTTCTTACATTGCATCTTAATGTCTCTCCAAGTAAAAGGTCTCAGTTCTGATTAACCAGTTTCTTCCATTTCCTGATATTATTGTGCTTACCTGCAGGTGTTATGTACCCTGAAGAATCACATTTTCTAATGGCATAGTTGTTATTAATAAAAGCACATTATTACAGAAGGATCAGTCAGTGATTAGTTACATCTTATCTAGTTTTATGAACATGAATAAAGAAACAGACGTCCAAAATTTTAGTTAGTCATTGCTGTAAAATTAAAAGTAAGCATTTTTTCATTTTAAGGCTGCTTGGGATGAAAAGGTATTTACACGTATATTTTTTACTATCAATAGAAATTATTAGCTTGTGCATGAGAATGAAGAGTGAATCATAAAGAAACAAGGGAAGAGAGAATTCCTATCAGCCACACTAAACAGACCTCTCTGCTTTATCAGTACTGCTAGAAGTGTATCTAATGAAGGAACAAAGCACAAAGGCAGACATTGGAAATATATTCCCAAGCAAGGCATCTAGATCTTGCAATTGCCAAGTATGGTCTGTTTATACTCATCATAAATGTTAATGCTTTAACTGGAAGCGAAGAGGGAAGAAGAGGGCAGGAAAATGAGCAGGAGTCATAACAGTGACAGAACATGGAATAAGTAATTTTTTCCTGAAATGTTCTGCTCATGTTTCTGGAGATGAGTTTGTATCTCATTCTCATTATCAGACTATGCATTTGCAAAGTGTATATAATAACTACTGCCTTGGAAAAATTATCATACTTTATAAAGGGACATAAAAACTGCAGATGAGTATGGTTGGACTGAACATTTCATGTAGCTGGCAGTAAAAAGAGAAAATACCAAACGGAAGGGTCATAACCCACACTGAGTTAATGGTGGGACTCAGTGATCTCATCTTCCATGAGTCCATAATTTGGATTTTTTGTAGTGCTTTTGGTATGTGGTCAGAAAAGTTAAGAACTGAAAGACTATATATATAAAAAATACTGCCAGGAGTTACTTCCAAAACAGAGACTGTAGCAGACTTACAGCAGTGAGCTGTATAGTAAGCACTGTAGTATGTGGGTGGTGCTACTTCTGCCATTTATAGTCAATAAATACTATTCACTTTTGCTTAAGAAAGAATACTTAAAATCGCACAATAGTTGTTATAGTGTAACCAAGAAGCCAACTTTTAGAAATTGTACCACACTGCTTGCTGTTTATAGCTAAAGAATCTAACATTAAACAATTACTTCTTATGGACAAAATTTCTAGATCTTTCAGCCCAAGGCATATTTAAAAATGTGGGAAAAAGATTGCTTGCAATGAGAAAAAGTTTTAAAATTTACGCAGTTTTATTTGAAAATAAAGCACATCTGTGCTGCTCAACATACCTCCTGTTTTTCCTAAAACAAAAAAAGGAATCAGTTTTTAATTGAAATTCTTTTCCTAA
This sequence comes from Argya squamiceps, assembly GCA_037834095.1. Taxonomy (NCBI): domain Eukaryota; kingdom Metazoa; phylum Chordata; class Aves; order Passeriformes; family Leiothrichidae; genus Argya; species Argya squamiceps. The sequence continues at coordinate 50,678,927 of JBBMKD010000001.1, read as the reverse complement.
GGAAGTGCTGGCTTGTGAAATTGATACCATTCAAGGAGTCTGGGAGAAGACATTGATCCTATGTAGAGCTTTATTTCATTAACCATTGTTAAAGAAGGCCAGCATTTTTCTTGCATGGAGTTGCCTCCCATATCTGTTTATCTCTGAGTGTTTTTGCTTAACATTCAAAATTGTTTCAAACATTTCATAAGAGCATCTGGTCTGTAATTCTGAAAATTGCAGTATGTTTTTTGTTCAGTTCGTATAATGACAGAATCCCGGAATGGTTTGGGTTGGAAGGAACTGTAGAGATCACCTAGTTCCAAAACCACTGCCATGGGGTGGGACACCTTCCATTAGATCAGGTTGATCTAAACCCGGACTTTAGGACATCCAGGGGTGGGGCATCAACAGCTTCTCTGAGCAACCTCTTCCAGTGCCTCACAACCTCATAGTGCAAAATTTCTTTCTTATACCCAAGGTAAACGTACCCTTGTGCAGTTTAAAGCCATTACTTCTTGTCCTGTGGCTATCTGCCCACGTGAAAAATCACTCTCCAGCTTTTTTAGAAGCTCTCTTTAAAGTACTGGAAGGTTGCAAAGAGGTCAACCCTAAGCTTCCTCTCCAGGCTGAACAACCCCAGCTCTCTCAGCCTGTCTTCATAGATGAGAGCTCTACCCCTCTGATCATCTTGATAGCCCTGCTGGGGACCTGCTGTAGCAGATCCATGCCTTTCCTGTGCTGGGGACCCCAGAGCTGGATGCAGAACTCAGGGTGGGGTTTCAGGAGAGTGGAGTAAAGGGCAGAACCTTGTCCCTCATCTGCTGGTCATGCCTCTTTTGATAAAGTCCAGGATTATACCAAAATAGTGAGGCATATGTAAATACCACACAATGTATGCAATGTTTCAAAGTAAAATTCTGCCTTATAAAGTGGCCACGTATGGGTGGTCTCCTGACGACAAACATTTGTAGTTGAACAGAAGTTTCAAACTTCAATAAATAACAGTAGATATGGTTTGCAGGGCTCACCTTTTTTTTTTTTTTTTTTTTTTAATAGGTAGCACAAATATGTTTGATCCAGACCGGTATGTTTGTGTCCATTTTGGATGTATATATGAGTAGGTCCAATGGCTTCATCCTAAAAGCTTTCTAACTTGTGAATGTTGACTTCCATTTGAGTTTTGTATCCAGTCAGTCTGCAGGTTCTTTATAAAGTTCAGCAAGGGCAGTATTGGCATATTGGCCTTTCCACCAGGAATGAGAGTAACATCTCTTCTGTATGCAGCTCTTGTCCCAGGTAAAATCAGTTTCACAATCCTAATTCTGTGAGTCACTGGGCAAGGTGACTCACCCAATATCACCCAATGGTATCTTGAGTTCCAGCCCAATGCTTTGCTCACCAAGTAACTGAACAGAAGTACAGCTATTCTGAAATCTTTTGTTCCCCTTCCTAGGAGTCTCTCCTAAGCATGTTATATAAGCATGTTCTAACCAGCACAAGAACAACTGTGGCTATATATGAGTGTATATATAGTTCTGTGAGGTGGTGCTGCTTGCAGGAGTTCTCTTACTCAGTTTTGCAATATCTTTGGCTTTTTGGCCCTTTGAATGGAGGTGCAGGGGCTATGAGCCATTCTTCTGGAAATAAAACATATTTTTCATTCCTAAACAGGTACTTGGGAATTAGTTTATGTACACAGTGATCGCAGAGGCTCCTTTACTTTTAACAGTTCAGGATGAATGTCTTAAGGAGGAGAAAAAAACCAAGATGTAATGTGATCTGTATGTTCAACAATTCCACAAAATTTTTTTTAGAGAGGCCAAAGTTAGATTCACTGACTACACATTTATTTCCTTTTAATTGCCCTCACTGCTTGCATTTTAGATGAAATTAGCTTTTATTTATATTAGAAGTTGCTTTTATATGGTGGCTTACAAAAATAAGAAATCTCCACATGCGCAGGAAGAAATTCTCCTCTGAATACTTTATATCACTTAGCATTCAAGGATCTGAAAAATGTGGTGCATTTCTTGACATCTTATGCATAATTTTGTACCTAAATTCTGGAATTTATTATTCAGTCTAAGTGAGATTCTTGTGTAGGGCAGGGTATGATGTAGAAGTGAAGCAGAAAGTTTGTAAGTAGATGTAGCCAACAAAATGACCTGAAATAATGGTCTCCTTAGAGGTTTGCTTCATATAAAATGGTACAACTCTAGGAAAGATGATAAGCCTTTCATAAGCCAAATACATTCAATCTTTTATATGCCCTGTGCCTTCACAACATCACTTAGAATACTGTGTAGGGCAAAGTCTTCAGAGTACTTTAAACCCCATTAAACCTCACTGAGATTTAAGTAAGTGCTGGAGTGCTTGCTAAATCGAGGATAGTCTTCTAGCTCTGTCTGTAGGACTGTTTTTTGTGAAAATACACTTACTATTTATAGTCATACCGATGTCCCTCCTCTAAATGTAATTCATCACAGGTGCCATTTTAGACAAAAAAAATCACTGGCCCTGCTCATAGCAGCCATGTGCAAGCAAATGAAGAGAATAGCAGAGAAGAACAAAGTAGGAATGTATGTTTTCTGCAGTGTCCCCAGCAATGCTTCCGTTCCGCTCTCCCTTGGCATTTCTCCCCAAAGTCTCATACACTGCCCCACAAGATTCCACTGAGGTAACTCGCTCAGGCCAAAGATCTCCTGCTGCTGTGTGAATTTCAGAAAGGCAACTGGCATCTGTGTGCCATCCTTACCTCAAGGATTTAGGCAGTAGAAGGCTCTAGCTCTTCGTGCCATGCTCCTGTTCAAAACCTGTCCTTCACTTTGACAGACATAGTTTGAATAAAATAGGAAACATGGAAACATTCAGGCAAACATTAGGCTTGCTGGCCTGAAAAAGGACATAGGGGTTTTTTTTCCTTATTGGGAAAAGTGGAGGAAGGAATGTTTCCCTGCTGGGAGGGGATTTCCTTTTGTTGTTTTCTCCAATGTTCTTAGCTGCTGAAGAAATCATGCTTGGTAGGACAGTCTCATAGGGTGCTATTTGGCTTTTATGGATGAAATTCTAGTTAGGGCAGGATCAAATGCTGGTGGCATGGCTCCATAACTACTTTTGAGGAGTCCTGGGGAGGTCTACGGTTGGAGAGCTTTTCCTGACTTGTTCAGTCTTTCACTGGTTCCCTGCATTGTGACCCAGCCATCTAAAACCCAGCTCCTTCACTACAGATCATTGGCAGAATTTGTCTCTGAATAGTGCTGTGGCTGTTTGGTAAATTGTAGTGGGCACTGTGATCATGGAGACTTGAAGAGATGTGAGCCTGAGTATGATGAGTAAAAGCTTTTACCATCTGAGTTGGTAGTCTTCCATGTTCCTTTATCAGGAAAAAAATGGTCCATCATTCTCGGTGTTCCACACCTGGCATTGTCTCCCAAGGACATCTGCTCCTCTCTGCAGCACACACAGCCATGAGAACCATTTTCCACTGTCCACCATAGTTAGTGTGTCCCTTCTGAGCCAGTCCGGGATGGTTCCCAAGTTCATTCTGACGCATCAGTACCGACATAATGAAAATTCATAAAATCGTGTTCCATCTAAAATCCCAGAGAGGTACACATTGATTCTAAGCACAGGTCTTAAATATGTAATTTTAAATTCTTCTATAACTGGTAAGTCTGGAGAATTCTGCTTTTATGTTCTCTTTCTGAAGCTGCTTTAGCACTGTCTGGACTACTGTCTGAGCAAATGTTTTTTAGTGATAGCTGTAGAATTCTTGTGTCTTGTAAGATGGTGATGTGTTCGGCAAATTTCATCTAGTGTGGCTGGTGCAGTCTTGTAATAAAATATAATTTGGTCTTTACAATTGGAAAAACAGATCTTCCCAGGTAATAGTTACTTTCCTTTGCTGTTGCTGCTACTACTAAATTGTTTTTCCTGTCACTGCATGCCCAAGGGTGTCCGTAGATTTTAAATGTAAACAAATACAGCAAAATAGCCTCATCAATATCTTGTAGACTTTGAGGGTGAAGAGAGCCAAAAGGGCCATGATTCCTTCAGGAGATGCGATTTGTGAGATTCCACAGGGGCAAGGGAGGAAGAGAAGGACATGGCCCCTTTCATGGTATAACAAGAAGCATGGGGTCTCAGTGCTGTTGATCTCAGGGCAGCTTCGTGACTCTGACAGCTTTCCTTGTCCTCCCCTTCTCCACACAGCAAATCCGTGAGAAACTCTTCATCTGAATGATGACCAACACTTTCAGTCAAATAAAAGCTTTTCTCCCTGTCACATTTGCACTAAGACAGCAGAGACAGGGCTTTAGTCCCACTCCCTGAACCATCAACTGGCTTGGTGCCATTGTACATGCCAATAAAAATTCATCCTCAGACTTCATCTGTGAAAGAGACATAATCTCTCATTCAGGGAACAATTTCAGGTGAGGTTTGCTGTCAGCACTGTGCCTCTCTGGGGAGGGTGTGCTGTCCCACTGGCACTGCTGAAGCAGAGACACAGTGCCATACACTTGAAGACAGACCTGAAATCGAGCATGTTTGTTGTTTCTATTTACAGATGGTTTTTTAAGACTACTCACAGGGGCTGTGAAGTCCAGTATTGTACTTGCTAGAAATCAAAGTTATATAATTCTTTCATTATTTATAATGTTTTCATAAGTAGTAATAGCAGACTGTAGAACCTCCCTGAAAGTATATCTTGCAATGACTATACTTTGAACTCATCACTGTCACATTACTTCAGCATGTATTTGAGTGTCACTCCATAATATATCACAAACAGGAAAGCAATTTCCTGTCAATCAAAAGAATAGGAATGAAATTAAAATGAATGCTACAGGTTTTCCCTTTCAAGCACTATAGCTCGTGCCTCTTCTAATGTCACTTTTTACAGAAAAGTATTCCAATAAATGTATTGTGTGATTAAAAATATTAGAATCTTACCTTCATTTGAGCTGCAATATTGGAGTAAATTAGGAAAAATAAGGAAAATGTAACAAGTTTTACTCAATATCTTTTGATTTGCTCTTCTCTCTCTTCTCTGTGATTAATCCTCAATATGTAAGGTAAAACTGTGTCACTCCTAATTAACTTTTACAGTTAGATAATGTTTAACTGTTACATTCTTCACAGAACTGTGAGAGAAAACTTCTGTCTTTTGATGACATGTTCTCTGTGAAAAGACTTTGGAATTTACTGAGACTGTTTATTATTCCTGCTTTCATTTGGCTGATTTGCAGTTTGCATCATCCTGCAGCCTCATCTATCCTTCAGGCTATGAGAACCAAAGTACAGCTGAGGTAAATTTTTTACCAAGCAAACCAAAACCACACAACCAAACAAAAAGTAATCTTCATACCCAGCTGTCAGCAAAAACTGTGTGAAAACGTTGTTCTCAATTCAATATGCTTGGCTATTTGTGGTGTGCATTCCTGTTAGTATGGAATGTTTAGAGGCATTTGCTCAAAGCCCTTAATAACATAGATTAATGTTTGATCAGCCCTGGAGTGTTCAGATAGTTGGACTAGATGATTGTTGTAGATCCCTTTCAACTGAAATACTTCTCTTCTCTTCCCTTCCCTTCCATTCCATCCCATTCCATCCCATTCCTGTCCCAGTGGTTGCATCTCTTTGCCCAAAAGCAAAGGTAGAGAAATTAATGCATAAATCTTATGGCTGTCTTACCTCAGTGCAAGGCTGAATACAGATGAAGCATATTTTTTATCCACCTCTGCAGACAAGAAATAGGAAGACAAAAGCCTCATTTGTATTGTAGAGGTCAGGATACCCAGGGAGGACAAGTAATGCACTTCCTCTATATAGAGCTACTGGGCAAGCAGAAATGCAGTTGGACATAAACCATGTCTTGGCCAAGCGTGGGCAGTGTGGTCCCCAACTCTGTTTCTGTGCCTGTAGCCCAGGACTCAGGAGGAGGTTGCAAATGGTTTCACTCCAGCCTCTCAGCATGTGTGAGTGGGACAGTCCAGCCCTGGCTAAATTCTCTCAAAGCATGAGGGCATCCTCTGGCCTCAGTGGGTTGAAGGCTCTCACGTTCTGTAAGAGGGTGCAGCATCACCTGTGAAAGCATTTTGCAGTGAGAAGCACAGGATAGTGGCAGATGTTCACAGGCATCAAGGATGGTGACAGACCTGCATAGTTAGGGCATAGTAAGAATCAGTGAACTCCTAAATAAGGCCTGAACCAACATTTCTTGTGCTATGGAGATCATTTAGTGATGATGCTGCTGTAGTGTCTTTTGCAGTGCCTCTGGGTTCTTGTTAAATCTGTCTTCTGTGTGAGGGTCTTTCCATGAGCAAAACTGAGGAAAATGAGCTACTGAGGAAATGAATCAGCATTGCATGGTTTGGCTCTTGGTTACTTCAGGCAGTTAAACATGGGCACGTGGGACTTTTTAAAAAAATTTCTGGTTCTATTAAGGTGTAATGGACCTCACCTGAGTGTGCTTTATGCAGATCACCTGAATCTTTTATAGCTGCCATTTGCATATTTCATGTAAAGAACCCTGAATTTCTGTGTGGCATTTCTCTGACGTTATCAAAAAAATATGAAGTTCTTCCTTGCAAGACCTAGTGTGGAAATATATGAGAACACGAATTTCTTTTAATATAATTTGGTATGTGTGGGACTTAATGACTTAGTGAGTGTTTTTAATGAAATCACATACACACATTTGTAACTTTATGTTCTGATCCAAAAATCTGTTTAGTGTCTCTCTTCCAATCTTTGATAATATAATTAAAATTGATTTTTGTCTTTAAATATGTAATCCATAACAGAAATTTAATCACTTTGCATAATACATATAAAAATATATTGATAAGTATTCAAATATAAATGTAAATATATAAACACTCCAATAGGAATGCAGATGTATATATGTATAAGATGCTCCTTATATGGTAATACCATCTTCAGTGGTCACATTTTCTCAGGTATTTCGTATTGCAGTTTGTTCTGTGTCCACAGATTTGATATTGTGTGCTTAGAACTGAAGAGTTAAAAAAAGTTTACCACACTGCATCTGAAATCTGAAGTGAAAAAATAGTGAACATAATTATTTCTTCTAATGAGATTCTTGAGGTTTCATTCAGTGTAAACAAAATTCGTTAAAACCAAGAGATAGTAAAAATAACACAAAATTGCATCCAGCATTCAGCAGAAAAATTTATATAATTTTAGTTTGGATGAAAGCTTCAGGGGGAGATTATTATTCCAGAATGTTGAAATAATCAGTTTAGATATCTTTGGAACAATGTCTCAGAAAGTTTTAGTTAGTTGATTTTTTTGTTTCATTTTAAAATTATTTAAATGCACTATTAATGTCAAAATTGTCACACTTTTTAAAATTTTGGATTCATCAATGTATTCTCTTCCTACATTCCATCTCTCAGCATTTTATCTTCTTGAGTAATATTGAAATTGTCTCTTTTGGAACATAGTTCAATTTTGAAACTTTGAAATCCGTAGTAAAATGGCATTTTGATTCTTCGCAAAGCCTTAGTCTGTCGTTAAATAATGACCCCAAAGTAGAAGAATTTGTTAGTATTTCAGCACGGAGATTTCATCCTTTTTCTTTTTTGGCAGCACCTTGTTTAATAGTCTTTATCTAGTAAGAGATGATTAGCACATTCATTAGCTGTTTGAACAGTTTATATGATGACAGATTTTTAATGTAATCTGATTTATGAATTATTGACATAAAACATGTTAAGAACGGAAGTCTGCAAAGAAGAGATGGGCCAAGTAGTACACTCAGACTAACCAGCTATTACAAGTATTGTGTATTTCAGGCTAGCTTTCTGGGCAGCTGGAGCAAAGTTGCTACCTCTGGCACAGCCTTTCCATGTTATTAGATTTTCCTGAAAAATTATTTTGTGATAAGTAATAGAATAGATAAACAGAGTAGTGAGAGTCAAACTGAATGCAAATTCCTCTAAATTTGCATGAGTTTTCAAAGAAATGGAATACCCAGGGCTCTGTGCCTCAGAGTTGAAGGTTTTCTGTACTGAGAGGAGGAGAGAAGGAAAGTATCCAGGCTGCAGTCTGTTCACATTAGCTTTATTTTCCTGAACATTTCCTTGGGTTGTTTCTGTGCTGGGTAAGATAGCAGAGATTAGCTAGTACAATTTATCTGTTATGCACTCTCTCTTCTCTTAGAGAGGTTAAATTAAATAGTTCCCGCAGCTCTGTCTGCAGCAATATTCCATGGCTGGAGCTACACCAAGGTGGAACAAGTAGCTACACTGGGAAATGTAAGAACAAATTATCTAATGAAACTTTAACTTTGAAATAATATGAAGAATCATAGAATCACAGAATATTCTGAATTCGAAGGGTCCCACTGGGATCATCAAAGTTCAGATTCTGGCCCTGCACAGGACCTCCCCAAGGGTCTTGTGCCCCTCATATGCCCAAGAGCATTGTCCAAATGCTTCTTAACTCTGTCAGGCTGGTGCTGTGACCACTTCCTTGGAGAGCTTGTTCCAGTGCCCATCCACCCTCTGGGTGAAAAACCTTTTTCTAATATCCAACCTAAACCTCCCCTGACACAACTTCAGGCCATTCCCTTGAGTTCTGTCACCACAGAGGAGAGATCAGGGCCTGCCCCTCTTCCCTTCAAGAAGGAAGTTGTAACTGCAATGAGCTCTCCCCTCAATCTCCTCCAGGCTGAACCGACCAAGTGACCTCAGCAACTCTTCCTTCAGCTTCCCCTCAAGGCCCTTCACTGTCTTCAAAGCCCAAGAAGGAGAAAGAGAGGAAAAAAAAATACCAAGAAAGAAGTTTTTTTTTACTGGCAGATTTGACAACACTGTGTCTCAGCTATGGTCTCCGCAATCTGGAATTGTGTTGATAACCAGCCTTTATTTCCACTATTTCTTTTCAATCTCAGCTGGTTCCTGCTCCACACCATGAGGAGCTACATATTCATATCATAAGCTGGAGGTCACATTTGATGTAGTAACAGCAAATAAATCCAGCAGCAAACATAGGTTTGACCAAAATACAGAGGAGAGAAGAAGAAGTGTGTCCACGTGACATCTACGTGTACTACAGAGGCACTGGTACATAGGCACTGGTAGGATCCCTGGGAAAGAGCTGTACATCCATGTGTTGGCATTCCCACCACCCAACACAAGGACAATAGGTGCTTCCTGACATTAATGAAGGGCTGAATCCACTCTTGGCCTACCAGCACAGCTTTACTGTCTTCATTCAGAAAGGCTACAGGGAGTGGTATTTATTGTAGATTATAATTGCTGGGTTTCTCTTCTATCATACAAAGGAAATCAGCAAAGCAGAGATTATTGCTCCAGCTTTAATTAGGTATTTCCACACCATCTGGCTTTCAGGTTATTGTTTTCCCAGTAACTTTACCAACCTCTGCTGTTCCTCTGTTGAAGTAGAGGTGGTAAAAAGAACTGGAGCATTTGGAGATGATGTACAATGTGCGGTCAGTGGGTAAATTTCACTGATTCATCAAAAAAACCCCACAACAATCTCAAATAAACATGAGAAGTAAAGAATTTTGACGTGATCCAGAGAGGGAAGAAAACCTGTAATTAATTAGAAGCTTTCAGTCATTCCACACACTTCTTGTTTAGCCTTGGAGAGATGTCTTTCAAATATTTTCCTCAAATACTTAGGTCATTTAGCTGGATGAGAGAGGCCATACTCACCAGTAAACACAGTATACTTTTAAAAATACTATGGCAACAGACGAGTGCTTTTGTTGGCATAGATTACATCATTGTGGGGTGATACTGGGATTATTACTGGAATTATTTTGGAGAGTCCGCTGATACATGAGGTTTATCCCACATCCCATTCTTTATAAAGCATATTTTGTCCAGGGTGCAATCTTCTGAAGGGTATTGGTGATGGTTCTGGTACACTCCTCCTAAACCATTGTGTTCTTCCTTCCTGGTAGTGAAGGCTTTCTTTCTCCACGCTTTCTCCAGTCTGACGTGGATTGCACCCTTTTTCTGCCAGCTTTCTGCAGCTGGTTTTCTGGGTGCTGGCATCTGAACTTCCCAAGCTATTGTAGTGCATCACATGATTCCCCTCTCTGAAGGTCTGGATCACTCTCTGACCCCTTGCAGTCCTGAATTAGTGACATCTTCCCACATGAGCACATTTCCTTTCTAGTTTCATCCTTACTGTTGATCAATAATGTCAATCCATTAATAACTATCTTGTAATTTAAACTAGCTGTTCAGTAGAATTTGATCATAAAATCAGTGATGATGCTGTGTCCTGCTTTAATAGATGTAGATGTTTCTCACAATGAATTGGCTGTTGGTGGAAGAGCTTTCTATGCTTAAAACCAAACAGGAAATACACAGTGGACTAAGCAGCTGTTTTCACAGCTTATTGTCAAGGGTACACAAGTCATGTGGTTGACCATGATCTTTTTTTGGATCCACAAGGAAGAAGTTGTGATATATTCGAGGTGTTGAGGTTCTGTTACACGGCAGCTATGCTTTGTGTACATGCTGCAAGGTTAGCTGTTTCTAAACATTTATTTTTGTAGCTTCCTATGTGTTCTTACTGTCTCTTTAAGGCAGTTGTGTGGGAATGAAATGTTTAGTGCTGAAGGATCAGATCCAAAAATAGAAAAGAAATAGTTCTGAACATAAGCAACGTTCTGAAGTACAAAGCCTAATCATAAATATAATTGTTAAAAATAGGAAATGGTGGTAGAAGTACTAGTGAAGCATTTGTTTCTAATAACAAGTTATTTCTTCTCTCTCCAGTAAGATAAGTGTCCTAGAGAAAGTGTATGAAATAATGTGAAATTAGAGGTTGTAAATTAAAGTTTCACTCTACCAGGTTTTAAAAGCTGTAGTGCACACTCCATTGCAGTAGAAAGTCTGGAGAATCCTACTTTCTGGCTGCTCTCATGGCCAAATTATTTGTAAAAATAAAAGCAAAATTTGCAGAACCTGACATCTGGAATTTGCTCTTTCTAAGCTATACCAGCTGAAAACCCTATTAATAAAAATAGAGGATTTTTAGGTCTAATTACTTATTTAGAAGTCCTGTGGTTGTTGAAGGTGGCTCTTCCTAAATAACATGTGAAAATACTTATGATGATGTTTCATCCAAAGTGCCCTCTTTCTGGAGGGGTGGTATGTGGAGCAGTTGTTGATGTTTCAGTTTACAAGGCAAAGGGTTGTGGAATGTTTTGAGTCTTGATTTAGGCCCAGGAACAAACCCTGCGGCTGCTTGGGAAGAATATTCTAAGCTGAGAAGCAAAACATTCCACGGTCCTTAACCAACTCAAAACATCATCTGACCTTCACAGTGGCATGAATGAAAGATTTAAAATCCAAGAATTGTACTGTTTTAGATCTGAGTTCTCCAATGCTTCTGACGTTGTCATATGGTGATGCTGTAATTTTGAGTTACGTGTTGTACCAAGGACATTATGTTCACCTAGCAAGAAAGGGAAAAATAAGTTTTCCAGAGTTATAATTCCTTTTGTTTAAAGAGTATATAAATGGCTACAGGGTTTTCACTCAAATTTGTTAATATAAATTCATTTTATAATGAAAATAAAAAGAAAGTTTCCTTGAAGAAATTATTTTACAGCCTCACAAAACTGATAAAATGTGTCAAGCTTCAGAGTAATTACTTTAAAAGATGAATAAAACTAAGACCTATTATAATTAAGTTTTAAGTTACAAATAATATATCAAGTGTAAAAACTGGGCATGTCACACTTTTTATTTTGCAAATATAATTGTTGAAGTTGTTACAAAGATGTTAATATTAATTCCAATGTGCAAAACAACTCTAAATCGATAAATATGTGTACTACAGATCTAAATTACCATCTATCCAAACACAGTTCAATGCATGATTAAACTGTCTCCTGCTGCCTTTCATTACTCATGTGTCCCACATGGAAAGAATTTGTAGGCTAAATCCATTTTCTGGATGACATACTAAAAGTCTTTCTAATTCATTTACGCATGTCTAAATCCAAACAAATCAGCATCAGCCTCCCTTGTAGCCCACAAGGTCTCCAGGAGGAATTAATCTGATCCTAAAGAAAGTATCTATCCTAAAGCTACGCATATGAGGAATCTGTAGCAGCCTGTTTCACTAAACTGTCTGTGAAGGAGGACTCCCCTTAGTTAATCAACTAAATTTAACTAAAACTACTGTGGACAACTAAATTTAGACAACCAAACTTAGGTGGGAGGAATTCCTCCACAGCAGTTTACATGCCAGTTAGAAATGATGATCTCACTGTCGTGGGCAAAGATGAAACCGACTGTTTGTCTTGGTGTGAGTGAAGAAATAGTATCAGGACATGGGAAGCTTTCACAATTGCCCAATTTTGTGTCTGTCTTGAGAAGTTACTGGCATTATTCACAGCAATATGTTCCTCATGCATTTCACTTTCAAACTTACCGATACTCATTGCACTGTCATCTTTTCTTCATTAGATTTTTTCCTTTGCCTGTGTCCTCTCACTTGAGTTGAAATATGTTAACTAATAAGTTGGTTATGCTCTTAAACTGGGTGGGCCTGGGTACACTTGGAGTGAGAATTCATGGCCAGAGAGCAGGAAAAGTACAGAAAAAAGTCTCAGCTTTTTTCCAAGTATGTTTCTTGCATAGCGTGGGATACAGGCCACTTGTAGTTCCATTTGCTCTTCCTTACATCTTCTTTTGCATTCCGAAGTAACTTGTACAACAGCCACCATGGTTGCTTTGTGTTTCATGTGTTATCTTCTAGGTATTCCATCAAAATCAATTGTATAGGTAAGGTGGTATTGGTTGGCTAGACCATGGTGGAAGTCGTCATTCAGAACATTTTATTTTAGCCACATTTTTTCTTGATTTATAGGCTTCGGGTCGAGGAGCTGGAACTATTTACCAGTTGGCTGACAAAAGCTTAGAACTTTGCACTTGGCAACTGATTTGTTTGAGATAGAGAGTGATGGTGTTATAGGAGTGGTAATTATTTGTAGTGCATTAACTTGATGCAACTTAACAGCCTTTTCCTTTTATATTGCAAGTGTGATGAAATAGTGCTTGGAGTTTGATTATTCTACAAAAGTCCAACTATTTTAAAAAGTCATAACTTTTTTTAACAACCTTCTTTTGAAGGTTGTTTAAGCAGCAGAAAATATCTCAGATCCCCTTTGTCTGACATCTTTATCTCTATCCTCCACCTGCATTTTGTAAAATAAGCAAGTAGAAGATTCAAGTCATATGAATGTATTTTCAGAGGAAGCATCCATGATGAGGATGGGTTTGGTCCAAATGATGTCTGCAATTTAGAATATTACTGTTTCTCCTGAAGCAAAAATTTGAGAAGAACAAAGCTCTGTCACATGTGAGAAGCTTTTTTTTAGATTTCTTTAAGTAATAATCAGAAATAGTATCAAAATACGATGTAGCTCTATTCAGGCATTGGTAGGTGGTGTGTGGAGAACATTGTCTTAAGAAAAAAAATATACAAAGCACCTTTATTCACACTCAGGATAGTGGTAAGAGTTAAGCAGATTTGCTTCTAAAAGGGCCACATTTTAATTAATTTAGGAACTCTCACAATTTCCTAGATGACAGAGGTGGTTCTGACTTGCAGATGAACATAAGGAACTGGAAATCCCTCAATTATTTTTCCTAGGAGTCTTCTCCATGTATAAGTATAAAATCATTTTGTTTTGTCCTGTCATATGAAGCAATATTTCACCATCAAGGTTGACTTGCAGAATTTCTGAAAAATAGTTAAAAAACCCATAGTACTCTAGGCTTGTTGGTCCATTATATATAACTGTTACAAAATTAGAAAAACAGCCGCAGAGGTTTGTTTTCAATCAAGAAGAAAAAAAAAAAGAAGTGGCTGGAGACATATCATTCTTGACTTGTTGAGGTCAGTACAAGTCATAGGTAGAGTTTAAGGCCTAAAATTTTTGAAGTCCATAGTGGCATCCAAAATAGAATGACTTTTTTTTTAATTATCATATTCTGCTTACTTGATCTGTACTATAGAAAGCATAAGTCTAAACTCTTTTCAGTGCATGTTCAAAATTAACATTATGCACTGGCAGAACAACATTTTTCTTTGGCAAATGATAATCAAAAATTTTATAGGGTAAAAAATTACATTGTAATGTTCAATTCATATTCTCAATTTGTAGACCACGTAATAAATTTGAGCATAGTCTCATTACATTCCTCTGTTATGATTCTAACTTTGTGTTTGGTAAAAGGCCTACCAGAAAGTTTCTATTTTATCTCTTGAGCCTTTATTGTAGCCAGTCCTAAATGCAGAACTGAGCACTGGCTCTTTCAGGCAAGTGCTCCGAGCACTAGTCTTTGGCATCACGCTCTTGTCCTTTCTCGCTGTTGTACTCAATTTTGAATTTCTTTTTCAATGGCAAAATTCAGACTAAAAACAATCTCAGAATGCTTTGTTCAAGATTTCACCAAGTTCTCTGAACACTGAACTATTTTATAAACATCAACAATAACACGTCTTTCTGGTTTGAAATCAGTGATCCAAGATAATTTTCCTGAAAAATGGATTATAATATTTTTACTTTCAAGAGAAAGACTGAGTATCTCACATGAAGGAGAACGATTTCATCTAGATCTGTTAAGAAGGGTGGGGGTGTGGGTGGGGGGCAACAGTCTTTTCACGAAGAAGTAGAGTTTAAATTGTAGAATCATTGTACAGTTTGGGTTGGGAGGGACTCAGCACAGAGAGTAAGAACTTAATCATGCACTCAAGATCATGCTGTTGTATAGGTATCTGAACCTTTCCTTTGATTAAGTTAGGTGCATCTTGAAAAAAATTAACTTTACGTACCAGCCACCAGGACCCATGGAAATAACTGCAATATTGTCAAATACCAATGGGCTAAGGGGGACTTTCTTAGGTATTTAATGATCAGAGCAATTTATGTCAGCACTAAAGTTTCTAAACTGAAAATAAGACATTGAATTGTTGTAGATGCATCTACATTAGTCTGGTGTCATAACATCAAAGTACCCTTTTAAATGATTTTTCCCTCCTACTTTTCCCTCTCCTACCATGCTTTGTTTGGCACTGCAAAGAGGCCTGGAGCCCGTGGACTAGATTCCTCTACAGGATCCAAAGACAGATCATACACTCCAGGTATGTTCCTGCCACACTCCAGCTGCTAATGCTCAGCTTGCAGGACCAGGACAGAGCTCATCTGAGGTAGATCACCTGAAATACAGCATTCTCAGCTAGGAGCTCTGCTCCTACTGCACTGTGATATTTGCTAAGGCAGATGCAGTCTTAGAGTATTTATCTAGGAATGACAGCATGAAAAAATAATGCTCCAGCTCTAGTCCACTGTCATGAGCCACTCAAGTGTTGCACATGCTTTTGAGGAGCACAAAGCAAGTCTAAATAAGCAGATTGGTGCCTTCCTTATGCCTTGGTTCTGTCGCATGCAGATCTGTGGGGTAGCAGGTGGTTTTCTGAATATAGCTGAGACACCAGGACTCATGTCATGCAGGCACAGGTACACCTGCTCCTGCTTCCTCTTTGGTGGTTGCTCTTGATCAGCCTTGCTTTGCACAGTTAGAAACAACGTGGCAGAGATTAGCTATTTTAGCAGTCGCTCATCTGCTCTCATCAAATCAGACCAGACTTGTAGAAGTAGAGCTGGTCACCAGCCAATTCAATTCCTCACTTCTACCTTCTCACCTGACACAAATTGAAGCTTTGCAGATAGCCTACTAACAGTGTTCTCAAGAAAGCTGACTTAATTTCCTTTACACTTCCTCTTTTTGGTTTAGTCTAGTTTGGGTTTGGTTGGGCAGGTTTTTTGAGGGAAAGGGAGTTTAGTTTCTTGGATTTTTTTGGAGGAGAGGGGTGGATAAAATAAGTTGATTGAAGAATGTGAAGGAAAAGATGAGGATAAAAGACTTACTTCAAAGGTGAGACATGACATTGAAGCCATCTGATGCTGTCACCCCTGAAAATGTGACAGCAAGAAGTTGTGACTGCAGTAGAAAGCTTTGCCCATGGTCCCATAGCAATAGGCAAACATATAGCCAGTTCACCCCAGTTCTTTCTAGTTGATAGATGCCATAGATGAAAACAACTTGGATGAGTTGTTATCAATAAGCAGGCTGTTAGCAAAATTTGCTTAAATAGGTCAGGGTTGAGTATAATTAGAAGTAATGGGGTGTGAGATAGCAAAGTGAAATACCAGCGAAATATCTGGAAAGCATTTTGAATAATGAAGTGTGTTGGACTGTGAAATGTTCTCTCCTAGTGTGGAAATATATGCATATGTGTCCATCATTTATATTCTGTGCTGTTTTGCCTTTCTAATGTGATATGATAATCATGTATCTATGAAAGTTATTGGGAAATCTTGGCAACTCTGATTTAACCCTAGCAATATATAACTCTGCTGGGGCAAGTAGTGAGCCAAATATCATAGATTAGAAATAACCAGATGGCAGCCCAGAAGGGCTCTGACGTTTGCTCAAATGTGGAGTAACAGGGTATCAAGCTGTGGGATGATAACACCTGGTTGCCTGTTAGCACTTTGTGTCAAGACAAAATTTTGATTGTCCCAAAAGTGGAGCAGTGCCTGCAACAGCCTCATCTGTGCCAAATGATGGCTGCTAATGTATTATATCTTCATTTTCTCTTCAGATATTGATTTAATAGGAGATAGTCTTGATTTTACTATTAGTAGCAACTAATAGTAGCATGGTGGACTCCACCCGTGCAATGAGGTGAAGTTGCACAGGTATTGCCAAATGTTGCCAGAAGCCTTGAAGTCTCAGTTTTTGTTGACCCTCTGACACCATGGGGACAAGATATGTGCTCCTTTTCATCTCTCTGCCCCCACGCATGGCTTTTCTACACACTGCACAGGCAGGGAGTAGTTTGACAGCAACCCCCCTGGTGCTGCAGCTGCCTTAAACCAGATGGTTTGCATTCTTCCTTCCCCAGCAGACATCTAAATTCAAGTGTGCTCCTGGGCTCCTCCTAGTGCGTAACCTGGCAGATGATACCTGCCCTAGAGGCAGTCATGACTTTCACCTGACCCATATAATATCTGAAACCTCAGTGTATCATCTTGTGGCCCTACATACAGTATACAGGCAACTGAATTCTGCTCACCTTGTGGCATTTGCATCCAGGCCCACACAGGGTGTTCATGCAGGTGTCCATAAGTGTGCTAGGTGAGAAAACAGTCTATGACCTGTTGGAGCTGACTGGTGTGTTGATCCCTAAGGCGAGTCAAATCACTTTGCAAGTGCTGCTAGTTTTACTGACTAAAGCTGTGAAAAAGTTGGCTGACAGATATGTGCCTAGTGACATCTGATATGCCGTCCTTCTTGGATTCTACCTGTGGACAAAGAAGGTTATTTTTCATTTGACCACTTCCCAAGGACGTCTCAAGCATGTAGGACATCTTAAAGGTCATTCTCTGTTTAGAAAACGAATCCCATCCTGGTTATCCACTGACAACAGAGGGAGTTTGGGGGCTTATCTCAAATATCGGTGTCTACATTTAGACATTTAACGTAGGTGTCTTAACCCTGAACTGAATCCCACCCACAGTTTTATTCTCCCAAAAGAAGTAGTCTAAGGACATGAGACTGCCTGAAGCAAAAACTTGCCAAAAACTTGCCAGTAAATGATTGTCAAATATATGCAGCACTTTGACACAGCTCTCATCCAAACAGTTGGTTGCTTTTCATAAATAAATGAGAGTATACTTTTAGGGTCCACTGCCACTGGGTGTAATTCTCAATTCTGTGTTATTTACCATATTCCAGTGGACACAGTCTGTGGCATGATCCACTGCCCATCTCTTGTTTTTATGTTACAATTTCTTTTCTGGCCAGGTCCTACCACTTGGTAAGCCTCTGCTGAAAATGGTGGACATTTTTTACTCTTAATGATAACTGTAAAATTCGGGATCCAGATACTCTTGTTCAGTCAAACTGAGTAACTGTTTCTGAGGAGAAGAGTTTTATTAACAGCTGGTATTTCTACCTTGAGGTTGACCTTATGTTTTGAGACAATTAGCTTGATTAAGTTCTCACTGACATGCTGCTGTGCAATGAGCTTTGGAACAACTCTGTAAAGGCAATGCCTACATTACACTACCCTTGAATTAGTCCCATTTGTTTTACTATTTTAACAAATCAGTGTGATTAGTCTAGAAATTGTTCTAGCTCTGGAAAACAAATAGCTTGTTTTACCATGAGAATTCTTACTGTGAACAATATTAAAACCTTAGTCAGCATCTTCTTACACAACCAGCAGCAAGTGAGCACTCAAGCACAGTGTGTACCAATGGTAATTTAATTTTCCCCCTTGTTCCAAGCAGTGAGTGTAAAGAACTGAGGGATCCATGTTTCAGTCACATGCTATCCCTGATATCGGATAGTCTGAAGTTTTTGCTGCTGTAAGAAAAAAATCACTTTGAATATTTTGATTATTAATCATTCCTAAAGGAACTCTTCTTTCTATTTACAAAAATTAATTTTAAGTGGAATAATTTTCAGCTGTTTGTCTGATTTTTCTCCTTAGAGCACTGGTAAAATAGTATCAACTCTTTTTATGATGGATGGTATTATGTTAACAGTTCCTGATTATTTGTTAAGGGTTATTGCATGTCTGAAGCTGTAACTCTCAATGGAAAGAATGCCATAATTTTAGATTTCCTTGAATAGAAACTTGAATAGAAATTGTTTGTGGTGCTCATAACATCAGGGCACTAACCCGTTTCAGCAGTGAACAGTGTCCAGCACAGCTGGCTGTGGGTGGCCTGGCAGGTAGCGTGAGCCCTGGGAGGCAGCACAGTCCACAGGGACCAGTGGAGGTCCCTGCTGAAGACACCATTTCAGTAGCAGGGAAGCAATGGGTGGAGGGGATGTTGCTCTAAGAAGGTGTGAAAGCTAGGCTGTGCTTTCAGGGAAGATGTTTCTGTCAGGCCAGGATAACCTGTTGCTTATTTAGTTAATTCATCTCCTGTGCATGGAATTCCTAACAGAGTAATTGTTTGATTTCCATCATTGTTTTTGATTCCATGCATCTGCTAGAGTATCAACTATGAGTAATTTTAGACTGAAAATTAGTGTTTTAAACAGTGTATTTTGCAATTATATTCTAGCAGATGCATGAAGCCAATAAAATAATTACTTTCAAAACAGCATCAACATTGGTTAGTAGAAGTACATGGCCTTGTTACTAACAGCTGGTTTTGGGTTGTGCTCAGCTTTGTACATACTCTCATCTTCAGAAGAAAAAACAAAATTGCAAGTGGAAGCTCCATCACTAGTAGCTGAGTTTGAGAGAAATTCCTGCACTCAGTATGTTACTGCAATGTGTCAGCATGCTGGGGATTGCAGAGAGTGTAGGATACACCTGCACAATGAGGAATAATGTTAACAGCTTCCACATATCTATTTGAAGCTTAACTTCTTTGTGTGGCTTGGGGTCAGTTTCATCTTTAAGAAAACCAGTTTCAAGGAAAAGTAGGCATTACTTCCCTTGCCAGTTATAGTGAATTGTACATATATACCCCTAGAATATCTGTGATCTTCTTTAATATCTCAAGACATTTAATATCTCAGTATCATCTAATGAGATTTCTAGTGGCCAGCAATGGTTTGATATAGCACAGCATCTGAAAGGGAACATGTGTCACAACTCATGGTGCGCTCCCTTATGTGCAGGCATTTGTGTTCTTACTTGGAAGGGTATTAGAGTAAATAAATTTCCTGCATAGGGAAATCTTTTCAAAATAAATTTGGCTCATAATCTACATTATTGCAGGCATAACTGGAATTATTGCTGTATCTGGCTTACAATAGTGACAGGCACCTTCATAACAGGAGATGTTTCTGATATTTCTGATCAAGATAGGGTCTGTCTTCCTTTGTATATTTGTATTCATTTGGTTTTGACCGAATGCAATTTCTTATTTTCATGTTTTTTCTTTTTAAAATTATCTTTCTGAACATCTTTGGTTCAGAGAATTCTTCCAATGCAGGTGCTCAGGCCTAGATTTATACCCAGCTGTGCCAGTCAAAAGAAAGAAATGGAGATTTGATTGAATTGCTTGCAGCAGGATTTTCCTTCTCTTTTTCTGCTAGCTCTAGAAGGAGATCAAGATAAATACATTCCAACTTAGAAACCTTAGTAAGCTGTCTAAATTTAGGTAGATTGCATCAAGGTATGGCACTACTGAATGTGGTTAATATCTAAAATATTTACCTCTTATGTTCACTAGTAAGAGGCAGGGGTGGGTGCCATTCAACTCACTTGGAAAAAAGAGTAAATAGTAAAAGCTTCTTTTTTAGCCACTTGATAATTGCCTTTGTTTTGCCTTATTGGCAAATATGAGCAGTAAAATAGAAAGAAAAAGAAAGAAAGGAAGGAAGGAAGGAAGGAAGAAAGGAAGAAAGAAAGAAAGAAAGGAAGAAAGAAAGAAAGAAAGAAAGAAAGAAAGAAAGAAAGAAAGAAAGAAAGAAAGAA
>JBBMKD010000001.1:50613199-50658336 GCA_037834095.1 Argya squamiceps | reverse complement strand
AGAAAGAAAGAAAGAAAGAAAGAAAGAAAGAAAGAAAGAAAGAAAGAAAGAAAGAAAGAAAGAAAGAAAGAAAAAATCTTGTATTTATATTCCACCTATCTTAATAAAATAACATGGTGGTGGGTATATTTAGCACAAAGTCTTCAAATACAAAGTTCATGATGTTCACAAGGAACATTTGACATTCTTAACTACAAGAGGTCATGGAGTCAAGGACTTACTGACTACTAACAGAGGCAGAGACCTGTGTGATATATCTAAGTAGAGAAAACTGACTAAAGCTCAAGCTCTGGGGAGGAAGATGATTACTGGAAGAAAAGAAGTTCTTATATATATGCATCATTGCAGAATTAGGTAAAGACATTATGAGCTTTCTTTTGCTTTGCCCTTGGGACCAGTTATTCCACTATTGTGGGAAGCAGAGTACAAAAGGTTATTCTGATCTATCTAAAAGTGCAAATTACATGAGCATTTACAGAATAATTTTAAAAAGGATATTTTTTTCTTTTACTAGAATTTTATTGACTGAAAACAGTTGAGGAGGAAAAGAACACGGGTTATCAGCAGATTAAAGGTTGATTATTATGATGTAGTCTTGAAGAAGTTGATTGTAGGTCTGGAACTTAATTAAGTGAAATATCCAAGCATGAGATAGAGAATTATTGAAATCATATAAGGCAGGAGAATGTGTCTTGGAGAAACAAGTGCACTTTGGTCACTCAGAAAAACGGTGTGGAAAAGGAGTAGTGCAAACACAGAAGGAGTCTGAAGGTTCAACTCAGCTGACCACTTGTAGACATCTATTACTAGTTGAAGGCCTGAGTGTACCAGGGGTTTGGGGTGTGACATAAGAGCTAGAGGGGACCTGTGCTTTTTCAGGAGAGTAACTGGGGACAGCATGCTGGGGTGTTTCAGGTGGTACCAATGTGCAAGGAATAAGCTGGAGCTGTAAAGGAGACTTATTTGTGCAGCCTGGCCAAATGAAGTCTAAAGAGGGATAGCTTTTTCTCCAACTATGCTGAAATAAAGATAATCCTGTCAGTAATCCTTAACAGCTGGACATTATTTAGGACTGAGGAAGTTGTTCTGTTGGAGGAATGAGTCTCTGTCCACCACCACTCACAGAATCAGTGGATCAAGCTGGGGGATCCCAGCTACTTCTGACAGGGAGTCTGACCTTCATAGAGTCAGATTGTTGATGGAAGTTGCCTGTGTGAGAGGCTGGATTTGGTGACTCAGAAAGCCTTTTCCAGTTCAGGGTTTTCAGGACCAGGAAGCTATGCTGATTTGCCCTCAACCTGCCTTATGCCAGAGTTCAGATAAGGTATTTATACTAATCCTTAAATTTGTGGATCTCTTATAACATCTGAGCTTCTTGATAATTAAAATACTGTTTCAAAGGGTTTCTGATAATCAACTGTCATTTTTCTGAAATGTTAATGTTACTTGCTGTTGTCTTCAGCTTTTATTTGGTTGTCTTGCCAAGGAGGTATTCCTACAATGAGAATCCATGTTAGGCTGGCTTGTCTTTAGATTAACTAGTACCTTCTGGCTTAACATGAAGAAGGCATAACACAGGTGCTTCAAAATAAAGCCATTCATTTGCTATTTCCAGACATAAATCTGGATGATTACTTTTTAGAGTAGATGAGTAAAAACCTTGGCTAAAAGAGTGCAGAATTAATCTTCTGTTTGAAATATTGACAAGATGCATTTTTCACAGTGAAAGTTTTCTGTATCAATTATTTCCTATTTTCTTATCAGCCAAATATATTTATTTCTGTGAATAAGATGCTGAAATAATTATATGCTTGGGAGAGGATTCATTACTGAGGAGAAGAGACATTATATAAATCTTCAGAAAGCAGTTCATAAGGAAGTGTTGAGGAGATAGATTTGTTGTTCAGATTTTCAGGTGATCTATTTTTAAAGTTTTTGTGTTGTAATGCAGTGATGTACCTTCTTCTGACATTCTCCCACACAAGAATATACAAACTTCCTGAAGGGTGCTTGAAGTATTTGAGCTATTACCAATCTCACATAATTGCTGCTAGGTCACAGATTTATAGAGAACTGTAATAGACATGCCTTTGTCAGCCAGGGAATCCACATGACAAGCTTTCTGGTGCCATCACTCCCTAACAGTCAGAATTCTCTTATTGCTACTATTTATATTTTTCATTCCTGTTGTAATTTAGCAGGAGAATTTTAATCCTGAATTGTTATTTGGGCATGTGTATAAATGACAATTTGGCCATGCAGGAAAGTTTCTGGAAAGAACTGTTCATCTGGATTTAATAAGCCTTATATAATACCTTGTCAAGCTATTCATTAGGGCATGTATACATTTAAAGGTCCTGAGTGACATGAAACTGTCACTTTATGACTTCTGGCAAACAGGGCTTGTCACTTTGATGTCTTTATTGCTACAAGGGCAGGAAGGGGTTAGTCATCACATAAGTGTACAATTCCTCGAGGAAAAAAAGGCTTCAGACCAGATAGTAAATAGGTTTCACTGTTAGACAAGTTAACCAACCAAATTATACGTTTGACTGATTTCAATCAAATTCTTTTGTTGAGGTTTATTACCAATGGGTGATCATCTTCTTATAGACTTGTACAACTACATTTTGTGTTATCTAACTAACTAAATTGTGGAACATTCCTTGCTATTGAATTTAAATGGTTTGCTTTTTTGTCAATTTGATTTCAATTAGATTGATCATTATAATTCTTTTTACTTGAGTTTTTTGATTATTATGGTAGGTGAGCTAAGGTAATAATTTTTCCTGATCTTATTTTCTTGATGTCTTTTAGTAAAATTATTAAAATACGCCAATTCAAGTGTCTCTAAGCAGTGTGAGGACAGAACCACTAAGGTTGTGGGTGGAAACAGGCTAATAAATTCCAAAACTTGAACAGTTTTCCCTAACTAGCCTTTATTTATTATCAGCTTCTGGGTTTTTTTCTTAAGTTCAGCCTCTTTCGAGGCTCCCCACAATATACACATACTACTCTGAGGGGAGCAGCCAGTATTAAAATGCTCGTGCGAGGATATATGTATGAACACAAATCTCTTCACAGCTGGCTTTCTATTGGCCCCAAATACTTGAAAAGTGTTTTAACTTATCCTCAGGCTGGCTCAGCTTGTACATCCGAAAATGGACCCACAAGGGAGTGTTTTTATTAGCAAGTCTTTACTAAAAGTATTTGGGCAGTCTGCCCAAACTCTCCCTTTTCTGGCCAAACTGCATGCTGCCTTGTACTTCATCATGGGAAGACATGTGGTTCTGTGTGAAAATATACCCTGAAACTTAGAAAAGTCACTGGTACTTGTAGCATAATTTCCACAAGTGATGTTCCTGTCCTGTATTTCCCAACCTAATCTGCACCCTCTCTCCTTTCCTCCTCAAGTGAACTTGCACAGTCAGACCCTTTCTGCCCAGCCCTTTTCTCAATAGATTGTGTACAGGTTTCTTCTCCCATCCTCTTCTCATTTGGAGAAAGACCACCCACCCTCTCTGTGAGCAGGGACAGCCCACTCCCCACATCCCCTGAGAAATGTTGTCATGCTGTGTGGCTGCTGCAGGATCACATCCACAGAGCATTAGGTCAGTGCTACTGTTGGAAATGCTGAAAGGCAGCCTTCTGTGTAGCCAGATGACACTGAAGTACTTTTATCTTGAAAACTATTTTGGAGAGCTACTTGAATTTACCCAGGAGAATAACACCAGCCAAGGAGACAAGGAAGGTCGACTCAACTGGATGCTGCAGTCACTCATTAAGATCATTATCTGTGTTATTGCCTTCCCTGTCCTTCCCACCCTAAACTGACTGCCTACTGTGAGTAGGCTGGACTCACATCATTCATGCTCCATCATTTCAAAGAACAATTTCATGTCAGTTAATGGAAAGCAGTCTTTCTCTCCTTTGTTCTGGTAGCAGGTTTAAACATGTCACTTTTTCCCTCTGAAGAGCAAATAGTTCAAGCTTCAAGGACGTTTGCATACTGCTGCCCATCAGCAAGAGGTAACCATCCATTTTGTATTTTTCTGAATAGTGCCTTTTTCTAGCTTAAATAAACTGGGAAGATGAACTAATTTAATATTGTCATCTAATGATACTTCTGTGACCTAGTGATGCTTTTTTTTTTTTCCTCTCAGGTGAGCTACCAGATTTCTGCCCATAGGCTAAATGAAATTAGACTTAGTTTTAGGTGTATTTGAAGAACCGAGTTCTTGACAATCTCTTTCTTTAAAAAATATGCAGATTTGCAATACTGTATTCTTGACCCCAAATCATTCTACCCCTCTAAGATCTGTTAATAATTTCTAATGTCTCTCAATTGGTCTTTTATTTATTTTTTGATATTTCTCAAACTTCAGTCTGATAGTAGTCTTGTAGCCTTTAAAAGTCATTGTCTGTCATTCTCAACTAAGATTTGGCATCACATCAGCCCTTAAAGGTAAAAGTTTCCTCTCATTTGGCATTAAAGAAACTTACCAACCATCTTCGTGCTATATATGAAGCACCATGCTTTAAACCACCCAAAAATGCTATGAAATTTCATCCTGTCTTTCACAAAAAAAAATCAAAGTAAGTAACGTGTCACCTCATCAAAGGTTTACTACATTCAGTGTCTCAGACTCAGATTTTTCTAGGTCTTGATCTCTTAAGATGCTGATATAAAATGCTAGTGGAATTTAATCCACCCTATAACCATTGTACCTTGCACCCCAGAAGCTGTTCTTTGTAGCTGACTGTCCTGCCTTCCTGACTGTGAGACCAGAACATATGTAAGCAGATGACATGACAGCCTGTTTCCTATCATCCACTACAGCTGTATACTAGGTCATGTTCTTTGCTTTACTGAAACTTTGATTATAGGGCATTTTATGCCAGAGCAAAACCAAGAGGTTTAGCTCTTTTCCAAATTAACCACCTTATAGGGAATGTATGCCTTACTGAGTTATTCAGTTTACATCCTGTGTGTGTGTGAATCAGTGTTACAGTCCAAAATGCTACATTTGCTATTGTTAGCTTTCAAATCTGAACCTGATTATAGTTCTAACAATGAAAAATTACTTTCAGGTGAGGACCCCACATACTGTATGGCCAGCTGTAACAATTGTAAAATAAACAGTGCTAGAAGGCAGGCATGATCAGTGAAACTCCATCACCTGCAGCTGAAGTTGTTCAAGCAGTCCCTGGAATCAACCCAATTGCCGGTTCAATACATTTAACATCTTCCTACGCGCTTTCCAGGCACAGTGTAGGAGTTTGCATGGACCCCAAATTATTCCCAGAAGACAGTTCTCATTCAGCTGTCCTGTTTTGGGGTGAAGTATGTTTAACAGCATGGGCACGGTCTATCCAGTTGACCCCAGCGCTAGAGGATGTTAAAGTTGCTGTCTAAGCATTTAGTTATAAGTATCTGGACTGATGCTGGGTTGAGAAATCAAAGGTTTGTCTGCATTTCTTTTGTTCTTATTGAAATGAAACAGTCTGTTCTGATGACTGAGAAGGACCTTTATGCTTCATTTGGACCGGGATTTATCAGAGCTAGTCTTGCTTTTCAAAATTCTCTTTGAACATAATTTTTACTGTGTATCAAATAGGGTTCTGTGTCAGATTAAAGCTGGTATGTCACGGGTCTATTTTAGAAAGAAAATTTCATATTTTCATGAACCTAGAGAATGTCAGAAATGTTCCTTTGCCATGAGAAGTGCATATAAAATAGTTTCAGAAGATCACAGAGAAATCAGCACATTATTCATTTGTCATAAATGTTCTGGTTTCCTGAGCCAGGTGATGCTATAGTTGCTTGTGAAGTTTCACTTTTTTCTTTTTTTAATGCAAATAGTCTGAAAAACAAACTCATGCACAAAATCAGAAAATCAGCTTTTGATGATAGAGAAGAAACTATATAATATAGTGCTGTATTTATCTGTCTGTATGTACTAGAATGCTATAGCAAGTCTAACAGTGGTCAGTGTTGAAAATGAAGTATCTTTAGAAGGGCAGTGCCAGTGAGTATTTCAGAAGTTGCACGTGTGGATACTAAGAAGCATCTCCCTCTGCCCATCTGCTGAAGGGGATGTGTTTTCACTGGGGTGTCTTTCCGTCTCTGAAAGGTTTGCAGTAGGTCTGTGAGCTGTAATACAAGTGGCTTGTCACAGAGGCCCCTGGTGCCTGCTGGTGGCTCACTCCAGTTTTCATTTCACACATGGCTATGACTGTTTTGGGGTAGAGGAAGAACAAGCAAGGCAGATGCAAGTCAGGGTCCCCTGGAAAAATAGGGAGTATATGATCATATATGAAGAGAAAGCAAATATGATTGAATAAATGCCAAGGAAATCTGATTGCAGTTTTTCTTGAGCTTTGATGGGGAACTACCTGTGTGCCTGTGGTTATAATATGCATATTTATGTACATATACACAATGATACAGCAGCAGAAAAAAAAATTCCAATTATTTATTTAGGATTATTAAAATTAATAAAATCTGCTTTTCTTAAGACATATGAAATTATTAAATAATGGTAGAGTGGAAATGATAAAGGTTTGCAAAGAAAACAGCATTCCTCCCTGAAAAACAACATATGAAGGAAACAGTCCTTCATATGAAACACATAATTTGAAATAGTGGTCTGTAGCAGATGCAAACAAAACTGCCTGTTAAAAAAAAAAGGTTTTCTCATACGAATCACTTTTCTGTCAAAGTATTGTGATTCCCTTTTTTTATCTATTTCTCCTGCTGAGGTGCTGCTGGTATTTCCATGGCATGGCAGGAAGTACTATATAGAGTTATTTTGTCTTTATTTCTTCTCTGAGGTATTTATATTTTATGTCAGGTATATGGACTCTGTAGAAACTATAATTACGCTTTTTTAAAGTTTACACAGTAATTTCTTTTCTTTCATTCTCCTTATGCTGGCCCAGTGTATTTGACCTCTTGTTTCTTCAGACTTCTTCCTGCAGAGACAAAGCAATTGGAGACTTTGTACCTGCTGATGGCTGTTTCTAGGTCTTACAGCTCCATGCAAATGTTATATCCATGCATTTACATGTGACACACAGATGACACAACACTATCTACCTGTAGATAAAATAAAGATAAATTTATTTTTGTAAACACCCATGGAACCATTATCTTTGATGTTTATATCACCTTTCAGGACTGTACTGTATCAGCAATCTGTAGTTCCTAATTGCATGTAAACATAGGCTTTTACTTGTGACAAAACTTTATTTATGGATAATTATTTTCAGGAATTGGTGCAGGTAAAAAATAGAGATTAGCAGGGGACAGCTATTTAGAAGAATGAAAATGTGTGTTTAATATGTCTCTTCTAAAAGAGACAAAGAAAACTTAGATCTACTTCTCAAGAATCATGAAAATGTAAAAAAAAAGGTTCCAACAGTAAGCCATTTTCCTTATGGCTCACAGCAAAGCAATGAAAGATTTTCATCAGACTTAACATAAAAACAAAGAAACAAGAAACCCCCAAATCATGCTCATGAAATCATGATAGATCCCATCTGTAGGTGACTGTATTCTTGTTCTACAATAAACATCTCTGATGCCCAGTTTCATTCGTACATGTTAATTCATTGTTTAATGAATGGGGAGACAATGGCCCATTTATCCATGTGCTTTCAAGAGAGAGGAGCCTTTGGCATTAACCCCCCAGTTGCAGTCCCTCAGTTTTCCTCAGGGCTCTTGGAGAACTCTGTAGGTAGTAAGAAAATTAATAATGTATGTACATTGTTGTGGGTTAACTTGACATCTGCCTGACAGACATGAAATAGAGCCTGTGTTGAGACTTAAATCTTTGTCAGGTGGCAGCTAGAATGAGGCAGGATGCCGTTTCACATCCAGCACCCAATCTACTTGAGTTTGGGAACAGAGGAGTGAAACTCAAAGTGTTCATGTCCATGAAAAAAGTGTCCATGGAATATGGCAGTCCACCTTTCTTGTAGATACCTCCTTGTGAACTACATTTATGTCTGTTAATTTGGATCTGAACATAAAAATTTTCACCTCCTTGAATTGAACTTGTAGTTTTGAAATGAAAGAATGAAAAACAAAGTGGTAAAATACAGTGCATTAAGAACATGATATCTGTTCCAGGAGTATAAAACTGTGCAATGTATATGGAATTTATTATACTTAGAGTGAGATTAACAGAACAAACTCCACAGACTATGCAACCTCTAGTAGCCCAGACTGTAGACTGATACCATCCTGTACGGAGAACTGGGAATTATCTTGCAAAGGATTGCAATTCCTCAGCTCCTGTATATGGATGTCGAGGAGAGTTCTTTCTCATATGTCTTCTTTATGTTTTCCTGCCTATGTCAAGCCATGTTGATCTGCTCTGTAAAACAAAACAACTCAGTAACAACCTTTGTACATATCTCTCATTGCACTGCTTAAGAAAAGAGAGAGCAGATTAAATACTATGTTCCTCACAGTGTTTTGTGGCTTTTTTTTTTGATGAATGAAAACTTCACAATAATAAAAATATGTATTATAGCTTGCTATAGAATCTCAACAGAGATTTTGTTTTAATGACTGAAAAAAGTGGAAGAAAAGGCAGAGGGTTAATGTAGCTTGCATTATCAGCTGGGAAAATTACAAGCTACTGTTCTTTCTCTAATAAGGTGTTTAACCCCCAACTGAACCGCAGAGGAAAATATTTTTTGTGGACCATGTTCTTTGAGGTCAATTTTTTCTCTTTTTTTCTTTTTTCTCTTCCCTCTTTCCCCCTTTTTTCTTTTCCTTTTTTTTTTTTTTTTTTTTTCCCCAGGAGGAAGATAGAACCAGGAGAAAATCATTTTGGTAGAAGAAATTTTTTCCAAAGTCCTTGAATAAAGCATACAGAATAAAAGCACAAACATTATGTACTTCACTATATGCAAGACTTTAGAGTTGTTTTATAGCTGCTATGTTTCAGTATTAATTCTAGTTTAGAACTGAGTAGTTCAGAATCAAAACTGTGACTATTATCTACCAGTCCTTGAAAATTTCTCCTATGGATTCTGTTTTTCCTTTTGGGTTCTGAGTTTTAATTTGTAAGTTAGTAAGCTGTGGTTGGAAAGATATTTTATGTGAATGTTTTTCTAATTGTATATGAGATTGAATCAAAATCTTAGTAGGGGAAACACCACTGAACTGTGCAGTCTGTGCCTGCCACAGATAAGTCAGGGTATTTGAGCAGAGCAAGGAAGATGTAAAAGTTGTAGTTAGTTGTCCACACACAATCCTCAAGCAACACATGGGTTGTTGTAGGATGTCAGAGAAGATCTCGCTGCCACCTTTTACCCAATCAGAGTTGATTTCAATACAGCTCTTTAATTACCTTTCCTTGTGACCCATAAATTCTACATTCTTTATGTCCATTACAAGCGATCCATCCTTCTCCTCAGACTTTGTTAACCTCCCCCTAGGTCTGAGACAACACTTGGGCAATAGTACCACATTTAACTTATCTCAAGTCCCTGCAGTAGTGATTTATCTTACAGTCCACATTCAAGACATCCACAGAGGCATATTTGAGGGGTAGAGGGAGACCTTGGTGATTGCAGATGCCATCTTTCCCATAACTTGGGGTGATCTTCATTTGATCAGTGATATGTGTATGAGCAGTTGCTTCTCTGCAGTTTGCTGCAGTGGGAATTTTGTATCTGGGTGCACTGACCAGGATGTGCTAACCAGACTCACCTCTGTCAGACCTGGGGTGGTCACCGTCCTGTCATTGCCTTCTGTGCTTTTCCCATGACAAAGTCTTTCTGTGGACTTTACATGTTTGAGACAGGTGAGTGTGCTCTTTAAGTCTTTGCAGAACTGAATGAAGAAATTGAGGATGAAGTGGAGCTACACTTTTGGTGGTCAACTTTGTGTATCATATAATTTTTTGTTTGCTACAGATTTTAAAAAAGCGTATAAACAATTGATATTATGACAGATATGCTTTGACTTGGTAAGTAACAAATAAGCAGTGTTTTGGCTTTCACTTTTGCTTACATGTTTAATTGAAACAACATTTTGTACATGTTTCAACATCACTTTTTAGTATGAGTTGCAAATACTTACATATTGCAAATATTAATTTGGTGCACCATACCCCCAAGCTGAATTATTGATTTTATCTCTGTTTTCATATTACAGAGACAAAATATTAGAATGGCATAAAATATGGCCCAGTTCTACTACAAGAGAAGTGTCAATGCTCCCTACAGAGATCGTATCCCTCTTCGCATTGTGCGGGCAGAATCCGAACTGTCTCATTCAGAGAAAGCCTATCTGAATGCCGTGGAGAAAGGCGATTACGCCAGTGTAAAGAAAGCTCTGGAGGAGGCAGAAATTTATTTCAAGATCAATATTAACTGCATTGATCCCCTGGGAAGAACTGCACTCCTTATTGCAATTGAAAATGAGAACCTTGAGCTCATTGAGCTGCTCTTAAGTTTCAACGTGTATGTGGGAGACGCTCTGTTGCATGCCATACGGAAGGAGGTGGTTGGGGCCGTGGAGCTGCTGTTAAATCACAAGAAGCCCAGTGGAGAGAAGCAGGTACGTGCAGGTTTTCCTGAGTTTGTAGTCTGGTCTAATGTAAAGAGAAGGGTTGTGCAAAGGGAGTAAGAAAAAGAAAAATAAAATCAATCATCCTTGCACACAGTACTTAAAATCAGAAAATCAATTACTTTGATATGGTATGCATTGTATTCATCTATGTTTATACATCATAGAGTCAGAAATTGTTTTGAGTCAGAAGGACCTCTATGTCTAGTTCCCACATCCTGCCATAGGCAGAGATATCTTTCCTTAAACAAGGTTGCTCAAAGCCCCATCCAATATGACCTTGAACACTTCCAGGGATGGGACACCCAGAACTTCTCTGGGCAATCTGATCCTGTGTCTCACCACTCTAGTTGTAAAAAAAGTCTTCCTTCTCTCCATTTTAAACCTATCCTCTTTCAATTTAAAACGACAGGCCTTGGTTAAAAGTCTCACTTTGTTTTTCCCATAACACCCCTCTGCATAATGATAACATTATTCCTAAAGATAATGTGGGGAAATCTTTAATCATTCAAAGAAACAAATAATTCAAAAGAGAATAGTAGTGTTAATATGTAGTCCATTTGAATTAATTATCAAACTCCCATAAAAGTCAATGACTGTTTTAACCCATCCATGTAGAGGTCATCATATCCCAACTCAGAAAGATAAAAGTGACCCAGTTGATATGAACTTCAGTCCTGTCTCAAGTAGTCATCCATCCTATGAAGTACAACTGAAAAGGTGCAAACTCCCCCCCCTTTCTCCTTGTCTTCTCTCAAAGAAAAAATCATTACATATTGTCTCATTCATTATCTGATACCTACCCTGCTTTTCCTTGACCTGCCTTGAGACATCTCTTTCTACTTCTATGGGAAGTATTTAGCCTCTTGTAAATCTTTCTCATTTTAAGAAAATAGTGAAGACAGGATAACATAGCCCATAAATTCTGATATTCCTAGGACTCTACTAGAGAGAAAAACCTTAAAAGTAGTTATAACTATTGTATTCTATTTTCATAATTTTCAACTTTTGTGTGTTATAGGTACTCTATTAATGTATTTCAATAGTGTGTTGAAATTATTACAGCTCTTTTACAGATAATGGATACAATATACTTTAATTACAGTATAATGTACTTGCCATGGGTAGAATTGCAGATAATACATAAAAAGTATAATTTCTGCTGATAAAATAACATGAATTCTATGCTTCTTTGTTATGGAAAGAAAGAAATATACTAGGTCTTTCTGCAAATGTGTGTGCCTGTCTTCTCTTCTAGATAGCAAAAGCAGAGCTCCTGTAAAATGACAACAGATTTATGTCAGAGAAGGTGAAGAAAACTCTATTCAAATTATGTTTGTCTCATTTCATTATTCCTCAACTGACAGTGCAGATGAGAATACTGTGCAAAGGAATTTTTCAATGCAGTGAACCAGGACCCTGAAGGATCAGTGCACAGCCCCATCCCAAACCTGTTAAAATGCCTGTGTCTCCATTAGAGAGAGAGACTGGAAAGCCTCTATAGTGGAAGTTGCAGTTTGCAGGGCAGAGTTCATGCTGTTTGGTGGTATCCATCCAAAGGTGTGTCTCATCTCTGGCCTTCCCTTACCAGGGAGCTTCCCTTAGCAATGGAGAAAAATGGAGATCCCTGGAGAGCTCCTCCTGCAATCTTTATCAGTTACTTTTTTTAGGACAGCATAAACCACTTTTTGGCTTTGAGAGTCTACAAATTCACCTTGCAATAGCTGCCTAATTTTCTGACTGTTCTTCAGACTTTCAGGACAACTTTTTCATTTGTGCCACAGCTGCTGTAATGAAAACACTTGAATACAAACGGTAAAACTTGTACTAGGCGAGCTTCATGCTAGAGCAGACAAAAGATAGGCTTACTTTTTGTGTGAATACTACTGTGTTAAATTATCCACAAACTGCTTTGCTCCAATCTAGAGGATTGTTCTCTCTCTGTGCTGAAGCATGTTGTGTCAGTGCCAGAGTCCACTGCTGGCTGGTGAGAGGAATGCTGCTCCTCCTACGCTTTCTTGGTTTCCCTGGTGGCACTTGCTGGGGGTCTTACTGTAAAGTGTGAAGAATAATCATGAGTCATTTGAGCAGGGACATCTCCTTTTGTCTCTGCACAAGGCTAGGTTTGCCCACTGCTGGTGCAGGCACTGCTTGCCTACCACAGTGCCTACAAAAATGGCTTTTTAATGAACTGGTTGCTTACGTGTGTTCTCTTTTGTATGCACTGGGGATCCCAACAACAGTTAATCTTTTATGGGTGTCATGTGTGTAATAATACACTGATAATCACACTGGTTCATTTTTAGGATCATGGCAGACTGAAGAGAATGTAAATGCCAGTGGCATTTTTGCAGTAATGCCACAATGAATTTAATATAATAAAAAAGTACCTTCTCGCTGAAAAATCATTCCAATTTACTAAAGATAAAAAATCTGAATACTTAGAGTACCTTTATATACTTTTATTGTATACTGTTTTTCTTCCTTCAAGTTTTTCTCCCCTTCCAGTTTCTTTTGAAACTATTTCAAACTACAACTCTACTCTTTGATATACTGGTATTTATAAATATTTGACATATTGTTTACACAATGATTCATTTTCAGACTTTTAATAACATGATATCTTGGACTGTTTGGTTTTCCTTCTTTCAGTGAATCTGGTCATGTGTAGTAAAATCCTGGCCCCTTGAAGTTAGTGGGAGTTTTGCCATTGGTTCAGTGAGATTTCACCTTTTTTGCTGGTTTTTTTTGGTTCCTGATGAAAAGTTATACTTCTATAGAAGACAGATAATAATAGCAAGAAAAACGCCAAAGCACCCTTCTAAAAACTTCCAAGCACAAGAACCAGTTTCCCAAATATTTAATTAGTGCTAAAAGTTATGAACATTGAAATTCTGGAAAAAAACTGATATGATTCACCAGTAAATGAATTAGGTCTCACTATTTTTTCTATTCATGAGATAACATCCTATGTATGATGCATAACTAATTTCAGCTTCACCTCATACAATAATGTAGCTATATTTGTAAAATGAAATAATTTTTAACCATAGAATTCCTTATATAATTCAAGTTCTCATTGTCAGTGTCAGAAAGCTAGAAGAAAATGTCCTCTTGTATCAACAGAAAGGTACAATTCTTCAAGACTGCTGAAATGCGTCTTTTAAAAGAACTGGTTATCTTCCAAAATTTAATGCTTTAAACATTTTAAGTGTTGCAAAAGAAAAGGGGACAAATGTAACAATATGTTAATTCTGGCCAAGAATCAGTGCATATAATTAAAGCAATCCATTTTTTGCAATTTTGGAAAAGTTTTATAACCAACATCTCCAAATTAGGAGTTAATTTCCCTAATTTCCTTAATTTTCACTTCCTCCTAAAAGAAAAACCAAACAAAAAACCCCCACCAAAACAAAATAAACAAAACCCCCACTTCATTAACAAAAAGCCCTAACAAAACCTCAATATAACAAACAAACCAACACCTCCCCCACCCCTCCAAACCCACAAACTATAAACAATGTTCAGATCTTGTTGAAGTTGGATCTAAACTCTCTGGTCCATTGATCATTCATCTGCAGGGCTCTGCCTAACAGCCATAGGTGATGTGCTCAGCATTTCAAAGATAATGGTTACAATGGTTTTAACCTAATTGCCAATATATGGATACATCTGGTGCCACCTGGTGACTACAGATGAGGCATGTAGGTTTAATGGTTCTGAATTGTCTTTGAACTCCTGTTTCACAGTTTTTGAGAGAGGTTTTTGCACTATACATTAATCCAACTCAGGAAAAGGGGTTTTTTGTCACTTGCATTATATTCATTATATTTTCTATACTTTTTTAGCTGTACCAGCTGCTAGAGCACAAGTAAAAGAGAATAGAACAAATTAATGTGAATGAGTTGAGGAAACTTGTCCAAGTACTTTTAAATTACCATTCTTCAAAGCCATATGTCCTGAATTATCTGCCAAGACACTTGTTGCTTACCCTGATGGATAGCTGAATGCCAAATTAAGCGGGAGGGGGGGGGGGGAGAAAGTTTTTCTTTTAAATTTAGTATCTGCAGAAAACATTTTTTGTCTTGTTAAATTGCATGCAGCATCCACAGATGGGCCGGGGGTTAGGCAGCATAAAAAATTAATACCTTTATCTAACTCACAGTGTGCTCTACTGCTTAAGGAGCCCAGACACTGATCATTAGCTGGGTGGTTGACCATCTGGATATTTGTGTGTATTCAGGAAAGACTGAAGCAGAGGTCTAGCTGCCTTCTAAGGATGCTGCAAATCACATAAGTGAAGCCGAAAACTCAGTTATTAGACTTGAATCCATGTAGCATTGCATTAGTTGACAGACTTGCTTTAGGGCTTGGAAACCTGACTGCATTGTCTTCAGCATTGTCTGACTAGCAGAAAAAAAGCACATGACAGTGCTTTTATGCCTTCTGTTCACTATTATATGTCAGTCTTGTGACACTTAAGGGTATTTTTAATGGCTGGACACTCCAGGAATAGATGTGCACATGTGTGAAAGAAATACTGAGCTAATACCAGACTGGCAGTTGCAAATACAAGGGAATTACTAGAGGAAGGAGAACTTTGGGACAGGGAGGGATGTGATCACTGTGATATGTGCCTGGCTCACATGTAGAGAAAAGTAGAAATCACTGGCATAGTGCTGGAAGTAGGAAGCTGAAAATAAACTACATTCACATGCTGCAACACTCAGAGACCTTTCGCTCTCCCAGGACACGCAGTAAAGTCACATCATAAACTACTTTGTGTAGAAGCCCTGTCTCTACTTTGCCAAAGTCAAGCCAGGAAACCAGGCTTCAGCTTGTCAATTTGTCAGCCTCCAAAAATGCAAGTCCATGGCATATACAGTTTTTTTGGGGGGGTTTCATGGATTTTCCTGGCAATTTCTCAAAGGTGCAAGAAAGGGTGAGTTCAATCAGTTGTCTAAATATTTGGTAAAAAAATATTTATTTGAAGAGACAAAAACCCAAACCTCTGAAACTTTAAATACAGGCATTTCTGAAGGACTAAAGAGTCAGCTTTTAGGTCACTGTTTTCTCTTCAGGCAGACTATGAGCAACCTTTCCTCATCAGTATGTAGGGGCCTCTTTAGTATTCTCTCTGGTCATGGTAGACTATAGGTATGGTATGTTCTAGCTTTTATCTGTAGGGAAAGAACTGAGACGAAGGAGACAAATGTTTTTGTGGCAGGGGTAACCACACAACAATCTGTGGTTTTGTGCTGTTATAAGGAATGGCATCTGGAATAGATGGGTGAGAATTCACGTGTAAGAAGATGACAGCTCTGACAACTCAAAAAACACATGTGAATTCAGGAATGCTGTGGTATTTATGTGCTTTTCAGTGTGCTAGCAGCCATTGTGAACTCTTGCACAGGAAGAGTTATCAGGTGATTTCTAGGAAAGCTTGCTGTTGTGGGACCTTTTGGGAGGTAGGGAAAGAAAAGGCACTGTTTTATTGTCAAAGGCTAAAGTTGCATTTTATAAATCTTGACACATGTATCTGATTGATAATTATTTGGAGCATGGGAAAAAAAGAGGAAGATAACAATACAAGTTGTCTTTCACTTGAATCTACTGATGCGATTCTCATCAGAAAAAAACGGGGACTGATCTTATGCCAAAATGTGTCTCAACATCTGATTTTTTTTTTTTTAATTAGTATTGCTATGTAGTTTTGGAGAGAATGAAAGACTGTAAGAGAACACTCAGGATGAGGGAATGGTCCTGCGTGAGGAAGTGTCAAGGATGTTGTAGAGTATAGCTTCTAGGCCAGTGGGACAGACTTCTTTGTGGATGTTCAGACACTCACCTAAGCTAACTGGGGAGGAATATGGACAACAAGGCTAGACAGCTTTGCAGGCAAAGTGCCTCCAGTCTGGCAGCACTCCCAGAAACAGAGAAAAGTCTAAAAGTGAAAAGTCACGAAACAGCATGAAAGTAGCACAGAGCCTGAAGAGTCATTTTCCATTCCTGAAATACTGGCAGCATAGATGCTGCTCTTCTGACAGAGCTCCTATCAGGCCTGACAGAGCTCCTATCTCCTAGGAGATTACCCACATGCGGCCACGTCACCCACTCTGTTCTTTTAATGTCTCTCAGTATCTTCGGACTTCTTGAAATTGCCCTTTGAGGAGGCCCAGGGTCCTGAGATGAAGCCAATGCTCTTCTTTGGAGCTGCACTTGTAACCCAGCTTCAGTGTCAGTCTCCCTTAATATGTGCAGAGCATTTAGGCAGCTTTGGCCCATTGTTTTCTTTCCAAGCCTCATGGGATATAATTTTCCCAGTCCTGAATTGCCACCCAGCCCAATGGTGTATGTGGGAAAGCTCCTATGTCAAGGTTGTACTTCCACCTGGTCACAGATGGAGAAGACCAGGGAATATATACAGGCTGTAGGCCCAGTATGCCTGCAATGGACTTATATAGATGTTAAACCTGATTTTTTTAATGCTCTTTAAAATTTTCCCCTAGTAACTGAACTGGGAGTTATATTGATCAAGAGGAGGCAGAAGGAAAGATTTAATGAGCACTGCATGATGCCTGGTAGTTTGCTAATCTAAACCTCTTTTTCCAGTAACTTTGCAAAATACCAGTCACAATCTCCTGTGGGGTATTCTTTGTCTGTTGAGATTCAAGCATCATTTTTGCTTGAAGCATCTGATTCAAGCATCATTTTGAAAATGTCTCCCACAGAAGTTTATGAACTAAATGTCTTTTTTGAATGTTGTGATTAATGACAGTCTAGCTAGTAATGAGTATGGAGGAGGCGTTGCAGAGATTCTTTGTCGGGCTTGAAGTACACATTCTTAAAGTGGAACGTGAGGGCAAAAAAGTTGTTTCTTTCCACTGCTAGCTGCCTGAGTGGGTAGCTGAGTATTTTTTTCCCAGTGGTGTCTGATTAGTTGGAATTTTCTGACATATTGATAGATGGATGAATGGGCGAGGCTGTGTAAGGGATTTTTCAATTTATGAATGAAATTGGTATAGTAGCCTATCCACATATTCAGTCTTTCATTTAACCATTTGGGCACATGAAAACAACATGTAGCACAGGTGGACTACAGATGTGTAGCTGACTAATTGCATATGGGATGGAGATAAGAATTTACAGAAGTATTATTCTTGAATTTTTAGAAGGTTGCTGGCTGTTCTCAAGTTCAAAAAAAAAGCTGCACATAAATGTCATTATGTCTTGGCAGTAAATCCAAACTGTCTGTGTTTATATGCATCAGAGCTAAGGTGGGTGGATGAGTAGAAAAACCTGTGACAATTACTAAAGAAATACTCCAGAAGTTGGTATGCCTGTGCCATCAAACAGAGCTCCTAGCAATTTCAATGTTGAGGTAGGCAATGTGTTCTACAGTATGCATCCATCACCTTGTAAAAAATGCTAAATCATAATATTCCGCAGCTGAAACAATAGCAAAAGATGAATGCCAGAATATGGGAAAACATGACAGTTCCTTGACCTGTACAAAACGATGAGCCATTTTTTTTTTATTGTCAACATAAAGAAAAATTCTGACTATCAGGATCCTTACAGATAGATTCCCAGAAGGTAGTGTTATTGAGGATGACTTTTCCCAGCTATGAATATAATCCTCTTGTTTAGCAGTTTGCAGAAATCCAGAAAACTTTGGTGATGACAAATAACCAGCCATCTTTACAATAAATGTGTAACCAAACTTCCACCTAAACTTGAAGTGATACAGATTCAGAAATATTGAGTACTTTTCTGTCATTATTTGCTGACATTTTCATATTTCTTGTTTTAAGCTCATGCTAGAAGTGAAAGTACTTTCCTACCATGAGGAGATGAGTGCAAATTATCAAAAATATTTGAAAGTATAGAATAATCAAACCCTTTAGAAAAAAACCAAACCTCCAAACCTTTAGAAAGTTAATTAAAAAAATAAGGTCTCCATAAAGGTCAGATTTCTCTTCAAGAAGTCACATTTTCTGTACTGATTGCTTTTCCCTTCTTTTCATGTCTTTTGAGCCCCTCTTTACAGGACTCAGCCAAACTTACAATCAGAATAGGGACAGCGTGCAAATTAAAAAAGAAGATGTCCAAAATTTCTGCCTTCTACAGTCAGTGGTCCTGTAGTATCATCTTCACAAGCCTCCATGCCTGCCGTCCTTTTTGCCAAACCTGCCTGCCTTCACTTCCTGACAAGTTATCAACTGCAAAGATAGTTTCATCTAAAGATTTTAACAGCCTTTCAGTGCCTGAAAACAGGTTAAGAATCAGCTTTGAGGCCAGTAGTATAAATTTGTTAAGAGTGAGAGGTTCAACAAACAGAACCTTTTTTGATTGAGGTATTCTTTTCTTCTAAGGTCTTGAAATCCCCATTGCCAATTATTCGTACATTGGTGATGCAGTTTAACTTAGGAAGTTAACAAATTTATAACCATTAAAGGAGCAATATAAACAAACCAGCATCCCTTACTGCTTAGAAGAGCTTCTCAGGGAACAGTTTTGGCCCTTGATATAGCAGATTGAGACCTGTGCTCTGTATAAATATATGCTATATATAAACATATGTATGCAGATACATGTATGTAAGGGGGTGGAAATCATCCCTCCATTCAGATGCCTGAAGCTGAGGCAAGGCAGCAGCAGAGCTCAGTCTGTGCAGAGATGTGTCTGCCCTGCCCCCTGCCTGCACTGCAAAGGAGGGAGACCCTCCAGTAGGTATGTCATGTCTGTGTAGATCTCTCTCATTCTCTAGAGTGTCTTAAGCAGTAAAATGCTGTTTGAATCAGTCCATTTACTGCTCACATGTAAGCCAGATAGCTGAGCTCCTAGTAAGGTCAATGATGAGCAAGAAGATTTGCTGACCAAATACAAGTGTCTACTGTAAGCTAAGAAAAAGACTTCTCTGGACTCCACTCACTACATCAACCAGGGGCTCAGCTCAGTAGCTCACCTATAGTGGGTAAGTTAAATATGAAGCATCTTAGAATATCTGTGAGACGTGTTGTGGCCTCGCAGTTATATCCCAAAACCTGTGGGCAACTGAGATGAGCACTAGATTTTCCTGGGTATAATAGGAGCTCCAAATCATAATTCAGATATAGACCTATAATTAGGTGTTTAAATCTGACGATAAATAGCCTCCTGTACACTGTTCTGCAACATATCCTCTTTCTGACAGTGCCCAGTGCAATATTTTAGGAAGTATTTTAGGAACAGAACCACCTACTGTTGAAAGAAGCTCAAGGCACAGCAGTTTCTGATGGACACAAACCTCCAGGCAATCCAACAGCTGAACAGTGGTCTACTGAAAAATATTTTCAAAGAGCCACCATTTTAGAGTTCTGTCTATGAGGAGCCACTGTGCTCAAATGTAGTTACCTTGAACTTGCCTGTTGAGATACTTCTTAAATAATGCAAGAGCAGAATTTGACAGACTTTTCCAAAGTGAGCATTAGTCTTTGAGAGTCAAGCATGCAATCATACATAATAATCTATAAAACAAATGACTTTTCAAACCTTCAGCATGAGAAAACCCTAGGAAAATTTTAAAAACAGAAACACACCACTGTCAAGAAGCTTGTTCATATATGGTCTTCCACACCCCACCATTATCTTTCCTTGTGTCACATCTCTTGTCAAATTTCTCTGTGAGCAGTGAAATATATGAAATCCGATTTTCACCTAAATATGTGCATCATGATTGAATTTCCTCTTTTTGATGTTATGAGCATTCATCAAAGCTTTTGAAGAGGCTGATACGCTCATAGTGTGAGTTTTTGTATGAATTCTCTGGTGTCTAGTAACATACCTCCGCTCACACTCCAGACTATTCTTCAGATCTCAAATATCCAGACCTTTTGGGAAACTTGCAGGAATTTAGTATTTCTAATATTCCTTCATGTTAACACCCACCTGGAGCAATCCAGCAAATTCAAAAGTCACAATGGACATACTGACAAAGCCTATTAATGTGATAACAGGGGCTTACTTGTCTTGGGAGGCTACCAATTTAGCTTGTCAATTTAATGACTGTTTTCTGGATAGAGGATATGTATGTCACATGCTGTGCTGACAGAAGTGTTTTAATTGTACTTTGTGCCTGTACCAGGATCTGTATCTTCCATATCTTCACCCCAGATTGGCAGGAGGCAAAATTAGTTCCCCTTTCAACTCAGCTACTAAAACACTACTGAGGGTTGGTAATAAAATACTATCTAAGTTTGCAGGCTTGTCACAGTGTGTGAGGCCTTCTGGCAGGAAGAAAAAAAAAAAAAAAAGAAACCTGAAATATCTACCCTCAAAGTGTAACATTTCATATTATGTACTGCTGAGATACAGCTGAATATTTGCAGAAAATGCAAAACAGTCTGCCACTGTTTTATTTGCTACCAACTTGTTTTATGACATTTACTGTAAGTAGAAGCACTCTGGCTGATAAGATTAAATTTATCTTCCCTGCTCCTTGCTCATTTAGACCTTTGTTTATTAAGTCTCTGCTTACTACCATGCCCTGAATTTAGTAAACATATTCTTACATACACTCAAAGAAAATAAAATATTTTCATATCCTCAAGCACATTAGGAATACCTCTTTATGTATGGATGCACCACATGTGTAAGATCTGTACAGAGCAAAAACCAATCAATTGGTGAACTCAAGAGGGATGAAATACTAATATAAGCCTAACTTGAAACAAGGAGTATTAAGGGGGTTGAACCAATCCATTCCCCTTGGCTTTAGTTTCAAAGACTTCCTTCTAGCAATGTACCCTTAAATGCCTCTAACTCTTCTGTCCCTGGTCTCCCACTGTGCAGGGCAGGTTATAGTAATGCATGTCTCTCCCATTTCTCCTTTGATTTCTTTGCAGTGGGAATTCAAAGGGAATATTTTTATTTTTAGCAATCTTTTCTTGTTTACTTACATGTTTCCAAAACCTCAAAAACGGGAGGATTGCTCAATTGATTCTTGT
This sequence comes from Argya squamiceps, assembly GCA_037834095.1. Taxonomy (NCBI): domain Eukaryota; kingdom Metazoa; phylum Chordata; class Aves; order Passeriformes; family Leiothrichidae; genus Argya; species Argya squamiceps. Next base: position 50,636,760 of record JBBMKD010000001.1, on the reverse strand, counting down.
ATGCAAGGAGGATCTTAACGTGTCTATTGTTAAGAACTTGAATCCAGCTGTAATAAAATTCAGTTTTCAATCCTTTGCCTCTCAAACACATCTTTCATTTCCAGCATATCCTAGCATAGTTGTGTGAGCTTTGGTCTCTTCTGTATACTTCAGAAAAAATGTTCTATTTTGTATCTGTGAAATATGGGAAATTTACAATATGGTTCAGAATGTAGAGCTGCTGCTAAATAACAAACCATTCAATAACATACTGGGAATAATGTATTTATGAAACAGCTTACTGTGAAGTTCCTCTGCATCATCTGAAGATACAGGTTTCTTTGTCTCTGCCATAATCTCTTGTATTCCTTTCTCTTAATGTTTTTAAAATAGAGAAAACATTTTTCTGTGTTTCACAAATTTGCCTGTTTCCCACTTTGTTCGTTGTGAGTATAACCCTTTTAATTTTCTCAAACATTAAATTTACTTCCCAGCCTTGAAGATATCACAAATTACTTTGCAATGTTAAATAGTTGCAATCAGCTGCAAAGAAGTTCAGCTAATTCCTACCCTCTGAGACACTCCTAAACAGTTTGTTGATACCAAGGGAGGCCACCAATCTTTTATTGTTTTTTCTGCAAGAGCTCCTTTTCAGAAACAATCTTTATAATTCCATAGCCAGTGGGACAGCTTTTCTTGTTTCTAGATCTGGAAAGCTCAGGGATAAACAAAGGATCCTGCTTAGATTCTAAGAACTCCTTTGTTCTGACATTTCTCTGAAAACCTCATTGTTGACGCAAGCCAATTTCTTTCCACCTCTCTAGCTGACTATTGGAGCCATTTTGGAGCCACATTTTTCTAATCAGACCAGAGACACAGTTTCTCAGGAAATGGAATATCAGACCTGAGCTTCATTAAAATGATTTTGTCTTTATGAGACATTCTGTGTTTGGGAAAATTATCTATGCATCCATTTAAAAAATTCAGATGGGAAGCCCTCCCCTCTAGATCTACTTTGAATATTCAGGACATTTCAGTATTGACTTTACTCATCATGAAAAATCTTAGAGAGGTATATATGAGCTTTTATCATGATCGAAATAAATTATTCGAGTTCCCCTTTAGCCCTTTCCATAATATCTTTCTTCTTTCTCAGCTCTTATGTTTTTCCAAGCCATTTTACTTTTCTTCTTTCACTGTCCCTTGAGTGAAAACAACTTTTGCTTGTCACTCCTCATTATGAGCAATCAGGCAATGCCCAGAACTCCTACTAGAAATACTCCTTTACCTGTTTAAAAATTGTATGTGGAGAGAACCAGTGTAAGTTTCATAGCTGAAAACAAATTTTAAATATCCTGGCAGTCTTCTATTGAGTGTCTACTTTTGAGCAATTTCCCACCCTTGCTCAAGCTACTGGCATTGACTGATGAAACAGCACATCCTTTCACTCATAATGCTCACAGGAAAACATTAATTGGAAGTGAGCAGTGTTGTGTACAGGCAGTGTTTTGGATCAGAGTTCTTTCAGGGATACAGGGAGGAGAAATTAAAAAAAAAAAAAAATAAAAGAGAGAGTGAGAAATAAAGGACTGAAGTCATTTGACATTTGTCCTACCCAACAAATTCATGTCCTAAACCTATCAAATCCAATATCTTTTCCTCTGCTTCTGTCTGATAACTGTTATCAATTAATTTTACAGCATTCCCTTCCATTCCATATTCTCTTTCTCAAATAAATCTAGAGTTTTTTACAGCAGGGACTATCCTGAAGAAAATAGTCAAACACTCTGCTTGTAAGCACCTAGAAGAAAGTATAGACATGAATAGCAGTCTACTAAGATTTGTCAGGAACAAAGCTTGTCATAACAATATAATTATCATTCATCACCAGATAGCACGCTCTGTATGTTGGGGGAAAGCAGTACATATCATATAGCTCGAGATTTGTAAGATTCCATAAACTGTCACTCAAAATACAGTCTAAGAAAACCACACTCAGAGGAGTGCCAACAGTACTTGGTGAAACAGGACATGTGAATTCAGCAGAGGGATGAAATGAGCAGTCCTGCAGGCGTCTATCGCCATCAGTGCAATTATTCACGACATTTTAGATGAAATAGAGGGTGCGTTTGTTCTGTAGGCAACCAACAATGTGGGGGGATCTCAAGGCTGTTGCAGGACACTATTATAATTCAGGTTTTGGCAAACCAGAAATTATTTTTGTGAAAAATAAAAGAGTTCAGTAAGAAAAAAGTAAGGTTCTAAGTGGAGCAGAAATAAGCAAGTATGTATTGGAATTTAAACCAATTAAGATAACAGTTATGCAGGGTATATTAGAACAAGACTAGCATAAAAAGACTGGACAATACCATATTCCTGTTCAAAAGTCAGTATCGCATCTGATGAAGTCAGAATGAGCACTGATCATACAATTGTGGAATCACAGAATGGCCTGGGCTGGAAGGAACCTTAAAGGCTTTCTTCTTCCAGCTCCCCTAAGGAAAGCCTGAATGAAAAATTAGAAAACAGAAACTAAGCAAAGAAATACAGTATTCTCTGTATTCACATTCCATAGAACAAGAATTAAACTGCACAAACTGCATAGAACAAGCTTAAACTGCACAAAGGTAAAGCATATGAAGTATCAGTAACATTGTGAGGAAATGGTGTGACATATCCACCCACCACTGCAGAGCTTGAGGAACAGATTGGTCAAATTCTTTTCCTTAATGTGTTACATTAATGCTTTTTGTGCAATGTGGCTGTCATGGAGACTGGAAGTGATCAGTCCATGATGTGACTTTTGTGACACCCAAATTGGTTCAGCTCTAATAAGATGAGCATGAACAAGCATTAGAAAGCTTACATCTTGGGGTAGGTTAAGTGTAGCAGATTAAAAAAAAACACATCCAGGGTTTTGAAAACTCAGCTTGTGCTTGGAAAAAAAAAGGATGAAAATAAACTTGTAAATTTAACTTTTCAAAATCCACAGACTTGTAAAAAGGTAACCACTGAAGCCTCATTAAAAGTGACAGGGATTCTGTATTACTACAAGCATCCCTGTTCCAGTCATGTCCCAGGAAATTTGAAAGTAAATTTTCAGCAAAATAAATGGACATGATATTACATAAAACACTAATCTAAGTGGGGGGAAGATATCCTTTGCTAACAGCAATTCATATTACCACCAAATAAGGGCATTTAGGCCTGGGCCTTGGAAATACATTATGACGTGATGTACATTCAGAAGGGTTTACACAGAGGCAAAAATGTCGTCTTTATCCCCTTAGCAGTAGGAGACAAACTAAAAGCAAGCTCCTAAGGTAACACATTCAGTATAAACTGTTCATACCCTCTTTTCACACATACTGGAGAACTGCCAAAATGATGAATGCAGTGCTTTTGAAAAATACCTGTTTCGTATCTCAGCAGTGCAGGTTAGGAGACACAAGCCATGGGTAGCTGTGGGTCAGTACCAGCATGAGATAGCACAGTAATCAAGTTTTGAGCTAGTTAACACATGGCTTGTGTCTGAAGAATAAATTATGTTGAACTCTGTACTAAGGGGTGTGCTTACCTTATCCAATTTCAGTTGTATAAAATTAGATATCTTGGGATACTTATCAGAGCTCCTCTCTGCTAGACATCTTTCTTTCATGACATGAAATGTAATATTTTCACAAGAAAATATTAGGGACATTTTGTAAAATTAATAGTTAGAATTGTCATAATCATATAGTATAATCACAATAATGTAATCTGGAAAAAATGTGGGATTGGCCCTTCTTATTGTTTGATTATAGGGAAATATTGGAATAAAGGAACTTTGCAAGATAAACACGAAAAAAAAAAGATCTGGGATACTTTGTTAAAAACTGTCCACACAAAAATATCTGATTTTTAATTATTATTTTTTGCTCTACCTACCTGGCTTTAATTCATAACTGGAATTACATTAGACATCAGAGAAAAGAAATCTCGAAGACAAGCATTAAACACCTTGCCAGCATTGAGATAAAATGGGGGTATGAAATTGTTGAAGGACACAATTTATAATTAAATGTTATGAAAATATGCATTCTTAAGAAGTTACAATATTACTAAAACATTTACATTTAGTCCTCAGACTGACAGCTTACAGCACCTAAGACCCCTGTTTTCTACATCTGTTATGTGTCTGTTTCCTACAAAAAAAGAAAAAAAACATGGAGGTAGACATGGAGGTAGAATATTATCCAATGAAAGTTCAGTAGCAGATTAAGAGTGTGGTACTTACCTTTAGGAAATGTAAGGAGTTCAAGGACAATAAACAAGTAGAACCCTTAGCAGGGAGGCCAGGGATGTTGCCTCTGGAAAGCGGATAGTGACGGTGTACCAGCTGGGTGCTGCATGGCTAGTGTCACACACGCTGCTGGGAAATGATGCTGTCCCTGAGCTCAGCTTGGCCACTTCCATCCGCTTGCCTGCCTTATGTCCTTGATGGCCACACAGCATGCCAGCTGTACAACGCACAGTGAGCACCCTGGGATGGGGAAAAGCACTTTCAGACAATCAGGAGCCACCACAGCAGTCCTGCTGTTTGGGTGGTCTTGTGAGCATAGTTTCAACATGAGTCCCAGGACCCCTCCAGTGCTGTGATAACTGATTTCAAGTTGTCTTGACATGATATCTCTAAGTTATTCAATATATCTGGATGTTTATTGGTGACTTAGACCAAGGTAAAGGAGTTGTGGCAGGAGGAATTTTTGAAGCCTTGATCAGGATGTATTTCAGGTGATACAATAATGATACAATAATAGCAAACCAAGGAGGAGAAGAACTCAACAAGCCAAAATGTAAAGCATGGAACTGTGTATGCATAGGGATAACTCATGTGCTGTGGGCTGTACAGAAATGTAGAGTTAAGTGTTTTCAAGGTATTTGACTGATGACAGCTATAGAAAAATAGGGATAAAGCAACTGAGACTTTGATGACACACTTTTATAATAATAATTTCCTTATATAACCCAGTACTGCATGACATATGTATTGATCTTATCTGTCATGCATTCTCTTTTTGCCTTTGCTTTAGGTTTTTCCTCCAATCATGCTGTCATGATGGGCATGACTCAGAAATTTGTTCCTCTAACTGCCCAAAACCAAGTGGGATTTGCTTTTGTTTACAAATAAAAGACAAAATAATTGCAAATACATAAACAAGGACAAGAGCCAGGGAAGCTATCTGTTTGCCCAAGGAGACAGATTTTCATAGGTTCTGAGCTCTTGCATTTAAACAGAAGTTAAATGGACTCTGCAGTTTTCAGTCTCTCTGTTGAGATATTGCAGTAATGAGAGCTGTTATGACCAATCTAGATGGAGTAAAGGACACACATGGCGTTTACGTTCTTCCTTGTCCAAACTGACTGTTACATTTTTCTGTTTCCTGGATGTCTAAGGGATGATCAACAATCAGTCTTCCTTTGATATCATGGGGAAAGGAAATGATCTAACTGGAATTAATTTAACCTAGATTTCTCTTCCTGTCATAGCAAAGGAGCTTGTCTTCACCCAGACCATACAGGGAGTATAAACACATTGAAGAGGACTGTTCCATTTGGTATCTAAAAGAATTGTTAGATATCCAAACCAGACTGACTCATTCCCACTTACACTGAGTGCAGAGAAAATAAATGTGACAAAAAAAATCTCATGCCCTTGAGCACTTAAGTGTTCAGACTTTGAACTATCCTTTATTTTCTGCTTTATTTTCTTTTTGTCCACTAATCACATAGACATTCATAACAAATGCACAGTCACCAAATGTCTTTGTTCAGCCCTGTAAATAGTGTTGATGTAGAAATTCTTCACAAAATGTAAGAAGGCAAAAATTATGTGACTTTGCCAAGTTTAAGCAGCCTCAAACTTAGCACACCAACTCCAAAACGTTTAATATAGTTACACTACTGCTGAGCCTTGGGAAGTCACAGTCGCAGTCAGTCAGTCAGTCACTGTACGACCTAGTATCTTTCCATCCTCCAGGATTTAAGGAAGACTTGAATGTTTCCTATGACTGTTCTGTCAAAGCTTCCAAATGTGTGGCTAATATCAGTGTGTGCTGGTTATTTGGTTTGGTTCTCTTTAAAGAAAATTATTTTTAGTAGTTTGAAAGTAAAATTCATTGTAAGTCTGATAACTTAAGAGCAAGTACTCCGGGTCAACTGTTAGATGTTGAAATTTTTTGAATGCCACTAGAGTGCTCAGTTCTTCAAAGATAAGTACTTCATTTTGCTTCAGATGAGGGAATAATTTGACCTTATTACTTTGATATTCTCTCATTTAAATTTGTACAAACTCCTAAAGTAGGAGGTAAAGGATCAGGGGTTAAAGTCATGATGTAGTTAAAGTTGAAGTCTTAGGGTTTGCCCTTTAAGTTTAAATGTTTCTGTAAGTTAAGGCTGAAAAGATCTAATAAATAATTCTGTATTTGGGTAAATTCTGATGTGATGAATTCCGAGATATGTGCATTAGCCTTGAATCTGAGTTAGCTTAAGATGAAAGGTTTTGATAAGCTGTGAGAAAAAGCAAGCAGCTTGTAGGGAAGTGGACCCCATGTTCAAGTCAGTCACTGTAAGGCCATGTCGTTTGAAGCTGTGTCTTAATTTTTCAGAGCTTGCAGCTGATGATATGTTTAAGATAGCCTTCAGTTCTGGCAGGGCTTGAAGCAAATGTTACTTTAGCATTGTCAGAAAGTACAAAACTAGTGACATGTGAAGTGACAGAGTTATACTCTGAGCAGTCAGTGAGTTTGAAGTTACAGCTTTCTGACCTTGAGTTTTCTGCCCTTGCAGCTCTCTCCTTCGCTCTGTGGTACCTTGTACCTGAGGCCAAGGGGGAGTCTGGCTGCTTGTAGCAGACACTGTCAGAACACAACACACACCTCTCTGTAAACCTTTTTCAGTTCTATGATAGCCCAAAATCTCATTTCTACTAATGCAAAGTTTGAATCTCTACCACCATTTCCATGCCATTCTAGTCTCAAAAGCACTGACCACAGCTGCAATTCAGAGAGCACGAAAATGTGTGTATGCATTAATATGTAAATAAAAGAGAAGACAAATCTAAGACTGCAATAACCTGTGAGAGTTGGGGCTGGAAACAGGTTTCAGTTCCCCCACTGACACCAAAGACAGGACAAAAACATATATGGGTTTCAAGTTCAGTTCGCACTGGACAGGAATGTGTTCTGGCACCAGGGCATCCCCAGGAGGGCTCTGTGCAGTGTCCAGCCAGGTGACAGATGTCCCGGAAGTACCCTGGAAGAGACCTGACAGAGCAGCATGGGCAGAGCCACAGAGTCCTCTGGGAAGTCATATGTCCAGAGTTGTTGGTTTTGGCCTGAGACCAGGCACAGGACACAGAGCTTCTCTTCTTGTACCCAAGTTGTTCTCTCCATCCATATGTACCTTCAGTATATTCTCAGCTGGGTTCCTTACCTCATATTTAACCCATGTTTCTGTGCATATGCTACACCATTATGTTTGTACCTCAGAATAAACAAAGCAGAAGTGAAGTTGTACAGAAGCTGCTTGGCTCAGAACCACTGGTTGTGAACATCCACCTGTGAGGATAGCTGTACGCTCTGCATGGGATCATGAGGTGGGATGTGCCAGCTCTGTCAGCCCACAGTCCTGTGCTGAAACAAACTCGGTGCCAGCCTGGCTCAGTGCCAAGCCAAGCATGCATGTGTGAGTGCATGAGAGGGGAGAAAAGGGATTTCTGCCTGTTGACTCCATAAATCTTCTCAGAATCTGGCACAGCTACTTTAGGTCAGCAATATACTACGGCTGGGCAGATTTTACTTCCCTAGGGATGTGATTACAGTCCTGAATGCTGGATCTTCAGTCTTGACTTTCCACCCCCTTTTTACCACTCCCACTCCACTTGTGTTTTTTCACCTGGCTGTGAGGCCATGGTGCTGTCATGAGACTTACATCATTTTTTTTTTCCTCTCTGCAATGGCCATCTATTTCTCTAGCTTTCAGATAACTACAAGTCAAATGTTTTTGTTTTTTCTTCCTCCTGAAAGAGCATCACTCAGAGCACCCCTCTGTGGTGCCCTGTGGATTGAGTTTTGTACTTGGTTATTTGGTCCACAGACCAAAGGCAGTCTGTAAGTGATGATGCCAATATCATTTTGTGATTGACATTGGCTAATTACATTTAATTGAACAAATTGTCTTGACCTGGGAAAGACTTTAGAAAGCCTGGTAGTGTAAAATAAAGAAGCAAGCTTAAAATTAAAAACCTACAGTCTTCTGATAAAGAAGACTGACAAAACAGAAATTCATATCAGAAGAGGCTTTCAAAATGGTCTCTGGGGACATTTTTTCTACTAACTCCCCTGTTTTCCTATAAACAGAATATGTTTCTTTGTGCAGGTGAATGTAGAACTGAGCCTTAAGATATTAAGCTCTTTGCAGCAAGTGCCTTTATTTCTCTATGCAGCCTTATTTTCAACATTCTCTTTAACAAAACACATATTTTCTTCTCATTTACTTGTCCATTTTATTTTCGAAATCTAACTTGCCTGTGTCCTGGTCATTCCTTCCTTCAGAGATTCACAGTTATGACCCCCATGATTCTTTCTTCCCTATGAAACTGAGATAAACCAATGAGAGACAAGAAAAAATTTCCATCTTGCTCTCTTCAAGGCACTGGGGAGGAGCATTTGTGTCTAACTCGTCCTTGTTTATCTAATAGTTTACTTTAATAAATCATTGTCCATGGATTGTTTACATATAAACAGGTTCTATGAAAAATCACACCCTGCTTATAGCAAATCATTAATTGGAAAGACACTATCTTAGCTAATTGAATTGTTATATTTGAAGAATTTCCTGCAACTCTGGACAGAAATAAAGATCCATCAGTTAACTGTATTACCTGGTAAACCATTTTTAGCCTTATTTTCTATAACTCTTGTTCAATGAGGAGGCCTGTAAGAGTTTTTGCCTTCTTTCACAGGTGCCACCAGTGCTTCTGGACAAGCAATTTTCAGAATTTACGCCGGATATCACGCCTATTATTCTGGCTGCCCACACCAACAATTATGAAATCATAAAGCTCCTTGTACAGAAAGGCGTGTCGGTGCCCAGGCCTCACGAGGTGCGCTGTAACTGTGTCGAGTGTGTCTCAAGCTCAGACGTGGACAGCCTCCGCCACTCTCGATCCAGACTCAATATCTACAAGGCTCTGGCGAGCCCATCATTGATTGCTTTGTCCAGTGAGGATCCTTTCCTTACTGCTTTTCAGCTGAGCTGGGAGCTGCAGGAGCTGAGTAAAGTCGAAAACGAGTTTAAGTCAGAGTATGAGGAACTGTCGCGGCAATGCAAGCAATTTGCAAAAGATCTCCTGGATCAGACACGGAGTTCCAGGGAATTGGAAATTATTCTTAATTACAGAGACGATAATAGCTTGATAGAAGAACAAAGTGGTAACGATCTTGCAAGATTGAAACTGGCAATTAAGTACCGTCAAAAGGAGGTGAGTGTGCTGAGAATATTTAAGAGTATTCAATAGTAGTAATGTGATAGACAAGAGCCTGAAATACATCCTTTTAACTGAGACAAATTTCTGCTTATCTTTTTTTGTTCTACTAGATTTCTGCTCTTTTTATAGTTTTAATTAGATGAATTTGAATAGTTGTTACAGTTTGATAGTATCAGAACTTAAAATGTTCTCTTCTAGCACATATTCTGTGAAACTTTTTTCTCTTACACCTGAATACACGTAGTCTTCAGTAGTTGTGTTCTGAAGTGTTCTTCAGTAATAGAGTGAGAAATATATAAAGTATACTTTCAATGAACTTGGACTGTGTCTGATGGAAAAAGGCAGCTATGTATTTAGACATACACTAGGGGTACCTCTGTAGAGAGGTTTCTTCAAAAAGTAGCTGTTGTAGGTACTCAAACTGAAGTTTAATAGCCATGCATGACTCCCAAAAATGTTGGCATTCAGATTCTCTTTCATAAAGAATTCAAAATGGATATACCTGGGTATCTTTTGTTCATTTGAAATACAATTTAGTAATCAAGAAAGTACCATGGAGGTTGGGAACTACTGAAGTACTGATGGGAAAAAAACCTCAATTGGTCTCTGACTTCATAAGTCTTCTAAAAAGGGAAATGTATTGCATATTTTTATATTTTATAGTATAATGTTTCAGGCAAATATTCACTGCCTTCATAAATTATTTTCAGATCGTATTTTGCCAGATTTAACAATCACTATTTCTATTTCTTGAAATGTCAATCCTGTCTTACAATCATTTAAGAAACTGAAGCTTGGACTTCTGTTTTCACAAGGATTCATGCATTGAAATAAAATTCTGACCTCTGATTGGCTGGGGATTTTTTAACTTTAACAAAAAGCTTGAATTTTCTTAATTTGAGATAGAGACAGTGATAGGCACATGTAGGGTGAAATGCTTTTTATAGTTGCATCTGATTGCTCTGCCTAATTAATTGCAGTAATACAGTTGATTACATAACTGATTCTTCATAATAGAAAACATTAGGCCATACTGATTTAGTGAAACAATTCCAAATCAGTGGATCTTTTGTATTTTACACACATTTTTCATTTCTATAAATATTTCCCACTATCCCTATCATTTGATTCTTACTGAAGTAAAATCAAGGTTTAATAAATGTGTTCCAAAATGTATTCCATACTAGCTGCTGAAGCAAACAGTAGCCTCTGTAACTGTTCAGTTATTTTATTTCTGGTTATTACTACAGTATTCTTGTAGGTACAGCTCTAAGATCAAGGAAGTTACCTCAGGCATAACAAGTGCTTGGATTCTGGCTGTCCTGGTCCATATAGATCATATAAAAATACATCATCAGGGTCTTTCTATTTCTTGTGTTAAGGATGTTGCAGGAGACAAAGCCTCCAGCTGAATCCAGCAGCCTCCAGGATCAGGGGATGCTTTCAGTTTGGGCACTGGAATCCAGACAGGAGCTCTTGATAGTACAGTATTTTAGGCAATATATTCACTGCTTTTATAAATTATTTTCAGATGGTACTGCTCCAGACTTAACAACTACTATTTCTGTTTCTTTAAATGCCCGCCTACAACAAAACAGCAAAACAGATGAGAATGCATTGTCTTCCCCTCTTGTCTTACAACCCATCCCTAACATCTCAACCTTTATTCGTGCTATTACCAAAGGACATTCTAACGCCATACTGGGGCTGAGGTCAGAGCTCCACAAGTAAGCAATCAGGTCTGGTTGTCCAGAATGTGCAGTCTCAGTCCAAAAATTGCAGATGAAAGTGACAAAATAATGACATGTGTGTCCTTTTACACTGTTTCTTATGATTAAGTGCTCAGAAGTTAAGTATTACCTTTTTCCTTTCAAGTTGAAAATAATACCAAAAGGTTATTAGCAGTAATTCCTTTCAGCATTTTAAGCAAGCAAACGTGAAGCATATTAGAACTAAGTCTCATGAAAGGGTGAAGTAGGCTTTGGATAATATAATTTGGTTTAATCTTAAAACACAGGATGGTGTAGAACAGCAGATTGAGTGTACTTATAGGAGCAAACAAGTGAATGGTGAAGAATATTCATTGTGTAAAGAAATGAAAATTGATAAACATGACTAAAGAAAATTACCAAGCTCAGAGTTTTTGAGCACTTTATAAGACATGATGTTTGAAGTGTTGATCTACAAATGCCTTGTACTGAACAGAGAAAGTCCCTTGAAATTCAAATAATTAAGCAGTGCTTTGTGTAGTGGTCTGCAAGCCCCTGGTATCATCCTGTTCTTGTGGAAATTGAGAAAGTACATTCATTTTTAGAGCTCTCCATGTTCTCCACTTTGCTGCTGAAGTGGGCCTTCCACAAATCAAGAACTCTATGCCAGTTGGATTTGAGATTCTCCACAGTGAAAGTGCTCATTTCTGCATTTCCATTGCTTTCACACTTGCTATAATATTGTGATTCTCATTTATGTCAGAAGGCATCTCAGTAATATCAATTCTCAGTCCATGGAGTCAGGTCAGAGGTAACCTACAATGTATTATCAACAAAGAAACTTCCCTGATAAAATCATCAATCTTCTTTATTAATGACTAATGAGGTTGAAAGATTTATGATCTCAAGTTTACCTTGCAGGATAATGTCTGGCAAGACTGTGGATAATATCTGTTCAGAGTTAGGGGGCAGAACCAGGCAAGTATCTGCCAGAATCTGTGGGGTTTTGTAGCATAGCCCATGGGACAGAGCATCCATATTTTTTTTCTGTGTTCATTTTGCACCACTGGTGCTGTTTGACTGTAAGCAAAGACATGTTGCTGAAGCTTATGGTGCCTGCTTCTGACACCTGCTGTTACCTGGGATACAACCTGCAGCAAACAAGAGGTTTCCTGAAGTTACACAGCCACCCTGCGCTGGGCACAGACATTTTGTTGTCCAATTACATGCTGTTTAGTATTGTCTCAAGTAAAGGAGAGTTTGGTTTTATGAAGGCTTCCACAAGTTCATTGTGGTAGATTCTAAGCACACAATGAGCAGTGAGAAATAAGTTTCCCTGGTTTCTGGACTACATGAAAATGTTATCTGAATTGACTGCAGCTCCACGTAAGGTTGTAGAAGGCAAATCCCAAACCCTGTGTGTGGTTCGCAAGCAAATCTGAGTTCAAGTTAATTGCAAACATCTGGTGCAGCAATGCAATTAAGTAGAATAGAATAGTAGATCTCTTTATTGATTAGTAGATAGTCATCTTTTCTACTCATTGCAAAAAGTGTGTTTTCTTGTCATGTATATTGAGAGTTTTTAACAGAGATATCACAGCAAAACCTGTCTCACACACTGTTCAGTTAACTTTGTTTTAGCTGTGGTTCTTTTTAGGTTTTAAGCATATAACTACAAAAATGTGAAAATTTTTCTTACTTATTTACTTATTAATTTTTCCTTACATGAGAAACAAAGAAGGGGAGATTAATAGGCTGAAGCAATATCATCTGGTTTCACTGTAAGTTTAATTAGTGCAATTTCAATACTTATACTGGTCATTTATATCTGTTTCATTTTTGCCTCATGCTAAATGTCCCATTTCATTTAAGCTACAGCTGTATAAACTCAAATACAGTAACAGGATGAGGTTATAATTATTGGTAATACTGTCTTATTTTGCTTTGTTATTAGATATTCTCATATCAACAATTTGTAAGTATGTAATTGTTGAGCTTTTTTCTCTCACTTCTCAAATGAGTGAACACTGGCTGGTTTGGTTTGGGTTTATGTTTTCTTTTTTTTATCTCTTCCATTCTTAGGTTATGCTGGTCATCTTTCTCTTCCTCAACAAATACAAAATCTCTGATAAATTTGGAGTACCTCATATTGTAAATAGGTTGTAAATAGGTTAAATTCTTCATATTTCAAATTCGCAGTCTGGAAGGATTTTTATAAGCTTTTTTCTACTTTCATCTTTAAAGACCTAAAGTAAATGTGTAGTTTATCTAGCCTCCATCCAGTGTTATGTGTCATGATGAAACATATCTAAAGAAGCCAGAACTAAGTTTTCTAAAGTTTTTCTGATTCTAAATTAACTTTTTCAAAAGTTTGATTAAAAAAATTCTAAACTTTCTCTCTCTGTTTACTAGGCATGCAGCTGCTTAACTACTAAAACTCTTCCAAATACCTCTAGTTGGTCCTCTAGATGCTCTCTCTTCCCAGGGGCAGGGCCTGTTTTTCTGAGTTGTGAGCAGCTGTGGAACATGTACTAGCAAAGGGCAGAGTGATAAAGGGAGCGGGTTTAACAATTTGACGTATTTAAAGAATTAACAAGAGTTCAGGCCTTATTAGAAAAGTTTCACGGAAAATGTTTCAGGGAAATTAGCTTCAAACTAAATTAAATATTAAATATAATAATATGATATTCAGATTTCATGGATCAATTGATGTTTTCTAGGAAAGGGATGCTGCAGGATAAAAAAAATTGTTTGTTTTTGATAATAAAAACCATCTGTTTGCTTCTGCTCAAAAGAGGACTTTTTATAAAGGAATCATCAGTTCTTCCTAATTTTCTATGCAAAATACAGCCTCAGTGAAATGAAAATGTTTCACAATAATGTCAAAAATTCAGTGAAATTTTCAATGAAAACATGCCTAATAATTTCAAATCTGTTATTTCATGTCAGTGTCTAAACACTTCATTTCAATGAAATAGAGGATTTTGTTTGTCTGCAGTTACTTCTAAATCCACTTGGACTTGAAAATGTTTGCCAATTGAATTCTTACAGCTAATATCATCCATATCATATTACTACAGAAACCAGTATAGGCAGAATAGAAAGCAAGAATTAATGATTTTCAAAACTATTTTAGCAATTCCTAGAGAAAATAATTTTAAACTACTGAAATGAAAAGTTGCTATGTTCTTAGTAATGTTTTTAATGTTTAATTATAATGAATTTCTCATTAAAAGTCTTTCAGATGCAAAAACGTGAATTACTGACTCTGTAAGCAGGAATGACTTTGTAAAAACAGCATCTTAAGAATTGTTCTGTGTTTAAAATTAACCCACACCTGAAACATAAGCAGAAACACAGTGACCATGTGTAGCAAGTCACTGTGTATACGAATATTTGTCAAAAGGCTGCAAAGGTGCACTCAGAAGTATCCATGGCAAAAATAACAAAACCTCACAATAACCAGACTCTGATAATATTTGGACATTTTTGACACCAAAGGAAGATGTGTTTAGTCTAAGAATTGCTAACTGAGAGGAGTGATATATACACGTTTGGGTCCATGTCTCCAGAAGACCCATTTCTGCAGACTCTCAGTTATAGTACTCAAAAAATTTGGTAAACATTTTTCCATGCAAGAGTCAGGTACTCTAAACAAGGTCATATATTTGCTTTGTAAATCACATAAAAGCCTCCAGGTTTATGGATAAGAATTCTACATATTGTTAAATAGTATGAATTAGGTGAGTAGATAATCTGATACACTACCAAGTCTTCTTCTAATTGGTTATAGAATCCTTTCAGTAGGAAAAAACCTTTAATTCCAACGATTAACCCAGCACCACTGAGTCCACCACTAAACCATGTCCCTCAGTGTCACATATACATGTCTTTTAAATACTTCCAGAGATGGTGACTTAACCATTTCCCTGGGCACCCTGTTCTAGTTTTTGACTACCCTTTCAGTGAAGAAATTTTTCCCAATATCCAGTCTAAGTCTCCCCAAGGCATCTTGAGGTAATTCCCTCTCATTCTATCACTCATTACTTGGAAGAAGAACCTGACTCTTACCTCACCACAACCTCCTACTCTCCAGGCTAAACAATCTCTTGCTGATACGAGCCAGGGCCTTCTTGACCACCTGGGCACACTCGTGTTCAGCTGGCTCATGTTCAGCTGCTGTGCACCAGCACCCCCAGGTCCTTTTCCACTGGGTATTTTCCCAGCCACTCAGTGCCCTCAGCCTGTAGTGCTGCCTGGGGTGGTTATGACACCTGTGGGAGACCTTGCCCTTGCACTTGCCCTTGTTGAACTTCATGCTGCTGGCTTCAACCCTGTAAATGATCCAGCCTTCACAGATCCCACTGTAGAACCTTCCTATTCTCTAGCAGAACAATACTCTTTCCCAGCTTGGTTTCCACTGACTGAGGGTGCAGTTAATACCCTCATCCAGATCATTTATAAACATATTAAACAGGACTGGCCCCAACACTGAGCATGGGGCCACCACTAGTGACCAGCTACCAACTGGATGTAGTTCAATTCACTACCTTTCTCTGGGCCCAGTCATCCAAACAGTTTTTTAAGCCATGAAGGGTGTTCCCATTGAGGCCATGACCTTCCAGTTTCTCCAGGAAGAACACTGTGAGAAATAGTGTCAAAGGCTTTGCTGAAGTCCAGGTGGCCAGTATCAACAGCCTTGTCTCATTCAGGTCAGCTTGTTATAGAAAAAAATCAATTAGTCAAGCAGGACTAATTGAGGTGTAGGTGTCTCTTTGGAAGGGGTACTTACTGCTGCTAGGAAAAAATGTTCTTAAATCACAGGATATATCTGCTTAATACAGCATTAAGTTGTGGTGAAGCAATTTTCCTAGAATATGTGAACAAATTCCTTATACAGTCAATAGACAGAGGTATGCACAAAAGGAGATCCAGTCTGTTCAAGATAAGACATCCAAGTTCATTCCAGAGACATGTCTCTCTGCATCTGTGGCTGGGAAAGGAAACTAAACTTCATTTAGAAGAACTACTTCACTAGGCATTGAAAATGTGGAAGCAAGTTAGACAATTTACAGCATTAACTGCAATTTCTACCCTGTGATAACAGAGACTTTGAATTCTGAAGGCTCAGAGCCCACATAAGGGAAAATTAATTTCAGCAATAAATAATTAATGATGTCTCAGAAGGCATCAATAACCTTTAAATGCTATATGCTACACACAGGTTGCAACCCTCATCACAGTTCTAGTTAAACTATTGATGAGCTAAGATCAGCATCTTTTTATTTCAAACACTTGATGTGAGTAATTAACTCAAAGAGGAAACTTTCTGTTAATGAAGTACAGTGTAAACCTCTCATTTCAATTCCTTTTCTGCATCATCATTATAAGAAATGTTGCTGGGATATCTGTCTCAAGCAGATATCTGGAAAAACCAGTAGTGCAAACCCCTAACCTGCAGTGCACAACCCCTCTGTTGAGATTGGTAGCAGCAGGAGTTGGTTTGAAGGAGTCCCTGCTAATGCACCTACCAGCTTCCTTACAAACCTGGGGTAAATTTAGGACCATGTGTGCTGGTTTTGCATTGATTGACATTGGTGAGGAGAGAAGCCACCCACGGAAGTGATTTTTCTAAGAAAAGCTGTGATAAAACCAATCAGTTTCTGCAAACAAACTACGTGCTGCTTCTTCCCCCCCTTTGCTCTCGGAACCAGGCCTAAGTGTAGAACTTAATATCCAGCATAAACAGAACAGACAATTGGGGATACAAGCATCATAAAATCACCCCATGACACCCTGTCATGAAGTGTTCTGTCCTTCTGTCCAAAAACTAACTAATCCATGCCTGTGCTAGATTTAACTGGCCTAAAATAAGAGCAACTAAGGCATATTTGAACATGCTGAAACTGAAGCTTCTTCATGCTGCTGCAGTGCAATTTTTTCCACTGCCTGACTCTTTCCATTGAGTGTTTTTGAACACTAAAACAAGACAGCCAAAGCAAACTTGTTTTAGGCCTATCTGCTCGTTCTTTTAATCTGTCTTCTCTTTGTTCCACCACATGTCCACAGAGAAATCTTCACTTCCTTCCTTATCCCTTCCTTGATTTAGTGTAAGCCTTAGCTATCAAGATTAAAATAGCAAAGGGTATCTTCATCCATTGCCTCCATCAATATGTGCACCCATTGTCAAACAAAAGATTTATGAGAAAAAAAAATGCTTGTTAGATGAACTCACTCTTGTGCCTCCAAAGAGATCAGATCTATATATATATATATATATTCAGTTGACCAAAGAATATTACTTTCTAAACTTTCCAGCTTCAGGAGCTAAAGTAGAAAAATTAGGAGAGATGTTCAATATGGTGGTTTGACGAAGTGGATCTTGCTTTTTGAAAGTCATATAGGGCTCAGTTTTGAATGCTGGCATTTGAACTTCTAGGGTATTTTTCAAAGAGGAAGGAAAATGTTTACACAAAACTATCAACAAGTCCTCCTTGCAGAGACACTTGGCTTCCTTCTATAAATAATAGGATGATATTCTTCAGGGTTGAAATATGTTGGTTCTTGAGATATTTTACAAAAATAAGACGTTTTAAGAAAAGAAAATCTGTGGGAGAGAAAGACTAATGCAGATCTTCAGAAAGTAGAAATTGCTGAAGATCTACAAAGTGTAACATGCCTATGCTGTGTTGGTCTGGCTTGTTAGGTTTTTTAGGTTAATGAAGAAGACATGTTTTACTCTGCCTGCTGTGCATAGAAGACAATAATGTTTAATTATCAGGGTAATGCAGTTGTTTAAATTAGAGGTTGCTCTAAATAGCTGACCTTAAGGGCTTTATTAGTATGCCTGTTATGGTTCACAAAAAGACATGACTTGGTTACATGCCATTAAGACAAGCTGAAAGTTTAACATCATGTGAAAAAGGTTCGACACATTATTAATAAAATTAGTTCAAGTATTTTTTTTTCTGCCTTCTTAATAGCACACAGAAAGAATCTAGAAATAGCCATTCCTGTCATGTGCTTGTGCTGTGAGTTCCTGACTCATTCCACATAACTTCAAGTATTTAACTATGGTACCTATGTCAGCAACCCAGCCTTGGGTTCCTTCATCATTGATGGGAAGAGACAGACATTTCCAGGCAACTCAGGCCATCCGAGAACAAAATAAGTTTTGTCACTACCTATGTTGCTTACATTTATTGTAAAGGTGACAAGGGACAACTACATGTGCTATACAGGCTAAAAAGAATAGCATACAATTTCTGGCAGGTAAGTAACAGTGGCTGTTTTTTTAAGTCTTGATATTCTGTTTCTCTGAGACCCAGAAAAGGCCCAGAAAAATGATGAACCTGTTTACAGGAACCCCTTCTAGTGCATTCTAGTGTGATCTAAGGATCTGCCTGGAGAAGTAAGCATGATGCAAATCTACATTTCAGAGTTTTGGTCTGAGGGAAGAATCCTCAATTTTACATAAAGATTCTGAAGATTAGATGAAAAGTTTTGCAAGAGAGAATTTTTAGAGCTGTGACAGCCTGCAAGATTGCACTTGTGTTGAGACACTTCATTATTTCCAAAGCTGAAACCTCTAGTGAATTTATTAAAATCAGTCAAAATCCTGAAATAAAGGATAAAGCTTTTATATACACTGAAAAAATAATTTCTTTCACTGCATGTGGCCCTATTCTCAAAAAAAAAAAGTATTAGTCAAATCACATTAAAGGTAAGTAGCATAATAACACTTAAATGAGGAGAAATAATAATTTTCATAGTAAATTAAGGTTGGAAGTCTCTGTCATGAAGTGTACAGAGGATGACACATACTTGCCTCTCTTCTCCTGTGGTATTAAGGAATCTGGCCCCCTTAGTCTTTCTCATATGTGTTTGCCAGTATATAACCTGGCACCTTTGCTGAGAGCATAAAGACCCTAAATAGACTTTAAGGGTACAGAAATAGTATTTTTGTTCTTATTAATATTGCAGCAGTACTCTAGGGATATTTAACTTCCAAATAGCTCAGTGAGTTTGAAGTAATCAAGCAATATGAATTTTAAAGTGATTGAGGAAGGAAAAGGGTGGATCACTATAAAATTATTTATTACATCAGAAGATAGAATGTCCAAGTGTTCAGTTTACAGATATTCTTTTCACAGGAACAAAACACAAATACTTATATAGAAAAAAAAGTAGTAAAGCCAACATAATTGAATAATTAACTATTTAGCAAATTTATACTATTCTTCTTATACCAACTTTTCAACAGATATGATGATTCACTTTAAAATATTTAGGTGAAAATTATTATCCTATAATTTTCAAAAAGAAAATGAAGGAAAAGAAGTTCCCTTCCTTACTACTTTCCTTCCTTCACAAATGCAATCAATGTAAATTGACCCATCATAAAACTGCCAATATAAATATTCTGCCAATAAAAACATAAATATTATTCTCTCGGCCTTGAGTCCTTTGGCTTTTATCCTCCCCCAGTTTTCATGGAAAAGTTGGGGTTACTTACAAGTTTAGCAAGCTCAGAACTTCAGAGAAAGAAAAACAATTTCCCAAAGCAGTAGTGATAATATATCTTCCATCAAGTCTTCTTTTTCGAAGAGGAGGTGATTTTTTACCTTTGTGAGCTGTCAAGGTTAGAGAATTAAGGGGTTTGTGTGTCAGATCCCTTGTCGGAGTTTCTAAAATTCCCCAGAGGAAAACACTGATGTTGGATTATCTTTGAAGCTCTAGTATGAAGCACTAAAGGAGCTTGTAGTTCAATCTTAGAGAGTGCTGTAGCTGTTTCCCTGCACAATTTCAATATAATTTAGTTGACTATATAGTTTCATTATGAAGTATGGAGTTTTTGGCTGCCATTCCTTTCAACCTCTCACTGAAGCATTTGAATGCTGAAGAAATCACCATTTTTTTGTGTTGATAGGGGCTAGATTTGAGAGAGCTATGGATTCTGTCAGGGTTAGTAGTAAATGGCACAGTGTGGGCAGCAGTAAGCAATGAAGAGAAACTAGAGTCTCATCACCATGACCTCATCAAGTAGGTATTTTGGGTGTACATTTAAAAGGATTGTGTGGTAAAGAGGAGATTTTGCTTGCTGACTACAGTGTTTGATGGTATTAGTATGAGACCTTTACAGATGCAGGGTGGATTTTGTGGAGGAAATGATTACTGAAGATGACATTAGCTCAGGAGGCATCTGTGGGCTACCAGCAGGTCTTTGACCCAGTTGATTTTGTTAAAGTCTGTATATTATACATAGGATGATAAAGGTACACATGTGATCTAAATTTAAATTGCATGTCACATAGGAGCTTCAGGGGTTTTTGCGTGTTTCCTTGGGCTTTTTCATCTCTGTACTCACTTAAGTCTTATTATACAATAAGTTTCTTTATTCTTAATTGTAATGTATCACTGATTCTGAAATAAATTTCAGTTTAAAGAATCATGCTTTCATGCATATGATCAGGAAACATCATAGAAGAGTGAAAAAAAAAAAGCAAAAGAAAATATTTCTTCAGAGTACTAGCATCTTTCACAAGGATTAAAGAGCAGCTTTTTCTTAGAAATGTACCCTTTGTGAGTTGCTGGAGCAGAGGCCAGGGCATGTATGTCATACATGCAGCGACAACAGCCTATGAAGTATATTTCTCTGACAGTGAACAAATGGCCTTTGATTTGTCAGGGAAGAATGTAGCCTCAAACCTTCAGGGACTGAAACAACCTTTGTTTATATCCTTCCACATATGCTTCTTCCATTTCTGGCTTTTAAAGAATGGTCATTTTCTTCCAAACTTAAAAAAAAATATATTCCTTTACCTGGTAGTACAAGCCGATGTATTATGCCCTATCTCCATAAGAGAATCTATGGGATCTGGCCAAATAAAAACATCCCCTGAGTTATCCAGTTACTAGAAGCATGCAATAGATTTTAGAAACACCAGTCTAACACAGAAATGTATGATGTAAATCAATAAAATATTGAGCGAGGAACTAGTCTTTGAAAGGTTGTCTGTACTGCTGAATGCAAGCAGACCATAGCCAGACCAGACAACTGAGTGATGCTGAGGGATTTGTATGCAGACTTCAAAAAGTTGCAGATTTGCCTTGCACAGACCTGTCTGGAGAAATAAAAAATGGAACCAGGCAAGAGACAATAGGTAGTGGGGATGACTGGGGTCAAATGCTCAGACCCAGTCACTGATTTCTTCAGTTTAGATGAGGCCTGAACATCCTTAAAAGTGATGTTTATGTAATTGTCAATTAAAATGGTCTCTTTATTGATTCCTTTGTCACTCTGGTTCTTCACCATGAAAGAAAGCAGCAGTGTTCAGACATCTTGACAACAACAGTGAGAGTAACTCCAGGCTTTTGTTTGAGATACCAAACTCCAATGTTTTGCCACAAATTGCAGAGCTTGATAAGAGAGAAGAACTATCCAAGGACTGTAATTATTTTTCCAGGCTGGCAGATGCTGGATACACAGATTTTCATTTGCGGCTGTAGTAGCTATCTTGCCATTACATGAAAGCACAGTATTTCTTAGGTCTGTTCACAAGAGAAGGTAATTTTCTTCAGCCACAACCTATTCTTAGATGTAAAAGAGCTTTTGAAAAGCAAGACTTTGGAGAAGGCATTTATACTCCCCTGAAATACTTTCCAAGATTAATATTTTGTGTTTAAACTGCAGAAGCTGCACATGGCTGCACTTGACTAATAAAACTGATGCATGTTTTAGAGACTCACATGCATTTCTCCTGAAAATAATCTCAGAATAATGCTCACTGAGCATCCTTGCCAAAGACTTATCATTTCAGTTTAGTCTTTCTGCTGGAACTGGGTTATTAATCTGATTTCTCAGCCCTCAACACTCATATAAAAATACAGCCAAGTTAAACAAGAGAAACTTAAAGATAAAAAGCATTAAAGTATTTGAAGAGAAAGAAAAGCAGATTAAGTGACTGTATACATTCTGTTCCTAAGTATTTATGAAACTGCAAAGCCAGATCTACACATTAATAGAGAAAATTCAACAGAAAAATATACTGTTTATTGCTTTATTTAGCTTGAGTGCCATTGAAATCAATCTGTGGGGTTTTTCTTCCCTTATCCCTCTAATTTTGTAGTCACTCAGCCTTCAAATGTGTGTTACGCTTTCCAGGAGCTAGATTCCCACTAACTTTGGGGAACTTTGGCCTCTTCAGTTCCACTCAAGCTTCACATCATAAACAGTCACTTCTAAAGAAACTGGGAAACCTTGGAGTTCTACTCTCTTATCTCTTGGCTAGAACAGTATAAGCATGGAGTCAAGAACAGTTATGCTTAATATCCATTTTTCACATAAGGATGCAGGATGGCACCTCATAAAGTTAAGCTAACAGAGTGAAATCTAAATTTGCCTGGTGCTAATGGGAAGTGATTAGCATTGTTTTTACAGAAAATATTAAATAGTGCAACAAAATATCACTGATCCTAGGTTTCTCTTCACAGAAACAAAGAGTCTGAAACTGAAGAAAAGAAGGCATTAAAATTTTTGTATTCAGGTTTCTTTCAAACAACTCAATACCCTGCTCCAATCTGAAAGGACAGTCAGAAAAGGAAAGTGGAACTAAGAATGACTCTCTGCCTTGTTTTGGCCTCTGCCACAAGCTGAGCAAATGAGGAACAGGGTGGTCTCCAGTGATGCCAATAGAAATTCTCACATGAGCAGGCAATGCCCAGAAGAATCTAGCTGTTCTGGTTGTTTTCCTACCCATCCCTCACTCAAAGCTTTTCTTTGACTCCAGTTAAACTCTCACTGTGTTCTGTGCTTTAGTTGTCTTCAACATGTTTGCAGATCCCTCATGAATTTTGAAATGATTGGTTTACTAATTTGTGACTTTTCCTTCTGGCAATATGGCAGCTACAGAAGTAGACAAAGTGGTACAATGTTCTGGGTGTGAGGGAACTCACTGTTTCTGTCATGTGGTGGAACTGTAACTAACTTGGATCCTAACCCCTTCTGCCTGACCAGCTAATGCTTGGAGGCCTTACCAATAAAGGACACAAAACCAACTTGAATGTAAGAAAAGTGGAGTCATAGAATGATTTGGGCTGGAAATGAGCTTTAATTGCTAATTGCTCACTGGTCCAGAGGTCTGTTTTCTTCTTTTTACATTCCCTGTGTTGGTATATGAAGTTTTTTAGAATACATATTGATTTTGGTCTTGTAAAATGTCCTGGGTTGTAGAATAAGATATGCACAAAGTATTCTATCACCCTCTCCATCATCTGTTGAAACCAATTGTTGAAGCAGTGTTCTTCCAAGTTCCCCCTCCCTTTCCTGTTAAGGTGTTTTTCTG
>JBBMKD010000001.1:50561991-50613099 GCA_037834095.1 Argya squamiceps | reverse complement strand
TACCTTTTTTTCTTTTTCTTATTAAATTGTATTTCTGACTTGGAGCCTCTCATTTGTTTTGCTTTCAAACCATTACATAAAATGAACTTGAACTTCTGAGTTTAAAAACAAAATGTGTTTATTTTCTCAATTTATTCAGTGTTAGAATGAATGCTGAGAGAATGATCAGCCATTGTTTATATTCTCCTGTGAGGTGGTGTATTTTATAGAAACTATTAGTACAGACAGGAAACTTGGTGTCAGAGGTATATGAAGAGTGCCTTGGGAGTCATAGGATTGAAATGACAGACACTCAAGCAAATATGTGCCCAGTCATATTTATCTTCTTGCTTGCTGGTGTCCCCAGGTGTTTTCTGCAAAGTTACTCCCTAGAACACAAATTCTAGCTTGTACTGTTGCACAGGGTTATTCTGTCCCAAGTGCAGGACTTTACATAGAAATATCAGTTTTATTTTTGTTTGCTATGCATGGAAATACACCAGCTAGGTGTGCAAAAACAGGGATCCAGTATAACAGAATTAAGTTCATATTTTATTTTCTCTTCAGATACTTACAGGGATTCTGTAATTTTTTTTCCCTAGAAAAAGTGTCTTGAATTATGATGGTTCTAACACTTGCCCAGAGTGGGAGCTTGAAGTATTATACCAACATCACAATTCATAAGTTTTGGGCTATTTTACACAAGCATCCCAAAGCCCAATAACTGATTCATTTTTCTTTACCACTGGGAAGTCTAACAAAGCTATTCATGCACAGCTGGTTCCTAACAACTGCATTCTAGTTTCAGTTGCCATTGCCTTTTCTAAGCAATTAATTAGAGTAATTGAAATTATAGATAAGTCTTGAATTATTTGATAGATATTTAATAGGTTTTTTTCTGTACTGATTGATTTTACTGAGAAGGAGTAGTGAATCAAAGTAAGAGCTTCTGCCTGTGTGGATGTAGCAAATGAGAAATTTAAAATGCTCAAAGCTGCAATATCATTAATCCTTCTGGCAAAGCATTTCAGTTTCTACTTTTCTATTTTCCTTTTATTTTGTTACTTTCCTCCTCATATTTGAAGTTACACAATAGAATAATTAAAATAAAACCCTCTGGGATTGTATTCTATTCTTGGTGAGAGGAATGTAAACCCTGAATTTTATGAAGAAGGCATCTGTGCTGTGAATTTTGCTCTGCTGTAGGGATCTGATGTGACTCAGGTTACCCAGGCCGTGTACAAGGTGTTGTGGTCTGGTGTTCTGATCCCAAGTGTCCTGGTTTTGGCTGGGATAGAGTTAATGTTCTTCTTAGCAGCTGGTAAAGTGCTGAGTTTTGGATTTAGTATGAGCATGATGTTGATAACATACTGATGTTCTAGTTGTTGCTGAGCAGTGCTCACCCTAAGCCAAGAACACCTCAGTGTCCCATGCTCTGCCAGTGGGCAGGTGCACGAGAGGCTGGGAGGGAGCATGGCCAGGACAGGTGACCCAAACTGGACAAAGGGATATTCCATACCTTAGAATGTCATGCCCAGTATATAAACTGGGGGAGGCTGGTTAGGTGGGGCCAATCTCTGCTCGGGGATGGACTGGGCAGCACTCAGCTGTGAGTGGGCAACTGCATTCTCTTGGGTTTTATTCCTTTCCCTCTTTTTTCTTTATCTTTATTCTTCTTGTTGTCATTTTATATTACTTCAATTCAATTGCTCAACTGTTCGTATTTCAACCCATGTTTTTTACCTTTTTCCAGTTTTCCTCCCCTCCCACTGAGAGGAATGGGGGGGTGAGTGAACAGCTCAGTGGAATTTTGTTGCCAGCTGGAGGTTAAACCATGACAACGAGGGAGCTCACTGGTCCCCTTAAGGACACAGCCGCAGATAGAACTGAGTAAAAGTAAACCAGTGGTTTGCATCCAGCACGAATCATGATTATTGTGATGGTCTGCTCCAGCCTGGCACAAGATTTAGAAGGGATGGACCTGAGAAGATTCATAGAATTCGGTGCAGGAATGAGGGTTTCTGGCCTGAGGCAGAAAGCACTCAGTATAACTGTACCCAAAGGAATCCAGAACATGGTCCCTAGCTTTTGGAAAGGAAAATGTAGTGCTGATCTAGTCAATAACGTTAAAGCATTTAAATTGCAATTAAATGTTGTTTGTCTTAATGAAGCAGTCCTCACAGAATAAGTGCTGAAATTCTCAGATGCAGCCTTCGGGGGAAGATACAAAAAAGAACATGTAGTGACAACTCTAAAGGGAGAAACAATCTACCAAATTTAGGAGTCTTCTTAGTGAAACTGGGACTTGAATCTGTCATTAGTGCCAATGCTTTTCACAAACAATAGATAGAAAATACTGACATGTGAATTTGAAGTTAACTATTTAGTTTAATAGCTCTTCATTAAATATCCATGAAAAATTGTAAAATATGAAAATTAAAGTATTCTAGAGAAAGAAAAGCAATTGAGCTTGAGTCTTGTCAAATGGGAGCACAATCATTGGGAAATTGTGTGACAAAGTATCAAACCTCAAAGCAAACCTTTCCTACTAGTATGTCTCTAATGCCAGTACAGCACAACAGAGCATCTGGCCATGACTTCAAAAAAGTATTAATAAGAGAGTTTATGATAAACGTTTTCAACTGTTTCCTCCTCAAAAAAAGTTTTCAACATTAATGTGTTAGAGAATGCTATCAGAGATAGTTCCTTGTGCTACAGCATAACTCACTTGTATATATCAGAAAGGAAATACATTTTCTTTGACAGCCTTCATTTCTAGATGACAAATTACATCTTTTTTAACATAACATACTCAACTACCTATTGATGTCAAAATGAGAATTTAATTTGGACCTCAGATTTTGTGAGACTGCTTTTATAAATGTAAAAATGAGCACCTTGTTACGAGTGGAGGTTTATTATATCTTTTTGTATTTCATAATACAGTGAAATAAATACTTGAAGGTAACATTGTGGTGTGGTAAAGAGCTGACAACTTATTCTGATGATATTTCATTTATAAAAGTATTATTTCTTTAAAGACCATACATAGTCAATAGTATCAGTTGTGTTATTTCTTCATCATTTCATTGACTGAGAGATGTATTGTAGCAATACCAAAGGTCAATCAGAAGTGAAAATTAAATTCTGTGTTTTATATATATGCTTGGATAACACTAGAATCAGGCTCTGTTATTATTTATACCAGATTATTTTTGCTGGCACTGTGAAAAATTTCTGGTTTTCAATGGTCTCAGGGAAGAGCCAATTCCCAACATGACAACTAAGAGAGTGAATACCAGAACAATTTCAGATGGGCAGACTCTATGAAGGAGCTAAAGATGTGAAATCAGGAATAATCATATAGCAAAATCCCTTGTGTAATTACAAACTGCTGGAAGCTATTGGAAGCCATCATAATGTGAAAATATAAACTTGCTGATTGCTAATTATGTGGAAACAATGTCAAAGTCAAATAACATAATACTGACAGTACAAAAGATACTCAAGAATAGTGAAAGAATACCTCCAATTCCTCCAATTAAGGAAAAAATTATACTACAGTGAAAATATTTTGGCACAGGCAATGCAGAACTGGCAAACTAATGTCACAGAGTATTTCTATTTGTGCTAGTCACAAAATATTTGTGTAAAATTGTTTTTAATTTATTTTTTTTAATCTCCAAGTTCACCAGGAGACTTACCTATCTACTTAGCTTTAAGACGTGATCATCTTAGATGTAATGCCATCCAATTATACAGGAATTGCCCTATGCTGGAGCACGTCTTTCTTTCACCCACTTTTACTGTTCTTTTCTAATAGCAAGTTTTCTACTGGTTATACTATGAATATGAATTGACCAGAGAATTTTGTAATTAAGACCTTTTCCTTATTTTTTTCTGTAGAGAAGGACTTTTCAGTGGTTAAATTAAAAGTGTAATAACAATTTGGAATCAGTAATAAAACATATTAATCACAGATTAAATTACTTGATCTATTTAACTGTTTGTTACCTGTGAGTAATGTCTGTGGGACAGGCTACATGGGCAGCATGTGTACTGGGAGTCCCAGAAAGGTTTCCCTGCCACCAGTTCCTGTATGCTCTCAAATATTTACCTATGAAGCATGAAAACAACGTCTTCCCCCATTTCCTCTGGTCCTCCACAAGGACCAGAAGGGACAAAGTCACATTTTCTTTGCAGCTGAAGAACAAGATTGTAGGGTTCACCACTGTGCAGACTTTTCTTCCATCAGGGTATAAATTTTCCCTGTTCAAAACCTTCCTTCATTTTTTAGCTAGTGTAATAAATGTAGCTATAACTACTGACCATATTTCACAGCATATGATGACAATCTCTTAACCACAAAAATGAAAGTAGTCAAATCTGTGAGAATTAGTTTGGACATTTTTAATAACGTCATACAGTTCATTGATAAATTAAACTTTAAAAGAAGTTTCAGCAAGAGATTTAGGATAATTTTCCAATTATACGAAGAGTACTTTGGATTGGTTCATAGTTAACATTATATGGCAAATGAAGCTCAGAAGCATAAAGGAAAGTCTTCAGTGAAGAGCCAGATATTTTTGTTGCTTCAGGACATTGCTAACCAACCTTGCCAATGTTTTGTAACATTAAAAACACACTAGCATGAAACTGGATATTTGGACCTCTCAGAAATGCATTATATCATCTGTAGATAAACACACTGTGTTGGGTTTTCTGTTATAGACCTTTGCCTGCAGCACTAGAACTGCTTCCTTATGCATACAGGTCTTTAAATGCATAGTATTGTATATGCTTAGTCCATACCATATCATTAGTTGTTTCTTATGTATTTTATGTCAAGCAAGTAATTTAAAGCACATTACCAAGGCTGCTCCCTCTGACTCCAGCCATATCAAATGTATAGTCTATGTAAGTTTTCTTCTGTAATCAGAGGATCCAACCAGTGCTAGAACTCTCTTGTCAAAGTCATATTTTGAAGATAAATGATTGCTAATTTCTTATGAAATTATAACTTTAAAATTTTTCTCTTCAGTGTCTGGAATCTGAAAATTTTCTGCACTTACTGAAAAACTTCCAGTGCCTCAGAAGACTATCTTTGACACATTGTACCTCAGCCACACAGTCCCAACACCATAAAATCTAATATGGGTATTAGAAGGCAAGGAGCATTTTTTTAAGCCTGCTCAGAAATGCTTTCTCTATTAACACTGACAGTTTTGCATATTAATCTGTTTTAAATATTAGAACTAAGCAATGCAGTGCCCACCCCATCATGGAGCATCCTCCACATGGTGCATTCAGCAAGGATCTCCTCATGGCATGAGGTACCTCTGCATCAGTTCTGATCTGCCCAGTCCCAGGGCAGCCCAGTGCTTAGACATTGGAAAAATTCCTGCCTTTTACTTAACTTTCTCTACATTTCAAGCAGGAAAATTAATTCTCTTGTAGCTATGCTTGGCAAGGAGTAAGTCCCCTACATCTGTCACCGGCCTTTTCTGGCCGCTGGCAGCTGTTCCTTCACATAGGTCCTCAACGGTGTGAGGGTGGCCAGGGTTGTTTAGAAAGGAGGCACAGGCAAGAACTGGGAACTGGTTGCTTTAGGTGAGAGGATACATAACGGGAAGATATTATGAAGAGGAGAAAGGAAACATGGACCTGGTACTCTCTAGGGCAAAAAGAGAAAAGTATTTTATTGAGGTATTATTCCATGAGTCACACTTTTTCACTAGTCAAGCAGAGCATTAATCAGTACTCAAGCTAATTAAGCTGAAAAATGTTTTAGAGAAAATAAACTTGGCAAAAACATAACTTTGAAACCATCTGCTCTGAATGCATACACTATTATTCCAGACATTTGTGCCTTGAAAGAAACAACCTGAAACCTTGAGAATGCATTTTTTCTAATGGAAGAGTACACTCTGTAGCTCTTCTTTAAGGCTATTTTCAAGATCCCTACAGTAGGAGTAAATTTTCTTATCTTTCACAACAGTCCAAGGCAGCCTCACTGCTGGTGTCTGGTAGGCAAATTTGTCTCTACTAAAGACTCTGACATTTCTTCAATGTACACCAGGTTTGAATTTGGCTGAGGTAATCAATTCTGACAAGATACAGATATATATAGAAAGATGCATGCTGACTTTCATTTCATTCCAATATAAAGAGCATTTTTTTACCAGTGGTAATCCCAGTGATTTTAGAAACAGTTTGAGAAGTTATGTGTTACTCATCCCCAAAGAAACTTGGCTCCTGTGGTTAGAGGTATTATGAAAATAATGTAAGATCCCAAAATAGGTGCATTTGATTTGAGTTTGAATCTGAAATTATTTAGTGAAAAAAATACGATTTTGTAATAAGAGAAGAAAGTTTCTGCATAGCTTTACTAAGTATTCAGCTAATTATTTAATCCATTGTATGTATGTAATATGTACATGTGTGAGTGAATTGGGTGCCAGATACTCCAAGATGGACATGCTTCTGGCCAAAGTAGAGCCCATCACTGGTAATAGTAGTGCCTCTGGGATAGCAAATTTAAGGAGAGGAAAGAAGTTAGTGCACAGAAACAGTTTCAGACAGGGTACAAGAGAGTGAGAATATGTGAGCAACACAACTCTACACCCAGGTCAATGGAGAAGTAGGGGGAGCAGGTGTTCCAGGTGCTAGAGCAGAAAGTCCTCTGCAGCTGGTGAGGAAGACCATGGTATGGTAGGCTGTCACCCTGCTGCCCATGGAAGTCCATGGTAGAGCAGAGATCCCTCTGAACCCCTGGGTAACTAAACTGGAACATATGGATGCGTGAAGGAGACTCTGACCCAATGGGAACCCTGCACCAGACCAAGCTCCTGGCAAGACCTGTGGAGAGAGGAGTCCAAGCTGGAACAGGTTTGCTGGCAGGACTAATGACTCCATGGAAGACCCATGCTGGAGCAGTCTGCTCCTGAGACACTGCACGCCATGGAAGGGACCCAAGCTGGAGCAGCTCATAAAGAACTGCAGCCTGTGGGAAAGAGTCATATTGTAGAAGGTTGCAGAGAACTGTCTCCCATGGGAGGAACCCCATAGTGGAGCAGGGGAAGAGTGTGAGAAGTCCTCCCCCTGAGTAGAAAGTAGTGGCAGAGACAACATGAGGAACTGACCACATCCCTCATTCCCATCCCCCTGTGCCATGTGGGGGTAGAGATAGAGAATTAGGGAGTGAAGTTGAGCCTGGGAAAGAGGAAGGGGTGAGACAAAGCTGGTTTTATGATTTGATTTTATTTCTGATTATTCTATTCTGGTTTGATATGTAATAAATTAACTGCCCCAAATCTGTTTTGCTCATTATGGTAATTGGTGAGTGATCTCTCCCTGTCCTTATCTTGACCACAAGTCTTTCCTTATATCTCCTCTCTTTCCCTTCCCCAGCTGAAGAGTGGAGTGATAGAGCAGCTTTCTTGGTCACCAGACATCCAGACAGCGTTAAACCACCAGAGTAACAGAAAGAAAATGCTTATTTTCATCTTTCTTTTTTTTTTTTTTCTGCAACTCTGGCCCTCTTTGATACATATGTTGCTTCTATTCTATGCCTTTTATGTCAGCTCTTCTGTGCTGCTTCTCTGTCACCTTTATAAAAGGAAACAATGGGTAAATAGGGACTAGTGATCAAAGAAAAGTATGACATAAAACCTGAACATATAATTCTTTGAAAAGATATCTGAAAGATATGAAATATTTACTTGCTTTTGGGAGGGTTCAGTGAAATTCAGTTTTAAGGACCATATTCTAAAAAATAAAACCCCGTCATGGTAACAGGTAGACCATAAAGCATTGCACAGGATAGGTGTGTATCCTGACAAGGGTTAAAGAAACATTGGGGAATGCTAGTGCTTAGTTCACATTGTGTAAGCATTTTGTAATGCATCTGTAAGAGTTTTGTCAGAATTAAAGCATGCAAACCTGATTTTTAGAGAATTAGCAGGGAACATACTGAGAACAGTTTGTTCATGGCTGTGGAATTCAGTTTCATTGTTTGTAGACCTCAGTTGTGCTCCTTGGTTTCATATCAACTTCTACCTCATGTTCTGCGAATTCTCCACAAATGTTGCTGATTAAATAGTATAAGTATTTGTGAACTTGCTTTTCAGTTTCAAGACAGATTTTGAAGTCCATGTGTTTCACAGTCTGTTGACTCCTTGTGTACTCAACCAATGCTGAAGTGAAGCTCTATTGTGAAAAGTAAATGTTTGTTTCTCTGCACTATACTTTATCCTGCTCTGAAGGAAATGCAGGCTGACCCAACCCTGTCTTGCTGGTATAATCAGTATGAGTGGGCTTCCACAGGCTGTGGATTTATTTCAATTTGTTTAATCTCTATTTACTACAGATACATAGAATGAAAAAAAATTTACAGAGGTAGCAAGAGACTAACTCTCTTCCTTTCTTCTCTCTGTAGTTTGTTGCTCAGCCCAACTGCCAGCAGCTGCTTGCATCCCGCTGGTACGACGAGTTCCCCGGATGGCGGAGGCGACACTGGGCAGTGAAGATGTTGACATGTGTTGTGATAGGACTCCTTTTCCCAGTCTTCTCTGTGTGCTACCTGATAGCTCCCAAAAGCCCATTGGGGCTGTTCATCAGAAAGCCATTTATCAAATTTATCTGCCATACTGCATCATACTTGACTTTTCTGTTCCTGCTGTTGCTTGCCTCTCAGCACATCGACAGGTCAGACCTCAGCATGCAGGGACCCCCACCAACCATCGTCGAGTGGATGATTTTACCGTGGGTCCTGGGTAAATGTATTACTAAAGAAAATACAGTGAAAAGTGTTTTGACCGCTGTGGTTTTGTCAAGTGTTCCTGAGGCTGGATACAGGAGAGTTCTGTCATGAATTATGACCTACAAAAGCAGGCAAATGGTCCATCCCCTACAGTGCTTAGCAAGAGTAGCTGACAACGTAGACAAGCAGTAGAGTTTTAAAATCCAGAGTGTCACCATCTGATAGATTACAGAGAGAAAAAACAAAAGATATCAAGGATTCCTTCCTATCATTATGCAGTGCCCTGAAACATAGATACTGGTTTTTCTTTTTATATCTATTTCTTTCAGACCAGAAATTGTCCTGGTTCTTGTAAGTGTCCATTTTTTAAATTTGCTAACCTACTTTTAAAAAGAATCCCTTTGCTACAAGAATTGTTGTTCAAGTAGGGAAATAGGGTATAATGTAATTTCTGTAGTGTTATTACTAACCTTAGTTACCTACAGTATAGTATGCTTCTTTCTAAATGACAAATGCACCTCTTGCAAATAGTGATGATCAGCATTCTCAAGTGAGAATTTTCATTAAAATATGCACACAGAGTATGTTTTTGGTTCAAAAACTTGTCACTCAATTCAAACCAAATATCCTATGTCAGAAAGAATAAGAAAATTTCCTAGCATTTTTAAAATGGAAAAAAAACCCCTTACCTCTCTATCCTCATAGTTTAAAATAAAAATTTTGGTCTGTGATTATTGAAAGCCTACTTTCTGTGGGCCATGTCATCCTTAAATGTGATTCTCCCTTCCTGTGATTCTGGTATTATCCTAGGTGGTCCCTGACTTTGCCTGTCTACACTGCCAGATGGTAATTTCTCTCAGTGTGCCACAGTCTCTCCCCTTTGTCTTATTTTAAGAATCAACCCAAGTTGGACCAGGTCAGGGAAATATATTTGTCTAAAAAAAAAATTTTGGAAGGAGGTACTTAGTAGTCTTGACTGCAAGAATTTAGGTTTGATATATTCATTAAAATTGTCATCACATAGCACCTGCACAAAAATTTCTGGAATTTTGGTGGGATTTTGATACCATTACTTCTGCCAGAGCTTTTCATTAAGATACTGTGTATCTTCCATTTTTCCTAAACATGTGGGTTTCTTTAGAGCAGTGTAACTTTTGGCCCCATTGATCCCATATCATTTACTACACAGTGTTGAATTTGTAATACACTAGTTGGCCATGCCTGATATTCTGGAGAACAATAATTCAGTGGCTTTTCCTCTTTATGTACCTTGGTAGAGCACTGTGGGAAGCAGGAGGCAGGTGTACATCTGCTTTTCACTTAAAAAAACAAGTGTACATGACTGAAAACCCTGTCTACACTTATTTGTCAGGACCTGCCTTCCACAGGTGGACTGCTTTTTGGGATTTCCCCCATGGTAGCACAGCATTCCTCACCACCAGCCTTCACTGTGAGGTGTGTTTTCCTTGGCTGGGTAAATATTTTTAATACATTAAAAAAGTCAAAATCTAAGATTATTGCAAAGAAATTATTCAATCTGGGAGGTTGTCTAGACTGGTATTTCTTACAGACAAGTCAGACTAAGTTCTGCAAGCAAGTTTCACATTTAAATATTAAAAGAAAAATTTCCTCCAGGTAATTTTCCCAGTTGTGTACTATCAAGAGAAGAGAAACTAATACAAAAACTATTATCTTTATACATTACCTCAGAAATAAATGCTACAATGCTGAGGAGGAGCAGGAGGCTCTTCTGTGCTGTGCCATGGCCAGAGGATATATTAGTGTCTTTTCTGTCTGGCCTTCCAAAATAGCGGGTGGTCAGTATCTAGTCAGCTTTCACAGTATCCTGAGGCTAAAGGATAATAAGAACAAATGCACAGCTGACACATAGACCTTGACATGCCACAGTGGATTTTGTCATTAACCTGTCTTTTAATAGAGCTGAAAGAAAGAGGCACAATTTGAGAAGGGCAAGAGCTAGTTTCTGGTAAAGGCAATTCAAAAATTTCAGTGACTAGCTGCTCTCCAGAAAACACTCGGTGGGAAGAGGAAGAACCTCTATTGCCCTCAACCTCTGACATAGTTGTTTACTTTGGAAGATGTTTACGTAACTCAGCATCCCAAAGCACTTGTCTCAAGATGCCATTAACCCTGAGAATTATGGTGTTTAAGAGATTATCATTTCTAAAAGAAACATTAATATTTTCAGTATAGACTCATATGGCTGGATTATGCCTGTGCTGGCCAAACCCTTCATCTGCAAGCAGTAAAGGTCAAATCAAGGGAGCCACTTCCATAAGCAAAAGTTTATGATCATAGATGAAGATCAATATTTTGATACCATTGGTCAAATAGCTTGTAGTTGATCTAGACTGTGCTGTTGAGAAAAAACATGCCTTCCAAAATCTCTTGCATCCAAAATTACGCATTTTGCACACTGATCTCTAGTGTTTCCTGACTATCAGTTTCCTGTTCCAGTTTCACATTTTCTGTGCTCAGCTTTCAGGTTTTGGTTGCTGTAGTGCCTTAGCCCAGCCAAATAATGAGGCCTCAGATTCACCCATCATAATTTAAGACAATTAATTTGGTACCTGATTTCCCCGTACCACTGAAGGAGACACACATCTCCACAGGACATTCCAGCTCACAGCATGTAATGAACCTGTCTATTTCAGCTTTTTTTTTTTTTGTATATTTAGGTCTTTTTCATGTTGTGTTTTTCTGTTTGGTGGCTTTTTGTTGAGGGGTTTGGTTTTGTTCATTTTGTTTTGATGGCTTTTGGTTTGGTTGGTTTTTTCAGTGCTTTTTGGTGGTGGTTGTTTTTCTAAAGGAATGAATCTCAGCCAAACCCTGGTCTTTTCCTATTCACATACATACAAACTGTAGTCTAGTCATCTTTTAATAAACTTAATATTTTTCTTAAGTCCTTATCAATAAGCTAAGGCTTGTTTCCAGGCTGCAATGTAGTTTGTTGTCTCATCTCTTCAAACCATGAAATTATGCAGTATCCATAAAAAGAGTAAATGAAGCGCTCTTCGAGGGACACTATATCTGAGCTACATAGAGACACTTCCATATTTTCTGGATGTAAACAAAAATTTTTGTTGTTTGAGTCAAAACTAGTGTGGCTCTTGGGTTGTAGTTCTTCTCTGAAACCAGCAACACAACAAAGTAAATACTTCCTTGGGAAAGGATATCCTGGAGCAGCAACTACATATCAAAACTATTAATATTTTAAACAATAGAAATTTTTTGCTTTTTATTAATTCAAATAACTCTGAATGTTTGCATTTTAATACTATCTCTCTTAAAATTCAGAGAGGAAGAAGAGCTCACTCTTGCAGGTTTCTCATGAAACATGAGGACATGAACTTCAGGACACAAATATTTCATGCAACTTTAGAAATTTCAAGACTGTCCATAGTGACCTAAGCTCTCCAGTGAGCAAATAGTAATTAGCATTTGCCAACTACTATGTAATAGAAGGCTGAATGTGCTTAATTAGCACCTATTAAAACTGTCACTAGAGTAGGAGGCTCAGAGGAAAAACTTGTATTGGGCTACATTTCTATGGAGACTACCGACTTTACATTCTGAAAGTCTCTTGAGGAAACTTCTGCATTAATTTTGTCTTTTACATGATTAGATGATTACACAAGCAGTGCTCCAGTATGTGGTGATTATCCGTGGAACAGTAAGTCAGTGTTACAAGGCTGTCATAACCTTAGGAAATAGTTGTGGAAAAATTTCACAGTAAGAAGAGTCAGAATCTCCTGCCCTTGCACTTAAACAAATAAGAAACAAGTTTTGGTTCATAAGGATAATGAACCAAATTTTTCTATCATCATATTCCCCATCCAGTTGCTGAGTGTCCTCTGAGAATGATAGCAGTGATTCAGAGGGGAAATAAAATAAGACCCAACTTCACCCTCTGTGTGCTTTGACTGCAGCTCCTGTAAGGATCACATTGATCCCTATATGTTTGTCATAGCTGTTCTTTGGCCCTAAACCATGTCTCAAACCTAGCAGTGACTGTACTAAGTGTCTTCACAGTGGGCATTTGCTTCACCAGCAAATGCTATGAAATTCAGAGGAGAAAGACATCAACCAGAAAAATTTAGTGTTCAGTAGTTGTGGTTAAAAAGCTCCCTGCCAGTTTTTCAGGGTGGCTGCGGCAAAGGACATTTTTTAGGCAATTTCTTTTGATGAGCTTTTTCTCTTTTATGGTCATATTTAAATGTTCACTTTAATTGCATTGTTCAAAAGCCTGCCTGGAGCAGGAATACAGCCTTACTGGATCTCTTGAATAATGTGTTCCCCACACTTTCTGTCAGAATGGTTTATACTATTGGAGTACCCTAATCTATAGAGAATGTGGATGTTTTCAAACTGTGCAAAATTGCAAACATTTGTGGTTAGCAAACTGCTGGTGGGATGTATGGGAATGTATGGTCTTGTCAGTCCTTAGCACAATGTACATCCAAACTGATGGCACAGCAAGACACTTCAGAATAACGATCATAGAGGGGGCAAGTACAGTGTGCATCATCTTCTAAATTAAGGCAAGAAAGTGCTGTGTAAAAAATTAAACATTTAGTATGAACTGACATGTTTCAGGGAGCAGATACAGAGGGTAATATGGCTGGCAAGATGAAACAGTACATAACCAATAGTGACGTATATAGCACAGAGGGGAAAAACAACCTCAGACAAAACAGAAACACAACTTTGTTTAAGGAAGGATAATGCACATAATGGCCATAAAAGGCCATTAAGTCCAAACTACTTCTCAGCATAGGCTAACTACAAAGACAAGTCACATTGTTCAGATTCCTGTGCAGTCAGATCTTTCGTCTCCCCAGAGATGAATATTTCACAGCCTCTCTCACAGTGCCTCTGTCTAGCAACTGGTAAACCTTTTTCCTAATACTAATAGCAATATCCCATGCCACAACATGCAACCATTATCTCTTGTCCTTTTAATGTGCACCTCTAGAACAAGTCTGGCTCCAGCTCTTCAGAACCAGCAATTTCATTAGTGGATGACAGCAGCAATACAGAATCACAGAACATTCTGTGTTGGAAGGGACCCACAAGGACCATCTCTTAAGTGAATGGCCCATACAGGGATCAAACCTACAACCGTGGCAGTATTGGTACCATGCTCTAACCAACTGAGCTTTGAGACTGCTTACCTCCAATTAGTGTTCTTTTCTTTAGCCTGAACAAAATCAGCTCCCTCAACCTCTTCTTGAACATCATGTGGTCCAAACCCCATTTAACTTGATGACCTCCCATTAGGTTCGCTTCAGCAGTTAATATCTTTTCTTCGCTAAGTATTCCAAAACTGGACTCAGTAATGAAATTATTTATTTAATATCAGGAGAGCCACTTCTATTTCAGACTGCCTGTATCTTGCCATAATAGGACATTTTACTCGATCACTTTAACTCAAGTTGTAAGTATTTAAGGTAAATATTAACTGTATAGATTATTTTATTTTATTCTTTGGTTCTTGAGGATGTTGGCTGAGGTGTGGTTTTTGGACTTTAAGATTTGATCTAGAATGGTCTTGTTACTTCCAAAATGGAGGCCAAAGAAAAATGTTTCTATTATAATTTAAAAAAGCCAGATGACATTTTCCCTGGGAAGTACTTTTAATGGTGCCTCTGGCCATATCATTCCCACTTCTTTGCCTGACCTGACACAGGACCCAGACACTGTACACAGTTATCCCCTCACAGACAGGTATTTACCCATGGCAAACCAGAAGTGTGTGTTTGATTGTTTGTTTGAGTGTGTGTGTGTTTTCTTGAAATAGTTGTACTCTGTTAACAAAATACGCCCCAGAGAGTGGAAGCCTCTGAATTATACCAGGATGTCTATTCTTACCTTCATATACCGTCAGCAGAGATCAGTTCATCAGCCCAGGTGTAAAACAGAAGGTCTTTATCAAGCCTCGTCAATTCTCACTGAATTCTCTGGAAGAATTTTCCTTTGCTTCAACTGAGCTTTAGATCATTAGCAGCTTGTCTCACTTCTTCTTGGATCTGAAAAACTCAACATCACATAGCAGAGCAAAGTTGAGTTTGTCAGTTAAATGGTTTCACAGCCCAGCAAAAACATGTTTTCCAAGAAACATGCTAAAAAGCTGT
Source organism: Argya squamiceps (assembly GCA_037834095.1). NCBI lineage: Eukaryota > Metazoa > Chordata > Aves > Passeriformes > Leiothrichidae > Argya > Argya squamiceps. Next base: position 50,598,204 of record JBBMKD010000001.1, on the reverse strand, counting down.
TGTTGATCTTGGCACGCAAAGATTGACCCCAAGAAACCTCTTGCTTCCCATCACTTGATGGTAAGGAACAAAAATAGCACAGAGCAACCAACCTTTTGTGGGAAAGGTAAGGCCAAAATTAGCGAAGGATCCACAAAACTTTTTGAGACCAAACACAGTTCAGGATATTGCCTTTCATATCTCTGTCTGAAAAATGTTGATGTTATTGTTCACAGTGAGACTTTAACCATAATTATAAACAATGAAAGGCAGTGTTGTAGAGATGGCATGAATCTTTGTGAATTTCCACAGTTGCTGGCAAATTGCCTTTGCAGTTGCTCAAGTTTCAGTGCAACATAGGAGTTTAGACAGGCTGTGTCTAAGTTTGTTTTCTTAGAACCCAAAACACCTTTGAATGGATTTCAGAGGGAAGTTATTTCCTTGTTGTTTGTTTCTTTTGCATGAGACTAAGAGATGTCTTCCTTAAGATTAAAATTACAGCTCTGGGTAGCTATAAAGGATCGAACAGGATCAATCCAAAATGTTTTCTAACTGAAAGTTGTCTGCCATCACTAAAATATACTGCGTTAACCCAAATCTTTACCCAAAGGAAGAGAGAATTTTTGTAACAGTATTGAGCTGCTGCCCTGCTCAGAGTTGCAAGGTTTGCCATCAGAGTCTTAATTTATGAAAAGAAAAGCAGGTCCACTTTTTGGAAAAGACATTTCAGTATCTCATATCAAAAGATCTCAAGACAGGAAATACAGCTTCAAAATCAAAATCTATAGATAAATATTTAAGATAAAAGCTAATCTTATCAGTGTATATTTATTGATGCATCTACACATTCATCATATGCAGTATGTAATATGTATTACTAAATTCTTAAGGAGTTTTTTAAAGCATTATGAAAATTTTAATGAAAGATGTTATTTTTATAAGAACTTTTTTATTTCAGTACTTTTTGTTTTTCTAAGATGTATTCTTATTTTTTTTGCTTTGAATAAAACTTATTTTATGATATGTAGGGTTTATTTTAGAAGAAACAATTTTTTAATTGTTGTTCAGAAAAGTATGCTGCAAAAAAAAATTTGCTCACAAATTAATTTTATTTCTCCTAATTCATTTTATCTGATCAATTTCAGTTGCTTTCTTGCTTCAGGAAAACTGGACTTCAGTCAAATGGTTCCAATTGATCAGCTTGCATTTATAATAATTCACAATGCTTCCCAAAACCTCTCCATGGTGTCTGTCATTCCCAGGGCCTCATGTGGTCTGTGGGATTCCTGCCCTGAATTTATCTATTTCATCCCATTAAAACCATGGCCATTTAATGAAATTTGTCTGTCATCTCAGGCAGTTTCAAAATATGTGTGCTGTTATTTCTCTTTTACTGCTCCAATATGTGGATATAAACAATGCAGCAAGTATTTGAAAGTCTTACCCTCAACTTTTTAATTTAAGTTCTTGATTAATGAGGTGGAAGAGCTTCATAATGTTGATGATTTCCTTGCAAGTGGCAATAAATGATAACAGCATGGAATGGATAAGTGAAGGTCTAAGAGGCAGGTGTTATATCTGGCTGAAAAGATAGGAAAGACACAGTTGGAGCAAAGAGACAAACAGAATACAGCAGAGAATATCCAGCTAAAATAGTGAAATCTGCTCTGAGTGGAATTATTTCAGCTAAATACAGGCATCTGGAAGTTGGACATCTGTTTTAATTAAGCCTGAGCCTCCATGGCTCCCTTTTCAGGCAGTGCGAAGACTGACCCACCTGCAGATGACAGGATCTGCCTTGAAGATTCTTGTTTCATCCCAGGAAGCTAAAGAGGGCTTTGGGCAAGCAACTTGTCTCCAACCTGATTGTCTAAAAGGCTCTTGCTTTTAGATCTACATTGGTTTTGGTCTTTAGCTGGTTTCTCTTCTCAGTTTTTCCGCAATACCTGTGTGCAGACTGGCAGTGTCTCCTCTGTTTTGTTGAGATGTCAGCTTCCTTGCTTCTGAATGTGTAGTTCTGTCAGTTTTCAGAAATGTTGCTGCTTTGGCACATTAATGATCAGGCAGTGCCTGGACTCTGTATCTCTTTCCTACCTATAACAGTGCCTCTATTAGACAGTCTTGTCACTGCATGTCTTCTCTGCTATCATGTCAGGTCGTGTTTGGAAATGCCCTAAAGCCTCCTTGCATAATAAAATCAGGTAGTATCCAGCTATCCATAAATCTTCCAAGTAGAAAAGTGTACAGGGTCACAGAGATAATTCTGCTCTGATCTCTGGATGTATTTTTCTTTGGAAAAAAAATACAACATAGATTTTCCAAGTCATTTCCCGATTCTCCCAGTGAATGTAACAGAAGAAAACTGGCATGTTGTGTCAGAGCCTGTGGAGGCAAGGGTAGTCTGACTTCTTTCCCCCAGACACTTCCTTCTTGTAAAAAGATACAGTTCTGTTCTACAAGAAGATTTCAAGGCCTCTGGCTGCTGTAAATTAAACCTAAACAGCACAGCTGGGAATCCATGAGGTTTGTTGTTCAGAATACCTTCATCATATAAGCTCACAGGCCTTAGAGACATCTTCAGCCTTGCATAAAGGCTCTGGGATTTCAGAGTACACTTTTCTGGGATAGCCCTTCAGGCATGCTTGGGAGTATTTACAGAACTCAAGAGAGTCCCTTTCTTCCAGCATTCATTGCTGCAGATGAGCCCCACTAAGGATCCCTAGGCACGGAGACCTGGTAGCTGCAAAGACTCTGATCACAGCTTTCATGATGAGGTTGACCTGGAATTGTGAATTTGAGCAATCAACCCTAGGACTTGGTACCAAGATTTGCTTTTAAAAATACATGTGTGGGCAGCTCTCTGCATACATGGGCTGTGTGTCTTTCACAAATGTTGTATCCATCTATCCATCAGTGTAGCTTTAATTACTCTGGAGTCATGTAGGATCTCAGTAACTGCATTTATATATTGAATTTGTACTTAGATGCTTTGACTGGCAAGAGCAAACTATCACATCTCCATTACAGCCAGCAAAAAATAGGGATTTCCAGTTTTCCATTACTATTTACTTGAAAAGAACATGCATGAATGAACATAAAAGTTTTCTTGAACCAAGAAAATAATTAGAACCACCACTTCACAATATCAAAGTATACTCAGAACTTTCAGCTGCCAAATGACTTCCAAATTGCTGGTAGCTTGGATTAATTGTGTGTCTAATTCAAATTGATCAAATTTACAACAGCCATATACTCTCTTCCACTATTTTATAATAGGTTAGTATTTCTCTGTTAATGCCAACTTTAAAATTACATTTCATTTTCTGAAGCCCCGGAAATGCTTGGAAAAACATTCTGGCTTTTTGCTCACAAAACAGATCAAGTGCAGCAGCATTAGTCAGCATTTCTTTTTCAGGTACATAATCCCATTATATTTTAGGCAGTGCTGTCAAAGCATACAATACTGCGAAACAGTCTTACAGAGAACAGCCCCATTGCAGTCTGTGTCAGTTCACATCTTTGGGTGGTTGTGAACCATAGAATATCTTGGCAGAAGACTTCAATTAACCTAAAGCCTCTTGTTAAAACATTCATCTTATTTTGCATCCCAACCTATTACTGCTGTCTTTTCAAAGTGTATTTTAAAGAGAATTCTTAACTCTGATGAGTTACAAAAAAGTTTATTTCATTCTGTGCATATGGGTATTGATTTCTGCAAAGCCTTTTTATTTGGGGATCTCCTGTCAATGCAGCTGTTTGCTTTCCGTGCCATAGCAGTCTTGACAAAAAGTAGCAAAGTCTGCTACTTTTAAGTGAAAATTTCTTAAATGAAAAAGTGCAAGGCACTGTTCTATGACGCTGAGACTTAGGGGCCATATCTATATTACAAGACTTCAGCTCAGAGCCTGGAGCTAGGTCTTCTCCTGCAGCACAGGGGTGATTTTTATGCACTATAATGCAGGTGGAGCAGCAGTGATTCAGAGCAGTGTCTGAAGTGTGAAGGGGATATAACAGCACACAAAATTATGACCTGATGATGGATAGGTCATAACAAGTTATGCCCCAAAGGTAGTGGAAGAGCAAGCAGGGACATTTGCAAATTCATGGACTGTGTGATGAAGGTTGGAGAGGACTGTGGAGAAAAGGTGGGGGGCAGATCTGCTGTCAGCATGTTCATACTGCGTGTCACAAGTGGCCAGGTCTTTAAAGAGTAAGTGGTTAAGTCATGTCACTGGCTGAAATGGGCAGGCATGTAGGAGCCTTCCCTAGCAGCCTTGGGAAGGTGTGCCTTTGTGATGGCACTTGGGCAGCTGACAGCAGTGTAGCAGTGTGTGCTGTTAGAGGATATTGACCGCTGCCATACTATCATATAAAGCTGTTCTATATCACTGTTACTCAGTACAATTGACTGCACCTTTAAAATAAGTGTTCACTTCATAACAGTGCTTGCTATATTTTCTGGGTTAGTTTTGTCTGATACACTCTGATAGAGTTACCATCAGCCTGTCTGTGCTGTTGTAGGCAGTAAAATGGGCCTATCCCACTTTCCTGTCTACGTGTTCCCAGTGAGGTCCTTCCTCAGAGGAAGGACCTTTTATCCCAGATCTGCAGAATGTTAAAATGGTGATGGCAGCATGGCTGGAAATTAATCCTATGAAAATAAAAATTGCTTAATCAATCAGATGGTTCAGATACTCCTCAGGCTTGTCATTACTGGTAATGACACCCAGAAACAAGATGGGACCATGTGTCTGAGGTTTGACAGCAAAGTTAATGAGGAAGAGAACTTTTTCTTTTGAAAGCATTCAGGAGACAGAAAAACCAAGCCAATACACTACAAAATTAAATTTTAATAATTCAAAAACCTACCTGGCACAAACAAGAGAAGGCAGACATTACTTCTTAGGGATCATGTTTGAGGAAAACCACAAGTTTTCCATCCAGTCAACCAAAGACCCATTGAGACAAAATGTTAGGGCTTAAGGAGAATTAATCTCATACTAAGAAAATGCAGAACTGTATAGGCCCCTGCATGAAATCTGTTTATCATTTTCTAAAAGAGCAGGTGAAAAAAAGGCATGTTGAATTAACTATCTCAACACCAATATGTAAGAGATTGGCCTTATTTGTAGTGAACTTTACCCCTCTAATGAGCACAAAGTAAGAAATTCCTACAAGAAAATAATTAACTGTGAAAAAATTAAAAGCTTTAATGGTATTGTTATCAAAAAATCTCTGTAGATAATAATGTGAAGCATGCATTTAAATGTACTGTATTGTCTTATTAGCATATTATATAGTAATGTGGAGTATCTTCTTCAGAGTGGTTTTAATTTTTATAGCATTGAAGAGTCTCCACACAGTTGTCTCTCAAGCTGTTAAACCAAGTTTGTATCAGACAACTTGCCAGATTTCCCACTTGCATTGAATATTTCTGTTTCACTGTGTCTAGCACAATGTGTTCTCTGCACACCTGAAAACAGTTTCAATTCCTTCATGTCCCAAAGGAAGGTGTCAACAAAAGACTTTCTTCTGGAGACATTACTCTTTCATATGGAAAAGGGAGACTTTAGCTCAGCATTGACAATAACAATAGAAATTCTCTTTCTTATTGTGTGGGTTGCAATCAAAATTGTGTTGGATTGACTTCTGCAGTCATAAATTTTCCAGTCTGGAATATATTGCATCAGTTGCCAAGGACTGAGTTGACACTGATAACTTATTTAAAGACCCTTTTTATACTTCTTAGGATACAGTGAGAAAGAGATTGAAGAAAACCAAAGAAATTGTCTTTGTACAAGCATGTTTTTGAGGGAGGGGAGATTTTATGTCACAAATTAATTCCAGAAACAACAGAAAGATGACATTTCACCTAACTAGATGTGTAATTTAGAGCACTTACCCACCTTCCATTTACATTTGATGTAAGGAGAATCAATCTATCATGAGTTAAGTGTCTAGAATAGTCACTGTCTTTTTTGACTTAATATTCATGCCTAATGAATTATATTCTATTTACAGGTTTTATCTGGGGTGAAATTAAACAGATGTGGGATGGTGGACTACAGGACTACATTCACGATTGGTGGAACCTCATGGATTTTGTAATGAACTCCTTGTACTTGGCAACAATCTCCTTGAAAATTGTTGCATTTTCAAAGGTAAACTGTAAAAAAAAATCAGTCACATTTTTAAGATAAATTAAATCAGTCTTCTTCAATCTTCCTTCTGTGTTTGGAGGTCCTGAGGCTTAGCAATGCAAGAGATGTATGTGTGCTCTGTGAATCTTCTGCAGCAATGGCAAGAAACTAGACAAGTATAAGAGCAAACAAAATACTGGGGTTTATGCTTTTTTATTCTTGGCCCATGCAATCTTTTCCTGAGCTGTCATATGTTTAATTTCTTGCAAAATGAAAATTACCTGTAATATTTTATAGTGTTTGCATTTTATGTTAATATTTGATTTTTTAAGTGAAAAATTATTGCCCCTGAGACAATTTTACACAACTTTCAAACAGGTCTACTGGCAAAATATGTAGTCAAAATTGGTGTGGCGAACCAATGAGCAAGATTTTAATATATTTTGAAAATTTATTATAAGTGCAACATGAAAAAGAAAAACTGAAGGGAATAAAATGGTCACTTGAGGCTGGGTATGTTCACTTTTACATTCTTTTCATGGACTTGAATAGTCTTATATTTCCACTGTTTTAAGTATCTTCCAGCAGAACAGACCTTCTTTCCAAAGGCATAGAACATGTGTGAACATTTTGTATGTATTCCACATGAATACATAATATGATAGAAATTCCTCATAAAATGAGATATTTTGAGAAAAAAAGGTCTCATGTGCAAGAAAACCACATATGAAAGGAAATTAAAGCATTTTTTAGCATTTTTTGTAGAGTTCTTATCACATCCAAGTAAAGATAAGCCCATTTTTACTAGCCACTGGGATCAGCATTGTACTTCAGCTTTTTCAAGTTCGCTGCCATCAGTGATAATTTTTAGTTGCAATAGTATCACTCTGTAGGCATGGAAGAGTCCTTCCTCTGCCAAGATACTTTTGACTGGGACAAGGAGAGAGCCATCAAGTAGCAAGTTACGACTTCCCCTCCTCAAACAGCAGCTGTTCTTGCTGAAGCCCTGCCACAGGCATAGAGGAGCTTAGGAACTGTAATTTGCATCATCTTGTGTCTGTTCACAAAGGCCCATGTGTGAGCCAGTCAGGAGCAGGCATGAACAAAGATCTGGGATGTGTTGACACATCAGCCTTCTTTGACAAAAGGTTTCTGACATGCTGGATCTCTGGCTGCAAACCTTTGGAAGTCTTCTCACTCAAAGAAATTTGGAGCCTGAAAGAGAAAGGTGCTCCAAAGAGTGGTGAACTGTCATTTAAAAGCTAATGAAAATTCTTTTTGCACACAAAGGTGCCTTATCGTAAAGTGACTAGAAAATAAACAGTCATTTCACTGTCCCTTGTAACAACGCACACAGTTCATTTAAAATAGATGTTTCCAAAGCATTGGAGATGGCCAATTATTCACTTCAGAATAATACTAATTAGAAGACATTATAATGCTTTCATCTCCCACATGGCTTCTGCTTACAGTAATCAGATTCCAAGGTGACAGTATCTGGGATAACGTGCATTCATTACTCTCCAAATTAGTGCCTACATTTTAATCATAGTGAATACCATGCTTTAAAAAACTGTGCTACTCAACTGAAACATATGATGAAGTAATGTACAGAGGAATACAAGTGTGATTTAATACCCTGCCACATTCCTTCACATGCCTACAACAGAGTTCCTTGCCACTATGCCAGATGAGATTGAGAGGATGCCAAATGTAACCAGTATGCTTTAATGTAAAGCTTTACTTTTCTTTTCCTAAGCATTGTGAGTCAAGTTTTTTTAAGTTACAGCTCTTCTGTCTTTATTGAACCAAATATATAAGGTCAGTTCTTGGATTTATTCTGTCTTCTATGGATCAGTTCCAGCCACCTAAGAAAACATTTTAACCAACTCCCTTGAATAAAATTATGAGTGTCCCCTTGCTACTGTCCTGTGTGATAAATATTCCCAGAGTACAATACAGTGTTTATTGCCTTTTTGAGACTCTCTGACTGATACAGTATTTAAGTAGAGAGATATTATCTAGAGTAGCTGATGGAGTAGCGTAAAATTCACCAAAGTGTATAATTTCAGGATGAGAGAACTGCTAAGATAACTCAAAGTTACTGGTTTCATTGCCAGTATTCAAATTAAATAAGAACCTCTTATAATTTAGATGGTCTATGGTTTTTTTGTCTCTGTATCAATATGTTAGGTCTTCCTAAATTATCCAGTATATCCACTGAAAATGCTTTCTCCTCCATAAAAATATCATAATATATAGTACATTCGCACAATTTTTTTGAAGTGCAAGATGGCAGATTATAAGCAATGCATTTGTTTTTATGAAGGGATTTTAGGTACAAATCATTCTGCGTTAAGAAAAAATGGTTCTTTTTATGTTTTTGAATATAATTTATTTTGTTCTGATGTGTAAAGTTAAGTGCAGTGCCAACACGTGTGCAGAATCTGCTTGCATTATCTTAAATACTTCTTAAACCTGAGCATTGGACCAAGTGCTGCTTGTTTTCAATTCTGCTAGAAATCACATACAATTTCATATTGCAGATAAAGTGCCTCAGCCACTGACATAAAGATCTAGTAAGGAAACAAATTCCTGTTCTTTCAGGGCAAGAACTCTGAAAAGTACCTAAAGTACATTATTTGTCTCAACATTTACTTGCTTAATGATCACTGTGTCAGGTCTACTTTTTTCAGCAGCAAATAAGATTATACATCTCTGCTGCCACCAGTTCTGCAGAAGCTAACATCTTCTTACATGTTTACATTGTAAAATGGTTTTGATTGATATTTTACCAGATTCACAGACTAAATGTTCATTTACATAGGAGGATTAACACATCTCCATCCCTGAGAAATTATGGACTCAATTCCTAAGTGTAATTACCATTTTAAAGCTCTCTGCTAGGCCATCCCTCTGCCCCCTTCCTACTGCTGCTTTGAAATTCCACATAATGAGTGCAAAGATTGGTACATTCATTTTAAAATAGGAAGAGTTCACATTTACATATGACTTTTCAGGAAAGGATTTAAAGTACTTTTCCTGAAATGGATATTATTTAACTTGTCTCTTTGTGACCAGAAACAATGGGGTCACTTTAGACTGAGGTCCAACAGCCCATTAAACATTCAGGTAGCCTGATCTACATGTCTATTTGATCTCTTGTGGTGCTTCCAAAAGATTGAGAGTTCATGTCTTTTGTTTTAATGGGAAAACAGCGATCACTCAGCTTTTTTTTTCTCGCAAATTATTCAGATATTGAATTTGCATTTTAATTCCTTTGAGTAAGGATCAAGAATTATTATCTTGTATTCCCTGGCTGATATCACAAAAACATCATATATTTGCCTTGAAACTCTACTGTTTATATGCTGCTCAGTTTGTTTTCTTCTCTTCTTAATTTTCCATTGATGTGCCATGTAAATTTCCTTCAACCACTGAGCCAGTAATAGGTGTTATTTAATCAAATTAAGTGGTGGTTGGCTTTGTTACATGTCAAAAGATTGTGTTTACATTTCAAGGGGGGACAGAAATTCATCAGGGTCACCAAATAGAGGGCTGCAGGCCATCAACACCATGATTTACAGCATACTCAGGGTTGCTATGTTTTCTCTTACCATTTTCCACTCCCTACAACAATATTAATTTATTTATCCTGTGTAGAACAGAAGGACTTCAACAAACACGATTCAATTCTTCATGGTTTGGCTCTAAGATACATTTTTTATTCTTTTTCACTGTTCTTGGTTTTGGTATACCTAGTCTTTTCACTAGTCTTCTGTATTTTCCTTTTCACATGAAAGCTGCTTTGTTCTCTAGGTTTTGCTCTAATATTTCTAGATTCCTTTCCAGCATTCTCTGCTCTAGTTAGTGGAATCATTAGGGATTTGTTTTTAGAGCCCTCTTATACTCATTATTTTCTTTACATTATTTGCTGTCTTCTTGCAGTTAGTATATTTCACAGACAATTTCCAAACTTATCTCTCAGGCCTTCACCTTTCTCAGGGTTTTTTTTTGCCAAGTATTTCCAGTCTTCTAAATTATGTTTCTTGAACACTTACATAACAGCCATCACTTTCTTCTTATGACCATGACACCTTTTGAATTCTATCCAAACAGGCAGGAAGCACTTGGGCCCAAAAAAGGAAAAATCAGTTATGATGAAATATCACAGTTGTGCCTTCGATTTCCCTTTTACAAATAAAAGGTCACTTGATCTTTTCTGAATGTTTGAACAAATCAGTTTTGTGTCTTCATCCAGGATATCATAGACAAAGTCCTTTTTTTCCTCACCTTTCTGCTTAACATCATTTCTTCTAGAACAAGTGACATTGAATACATCTTGCCAGACTACAACTGTAAGACAGTCTATCCCCTTCCCCAACAATCAATGAGAAAATGAGAAAGTTAAAGAGCAACTCACCTATGTGGGATATTTGCTTTCCCACTACTCTAGAAATTCTCATTTCTCTTTGCTGACTGTAAAAGTAGGTGGCAGAGTACAGATATGGCTATCCACACCTGACTTGTTAAACTTGATTCTTGTTGCCTTGGTATATCATGTGCTATACTTATTCAGTGTTCTGTAGTTCCATGTATTTCTCAGAAGGGTATTTCCTTAGATTTCTCCCAACTCCCCCACATCTGTAACTTCTCTGAAATCTGCCACTACTTGCCCTCACCTAAAATATGTCTGCAGTTTGATGCTTTTGATTCTCTACCAAAAACTTAATCTCTTCCCAGTTTCATATGTGTTCTTTACATTTCTCTATGACTGTATTTTACTTTATTGCCCCAAAAGAGCTTGTGTACTTTTCCCTAATTTGAGTATCTACTGCACTGTTCAGTACCAATTCTTGCTTGTACAGACAATTATTCCTAGTTATTTAATACGTGCAAAGTTTTCAGCTCTGAGGGTTGTGAAGTGCCATGAGAAGTTGCAGTAATGTGCTGTAAATTATTATTCAAAGAAAAACATTATAGGAATCATGCTGAGGAGTTCTCAGCTCTCTCTTCTCAAAAATACCGAAAGTATTTTCTTCTGTTTTTTCTTCTTGTTTTATCTCTTAGGTATTGTCTCTGGTAACTAAATTCTGTTTTCTACTGCCTGTTTTTCATCATTGATCTTGAATCAGTCAGAACTGGATTAAAGAGCCATAGGGGATGGGACAGATGAGCATAATCATTAGGGAGAGGATAGTCTAATGGAGGGAGTACTGATCTATGATTCCAGCGAGTCTAGATTTAATTCACTGCTCTGTAGAAAACAAATATCACAGGTGAAAAAAATGTAATGCTGAGTAATTCTTAATTCTTCTATTTTCAGCTATTTTTCAGTTTTGCAGTTCTCATCCCCGGATACACAAACCTGCCAGCTGCTATGGCTTCTTGTATGTGAGCAAATGGCATTGTGTGCCAGGGATTGTTGTCAGGCACTGGGACAGTTTCATATGCACTACAAGTTGGTTAGAAAAACCCTGGTGTGGGGCCTGTGCTAACTATTATTGTCCAAAACAATGCTCAGTTCCCTTTAACAGTTTGGATAGTAGAATTACAGAATCATTGGATGGTGTGGGTTGGAAAGGACCTTTAAAGGTTATGGGGCCCAGTGCCTCTAGAGCAATAAGCACAGATATCTTCAACTAGATCAGGCCGCTCAGAGCCTCATGTAGCCTGAACTTGAATGTCTTCAGGAACGGGTTATGTACACTTCTCTGTACTACATGTTCCAGTGATTCACCACCCTCATCATAATTTTTTTTTTCCTAATATCTAGTCCAAATCTATCCTTTTTCAGTTTAAAACCATTAGCTCATTGCTATTGCTACAGGCCCTAGTAAAAAGTCTATCCCTAGTAAAAGGTCTATCTCCACCTTTGCTATGAGGCCTTCTCAGGTACTAGAAGGCCACAAGATCTTCCCAAAGTCATCTTTTTTCCACACTGAACTGCCCCAACTCTCTCAGCCTTTCCTCAGAAGAGAGGTGCTCCAGTTTTGTGACCATTTTCACTGTACGCCTCTGGACCAGCTCCAACAGTCCATGTCTTTCCTGTACTGAAGATGCCAGAGCTGGATACAGCACTCTGGGTGCTGTAGAGGAGTGGAGTGCAGAGTGGAGTAGATGGACAGAAACCTCTCCCTTGGCCTTCTGGCCACACTTCTTGTATAGCCCAGGATATGGCTGGCTTTCTGGGCTGTGAGCACACATCTACCAGGCACCTCAAGTCCATCTCCTCACAATCCCTTCATTCCCCTGACTGTCCTGGTATTGGGAGCTTCCCTGACCCAGGTGCAGTGCCTTGCACTTGGTCTTGTTAAACCCCATGGTGTTCCCATGGGGCCACTTCTTGAGCTTGTGTCAGTCCCTCTGGATGGCATCCTGTCCTTCAGGCATGTCAACCATACCTCTCAGCTTGGTGTTACCTGTAAATATGCTGACTGTGTACTCAATTCTCTGTCTATGTCATTAATGAAGATGTTAAACAGTCCCAGTCTCTGTACAAATCCCTGAGGGATGCTACTTGTCACTGATGCCCATTTGGACATCAAGCTGTTGATCGTCTCTCTATGGATGCACTCATCCAGCCAGTTCTTTCTCCACTGAACAGTCTATCTATCAAAGGCACCAATTTAGAGAGAAAGATGTTGCAAGGGACTATATCAGAAGCCTTACACAAGTCCAGACAGATGACACCTGCAAACCTTCCCTTGTTCCCTGATGCAGTCACTCCATCATAAAAGGCCACTTGGTTGGTCAGGAAGGACTTTCCCTTGGTAAAATCGTGCTGGTGCTTCAAATCACCTCCCTGTTCTCCATGTTCCTTAGCACAGCTTCTAGGAGGATCTGTTCCACGGCCTTGCCAGGCACAGAAGGGAGGCTGTTGGGAGGCTGGCAGGTTGGTTGTTCCCAAGGTTTTAATTTCTCCCCTTTTTAAAAATGGATGCAATATTTCTCTCTTTCCAGTCACTGGGGACTTCACCTGATTGACAGGACTTTTCAAATATAATAGAGAGTGACTTGGAAACTACATCAGCCAGTTTCTTTAGGTTTCTGGGATGCATCTAATCAGGTCCTACAGACTTAATGTATGTTCAAGTTACTCAGGTGTCCCTGAAACACTCTGAGACGGATCACCTTCTTTGTAGGGTGAGTATAGTGAAATGCTGTGATGCCTGTTTATGTTGTGTCATCTGGCCCCAGTGACACATGGAGTGCCTTTCCTTACTGCTCAGGGAATGCCCAGCAGCTCTGAAGGGGCAGCTGTGTGGTCTAGAGTAGGTAAATACAGATAACATGATATCCCCTCTTTGAAATCTGCATTATATTATATTATCCCCTTTTTAAAGGGCTTCCTAGCATAGGTTCTGTCCTCTGATATGTTCTATGAAACAGATTAATGAAACCAAATAAATAATAATGAGTCTGCCACACTAGTTAAGCCTCAGTTCAAATATCTTTCATTTTCAAGAATTTTTTTTGGTAGAGCTGGAACAGAAGTCACCATTTCAGATGTCTTTGATAATTAGACACATAAGCAGTTTGCCATGGTTCATTAATAAACATCTTTTTCATCATTGGTCCAGTATTAATGATTAATTGATATATTTACTTGGTGATTGAATGTTTTCTTCCTGCTTGCCAGAGTTTTTGTGGGTTTCTATCCATCACTGTCAGCCCTGCACTTTTCTTTGAAGAAATAATTTGCCTGCGTGTACAGCTGGAAATTTCTGTAATTCTAAAAAGCGAGGTGCTCAAAACTGTTCATTTTGCAATGTCAGAATTTTTAAACTGTGAAATTTTTTGCTACTGTTAAATTTATTGTGATATCTGCAAATTAATTGAGCAGCTTATAAAGAAACTGACATGCTCGTTTGTGCATCAAAATAGAGGAGTAATTGCTTCCCTTCTGCTTGTTTTCAGTATAGTGGGTTAGTTCCACGGGAGAGCTGGGACATGTGGCATCCAACCCTGGTGGCTGAGGCCCTGTTTGCAATCGCAAACATCTTTAGCTCCCTGCGCTTGATCTCATTATTCACTGCAAATTCTCACCTGGGACCTCTGCAGATATCTCTAGGAAGAATGTTGCTGGATATTTTGAAGTTTCTCTTCATATACTGCCTTGTGCTGCTCGCTTTTGCAAATGGACTGAACCAGCTGTACTTCTACTATGAGACAAATGAACCTGGCAACTGCAAAGGAATACGATGTGAAAAGCAGAATAATGCATTTTCAACGTAAGTAGCTATTTATTTCTATCCTCCCCCTCTCCCCAAATATTTTAATCATTTAGATGCTGTTTACAGAAAAGAACCTCCATTTTCTGTTGTGATTACAGTGGTGTTCTGACAAACACATCTAATATTACCCTAATAATAAAAAAAAAATTAACATTTCATCATTCTAATAATGTTCACGTCATACAACAGTAAAATCTGTACAATTCAAGATATCTCAAAAGATAAAAGGTAAAATAGAGATAAGAGAAAGATAAATGAGATTAGAAGTTGCATAAGGTCACCAGTTCAGACCTTGCTTATCCAGACAGCTGTTACTCTGCATTTCTTCCATGTCTGTGGGCATTAAATAAATCTGGTGTTCTAAAACATGAAGATTCATTGCCAATGTGATAGGCTGTAAAAAAACATGTAGTCCAAGATTCTACTGACTCTACTCTGTACAATCAAATTTCTAATTTCTGTTGTAAACTGTTTCTTTTTCTTTCACTTTAAAATCAATTTTACTTCTTTATAGTTTTCAGTTCATCTATAGTACCAAAACACTACCAAATGAACCCTAATTCTCTTGTCTTTCACCTTCCAACCTGAATCAAACTACTGCTATAAATGTCCATTCCCTATTTACTTCTGTGTATCTAGGCTGTTTTTAAAAACATATTTATATCCAGTGGCTTCCTTAGAGGAAATTATTTTATAAAAATAGCAGCCTTTATATCATCTTAATCAAGTAACTTTTCTCAGGCACAGCATATTTATGTTGTATATTAATAACACCTATGCAGGTCTAAACTTTATGTGATCTGAACAGAAAAGCATGCAGAAATTTTTCAGAGCTCAGCATTGAAGGAAGCAATATTCATCTGGGGAATAGTGGGGAGTACTGGTGCTAGTGTCAGAAGGTGGTGTCATGGTGATATTTTATGTGCACCATACTTTCAAGGAACAGAGTCAAACCAGGACCATTCTTATGACAATACAGAGGATGAACACAGAACAAAAGGGAAAATTTTTCAATCTATCAAGCTGCAGAGGATTGTTTTTAAAATTCATTATTGTTACTGGCTTCCTAGCTGTTGTACAAACTTCTCTAAGGAAATATCATATGGTTTAGGTATAAAAACACAAATTTCTTTTGAGAGCAGCATGCTTGACTTTTTCGTGTCTCTCTTCTTATAAAAACATATGCTAATGATAATAATGTCTTTCTAATTATTCAACTCCTTTTATCTCAGTGGCTCTCAACAAACCAGAATTGCATAATATGAGGATACCATACTTCTTTCAGCATCCTCATGAAACACAAACATTGAGTTACTTTTGGATCCTTACTCTGCCCCTTATAGTTAAAGCAAAGGGTTGAAATAGTTCAAAATAAGGTGTCCAACATACGATCTCTGAAGCTAATTTATCTCACTGAAGTTTGAACAAAACTTTCAAGCGAAATCAGGCTTTTGCTTGCAGGCTTATTTACAGATTCTCTATTGTGTATCTAGAAGCCCAGATTTGAAACACCAGGCCATTTTTTCACTGGAAAGATATTTCTGTGTTGGCTGTATTGTGATAAGTGTCATTCATCTCAGTCAAGTCCAGAACCTTTGTGTGTTTTGGAAGAAACTGAACAGTCTAAAACTAAATATGTTGTTATTATACAGCTATTCCTTCTGGGTTTTGTTTTTCAGGTTATTTGAAACACTGCAGTCATTATTCTGGTCTATATTTGGACTCATCAATCTCTATGTGACCAATGTGAAAGCGAGGCATGAATTCACTGAATTTGTTGGGGCCACCATGTTTGGTACCTATAATGTAATATCTCTGGTTGTTCTGCTCAACATGCTAATAGCCATGATGAATAACTCTTACCAACTCATTGCTGTAAGTTGTTCCTTATTTTTAGATAGTTTATAATGTATACCCTCTCTGTGTTCCTACATTCATTTTTTCTGGCAGTAAAGCATTTCACAGACAGGACATTGGGACAAATACAGCAGTTTACTCTAATTCTCTTGCACTGTTCTGGGGAAGGACAAAGAAGCCAGACCGAAGAGGGAAATTTTCCCACAACACAAATGGGGAAGAGGTGACCCTGATGTGGAAGCCAGCTCGTGGGTTGAGAAGGGTGTCCTGATGCTTCTGGCAAGTGACATGGGCTTCAGCCGTGCCCAAGCTGCACTGTGTAGGACCTCTTGTTAGAAAAAGACTGCCCAGGATTGTTCTGGTGCTGCTTCATTTTTAATACATTATATTTATTAGCATTTGAAAGGCTGTTTTTTTTTTTTATCTGACATGGATATACAGTTAACAGAAATTGGGTGCCCATGTTCCAAGGACACTAGCTATTCAAACAAAAGGGCATGTCTTCTCATTCTACAGTGTTCTTTTTCCTGCTTTAATAAAAACTGTCTTTATCCTTACCAGATCTATTGGTGTAGTTTTATTTCTAAATGTCTATTAAGGAGACTAAGAAAAATAAACACTGATTCATCATATGATAATTCAAATATGATAATGCAGAAAGCAAACAAAAGAAATTTTTCTTTTGTTTGCTCAATAGTTTAAAATGTGGCTCTTTTTTTTTTTTAACCAAACTGGAAATTACAAGTGTTTCCACAGAAGAAAAACTCACCACCTGTTGTTTTTATAACTCTAGTTGTCAGAGTCTAGTGAACCATATCACAACATGGTACTACTCACCAAAACTTGTACTGTAGGTAATATACTTTCCCTGCTACAACTTCTAAATTGTTGCTTTTGTTACTGTGTTGTGTTACTGTGGCCAAGGCTAGAGCTGTAGCTGAAGTTCTTGTCTATCCAAATCTAGCAGTAGTGATTAAAACTTCTTGTTCAGCTGCTGAGATTTAGATATCTTTCCATGGCCTTTAGCTTTCATTTTCTCAAAATTTTCAGAATCATACAATAGGTTCTAAAAGAAATAAAATTTCCAATAAAAATAAAAACCCACCTCACAACCTATCCCAAATATAGAATTATGAAGTAGTAGGGAAAAAAAGATACTTGACTCAGTAGTTTTAGTAGCCTCATGGATAACCTATATAGGTTGGATAATCTATTTGTAAATTTTGGGGACTGGTAATTTCTAAGAAAGTACATGAGCCTTACTAACTTATTGAAGCTGCTGCAGAGCAGCATAATTAGCAGAACAATGGTGAGCTGCTATTATAACAAAACATTTCTTCCAGAAATGTAGTATTTCTTTGCTTGTAATTATCTTTTCTGTTTCTTGAGAGACTTTCCATAATTTAACAGCTTTTAACAGTGAAAGAAGTACTTATAAGTAGATATACTTTACATATCAAACATCTCCTTACTGAGGTAAAGCAGCTTAGCTTGGCTTCGTGTTAAAGACCTTCTGTCAAAAGATGGCAGTATTTTAACAAGACAATTCATTAGTATTTCAAGGTTGTTCTAGTTTTAGTTTTTTCAGATTTTTGTAGAAATTTATTTCACCTCCTTAATTACACTAACATTTATGCTGTTGATATTGTTCTTTCGTACAGGACCATGCAGACATTGAGTGGAAGTTTGCTCGAACAAAACTCTGGATGAGTTACTTTGAAGAAGGAGGGACTCTACCTACTCCTTTTAATGTCATACCAAGCCCAAAGTCTTTGTGGTATCTGATTAAATGGTTATGGAGACACCTTTGCAAGAAAAAAATTAGAAGAAAGCCTGAAAGTTTTGGAACAATAGGGGTAAGCTCTTTGTGGTTTACTCTGTCTGTAGTCCTCCTCTTTGCTATATAGATGACTTTTTCTCAGCCTTATAGAGTGTCTGAACTGTAAAATTATATGCATATGACTTAGAGAATAATTCTAGCAGAGAATGTTTACTTTTAACATTCATGTCAATGTATTTGAAGAGAAAGCATCATCATATCCCTATACAATGATAGTATGAACCATGACTGTGCTTCATCTACAGATAGGGCAAGAAAGATTAAGAGCAATAAAAAATACAACAGATCAAATGTGTATATTTGTCTGCCAGTGTCAGAATTTTTGGTTGCTAACCCCTAGCTCAAGTGTCACAGTTCAGGTATAATTGAATACCATGAACGAGAGACTCATGTATGAAGTATTCATCATAGGATATTCTCTATGTCTCCGTCTCTCTATATGTAATGAAATGAGTTTACCATAAAAGTATTCTTACCAAAAGCTGTTCCAATTAAAAAAATATTTTGAAAGCTAACAGCATTGACTTGGACTTTTTTTCTTGAATTTAAAGGTAGAGCTATTTCAGAATCACATTCTGAAATTATATCATATTCTGATACTGCTGATTAGCAGTGACATTTCTAGGGGGAAAAAAAAAGGGAAAAGACACACAAGGCGACCAAGAATAGTCCTGCACCTGGTTTCAGCCTGTGTAATATCTCAGCTACTTACTTTCTCTGGTAGCTGCAGTGGGTAAAACAGATTTGAATTTTTCCCTCCTAACTTCATCTGCTTGAGATACCTCAGTCAGCAACACAGTTTTTCTATACTGTCAGTGCAAATATTCAGGCAACATCTGAACCCATCAACAACTAATTCTCTCTAGTTATGTTTTCTTCATCTCCCATGAGCAAGTCAGTGCCTCAGTAACTAGACTGAATGTTGCCAGCTCTAGCATGAAGAAGACTATTTGGGATAAGATGTGGATAATGGCATTTTCTCTATACCACAGTGATTTGATGAATTTAAGTGTTTCAAGTCTGTTAGGAACTTGCATTGCCAATCATTAAGTGAGAGTATGAGAGTCAAATGTGGATAAGGGGGAAAAGACAGGGGTATAGCCCTTGTGCTATTGATTCTTATAAAAAAAAAACTTCCATCCATTTCAAAGTCAGAAAGTATGATACAAGTCTTTGATGACCATTATTATATCAACCTTTTCTTTGTATTTCTTCCCCATTTCTTGATAAGTGAGTAGTAAGTTTTTCCTACCTATTCTGCTGTCATATCCTGGAATGCAGTTTAATCTCTAGATGTTCTTGGAGGAACAAGTTCACATGCATGGACAGATATATGGTAAAGAGGCAAAGTGCATACAAAACTAATTCACGATTACTATGCTGATGAATGGATTTTGTCCTCTTTGTAGAAAGCTTCAAATCAGGCTTCTTGCAATATACTGATATTGTTGGCCAGTATATAAATTGTGAAAGCAAAATTGATTCACTTAGCTGTCTTATTTGTACATATAGGAAAGAGGCAGCCAGGAAAAGAAGTTAACAAATATGAGGGTGACATTGAAACAAACAATGGACTACAAGAAACACACACTGAAAAAAAATTAAGTTAAGAAGGACTAACAAGTGATTCATATAGAAATTTTGAAAAGAACATGAACTAGCATGAATGGTGAATAATTTTAAGAGTAAAACATCTCTGTGTAACATAGGAAGTGAAAAAAGTAAATGCAGAGACCAACAGAAGGAGAATGTATGAGATGTTGTTAGAAAGAAAAAGTCAAGAGAGAGAGTGATGTACTTGTGTGTGTGGGAGAGTGGGCAATGCTTCTAGGCATTTGTTAAACATTTGGTAGGGATGATTAGCTAGTGTAAACTGAGAGAATGATATTAAAATTAATGGTATGATGCCAGTGTATAGCAGAGGGTTAATTAACACAGTATTCCTTTTTGACTGAGACAGATACAGAATACCTTTATAAATCCCAGCTAAACCTTCAGGACAATATTTCTTGTCAGACCTTCCATCTGGGATTAGGAAATTTTTTTTCTTTTTTCTTACCCTCTCAAACTGCAAATTTGGGAGTAAACTCATTCATGCTTAAGTGGAATAATAAAGAAACATACAGGGATGCGCCCAGCCCTTTGCTGAATGCTAGGGTACATAAATACCACCTCCAAGAAACCCACATCTTAGCTATGGGAAAACTGGTGTAGCAAAGGGTCAGAGGGTAGGGACTCTATGAACCAAGCTACTTGAGAATTTTTCCAAATAGATTTTTTTTTTTAAGTTAAAATCCCCCAAACCATCTAAGCACCAAACTTTTTAATTACTGTATTTCAGTTTCAAATAAGCTTTTGTTGGGAAAGACTTTTCAGCTTCAGGATGAAATTTCTGTTTGAAGAAGGGAGCAGGTGCCATTTAAAGCAAATATCTTGGGCTGAAAAGACCCAGATTTACTTCTATTCTCCAGTGGATATTTAATTATTTACCCCAAACATAAAAGCTATGACAACAGAAATGTCCTTCACAAGATCTTTGAGATACTGCAGGGGCTAAGGTGCTCTCTTGGGAGAACAGAAGAGTAGCTGAACCTGGCTTCCTTATGATTTGATTGTGAACCACTAATTACTGAACTGTTTGGAAGTGGAAGACATCAGTGAGGGAGAAATGTGGAAAATTTTTAATTGATTTCTGTAATTGTTTTTTATTATTATTATTTGAAAGTGGAACCCCTAAAGCATGTGGGACAGTAGGGCCACATCCATCACTGGTTTCCCCTGCAGAATAGATTCTTAGTTGGAATTAGAGCCAAAACCCCTCTGGAGCAGAGAGCTCACCAGCAGAGCCATCATGGCAACCACACTTCCAGCTGCCTGAAAAGAGTGAGTGGCTGTGGCTGTCCAGGCAGATTCGGCCCACCATATGGGCACCACATAAAACTAAAAAGTTCTTCAGCTAATTCCTCAGCATAACACAAGCCCCATTAGGGTTATGTGAATTTGGAACATTTTGCAATTTCCAGACCCAATTTTTCACCAAAGCTCCAAAATGGAGTAAGATGTGCATACGTACTCTGTGCTCTGATTTCCACATTGGATAGATGCAAACCAGCAGAGAGGTGTTGTTAACTGGACATTCTCCAAGAGGTTAAATCACTGGTCAACAAAGTGGCACACCACGGTGATCTCATAGTTTGTTCTGAGGGAGCACACTTCTTCTGGTTTTTAACTTCCCATCACCCACAGCTCAGCCTTGATTTCCTAGAACTTTTTCAATTGTCCCAACTAGCTTCATCACAAATTAAATTTAGAACCTCTATGCCCTTTCAACCAAAAGTTAATGAAGAGTTTTCTCTGTCTTTTGTTCAAGGATCTCAGATTACTGCAGCTCACTCGTATCTCCCCCGTAATAACTTTGGCCTTTGAGCTACAAGATCAGCTTTGTTGGGATCTACTCCTTTTCACTGAAACCTGCATTATGAACTCTGTCTCCTTCCCTAAAGCCAGGATTGGGAGAGAGAAAAATACTGTAATATGATCTTCTTATATTGGCTCTATGGATGGATGGATGCCACATTGTCTGTAAGACAGAACCCAGATTTCAAAACATTCTGTTCTGAAATCTCTAAATGTTAACTTTCCTATTAGGAAGCGCTAATCAGCAGTGACGTACTATGGTGTTTTCCAGTAGAAAAAGCAATAGTGTGCGTCCAAAGAGTGAGTCAGTGCTAGAGGATACAAAATAGATGACAGACAGAAAGGAGCAGGCAAGGATTATGTATGATCTCTGCAAAAAGTCCTCAGTAACAAAAAGCCAGAAATCATGAACTAGGACTGAGTCAAAGATCAAATCAAATGTGTCAAGAATCCACTGTAAAATTTATATTTGTGTACACTTAAGAGTTCAGTATATGCAGGCAGAATGTGTAAAGAAAGGATTCAGTGTCAGAATAGTTTACAACACACAGTCTAGTGAAACCTAGGCCCATAGGAAGAAGAGAAACGCCAGTAAAAATAAGTATGACATGGTTGCTTGGGAGGATCATCTACACTGCTGTTTATAATGAAACTGTCATGACAAGAACAGGGTCTGTAGCGATGTGAGCCATCTCTGTAGAGTTCTGTAGCCTCTGAAAAAAGCCAATTAATTTATTTCTCCTTGGTCAGTTCTGTGGTTCTCCTGTCCTTTGTTGTAGTGGGACAGCTGAAGCAGTGGGTAGTGAAGTCAAGGGGAGGTTTTTCAAGGGAGAGGTTTTTTCTCCAAAGCAACATGGTGCCCAGCCTTGCTGATGGCAGCTTTTCTAGCCACAGCTTCAGCTGAGGGAAGGCCAGGATGGTACGTGTGATTTACTAATACTTCAGTTCTGCTATGAATCAGACAGAGCTCTTCTGCCATTCAGAGTTCAGCACATTTTTATATTCTGTCATTTTGACATATCCCAGGTATGCAGCATTTTCTTCAGCTATTATCAGTTATCTCCTGCACTTAAAATTCTGAAAGAAGAGCATGTTTGTGTGCTGCTCTTTACATATATCTATATCATCTATATCTATATCAGTTCTATTAATTTTGTTAGCTCTCCTTTGCAAAAGCCAGATTAGTAATATAATTCTATTAATTAGGTTGAAGTTTTCCTGGCTGCATAAGGCTTACGGGTGTGTCAAGGCTAATCCCATTGGCCATCTGAAATCCATTGCTATTTCAGAAAAAAACAAATAGATATATGGGAAAAGAAATCCTAGTGCCACCAGAACAAATGATACCGTTTTCCTCAAATTACATTCTACTTTACATCTTTTCAGTCAACAAAAAGTATTTTACCTATAATTTTAAGTATTTCAGAAGTGAAAATGGAAAGAATTGCCAGGGATAGCTTCAGTAATTGTTTGTTTTGGGGTTTGTTTTGTTTTGTTTTTTGCATCTGATGTTAAGATAAATCTCTTTTCTAGCTGTCCAGATTTTTATGCCATTTTCCAAGCAACCTACATGATTTTATTATCATTTGTCACAGAAAATCTACTTTTCCCTTCTCCTATTCTTTTTTTCACCCAGTGGAAAATGATGCAATTTCTAACTCAGTATAAGCATTTTGTATTTTCTCTGTAATGTGTGCTATTGAAAATTGAGTGAAGAAATAACACCTTCCATCTGGCGTGGAAATCAATAATCTGGAGTGTTCCTTGTATAGCCAAGAACCATTTCATGGAGAAATCTCTCTATCAACACAGATAAGTTCTAAACCCTTAAAGGTGATGCTTCTATTCAAGATGAGAAATATATCCCATAACTTCAGACAATAGTTCCATTTTCTAGACCTTTATCACTAAGCAGTTTAAGGTCAAATGCAGGGATTGGATTTGTATTTCTTCATTATAAAAGATATAATTTTAATAGAACACATCAAAATAAGTAATACATTTTTATTAAATTTTTGACTGCTAAAGTGATCTTTTTTCCCAAACAGTGCAAATTATTAGGAATGGCATAAACAGGAAGACCAAAGTAATTATCACTACTTGTGGAGCTACTGTTAAAGCTTCCCAAAGGATATTAGTGCCCCCTTTTGGAAAGTGACAACAGCATCCCCCCTCAAATTCATTGTTGTATTCAGCATGCATAACCATGTTTCCCACCCTGTTGCTATTTTTAGTCAAACTTTAATTCCTTTGCCAGCCATAATTTTCAACTTCTTCATGCACATAGAACAATGGTTACTTGAAACAAATTTTGAACCATAAATTACACTATGAATGAATAGAGAAAAGCAGGCCAGCTGAGAACTAAATAAGGACAATACGAATGTTAATGACATTTGATTTCTAGTGAATAGTCTGGTTTTCAGATTGTTTAGGCAGAGATTCATTCTGCTTTCAAAAGAAAGCAAAAGATGATTGGGAACTGGAGATGGAACCTAAACATTTAAACGGGAGATAGAGAACTGTCGGTGATAATAAATTTGATAGGTTACATGTATGTGTTATTCCCAGTGGAGTAGGTATGTAGCTGTGCATGAAAACATACAATTAATTTCCTTTCAGCTTCTTGGTGGTATGGATTGAAAACAATCCAGTGCAATAGAACTGTTCTGACACATTACACATTACACAAATCTTTTCACATAGGTATCCCAAGTTGTACTTGTTGGCATTACATTAAGTGGAAAAGTCACAGCCTCTGATAAGTATTATCTAGGTAGTTCTTGTTACAGGTACAGAATTCAACTCATGCATTTATTTCACATTTCACTGTAAAATAAAGCAGAGCAGACAGCAGCTGCAGGAAGTATTGTGCAAAACAAGAATCAGCCTTTTTTTACTTAGGAGTTATTCACTTTACCTGAAGTATGTTTCAATTATACCCTAAAGTGTTTTTCCCTTCACCTGTGAGTCAGATCTGTTGTTCAGAGCTCTCTTAGCCACGGACTCCCTTAGTGCTCTCTCAGCAGAATGAAACATCTCCACCGTGTGGTCAACTGCAAGAAAGCTGAGATTTTTTTCTAAAAACCAGCTAAGTTCAGGTGTTGTGAGGGTATGAGCCTTCCCGCAGCTGCATTTTCCCCTCCGGCCCTGGTGATGGGCAAACTCGCCCATCCATCCATCCTTAAACACAAGAAATATCAATTTTCTCTTTGAAGAGGCATAGGTGGAGTAACACAAGATGAAATAACTTGCAATGCCTGTTTTACTTTGCAACTGAGGTCAATTTTAACAAGTCTCTTGGATGTTCTTTCACTTTGTTTTAAGCTGCTGTAAAGTGTTCTATTTTGTAGAAATACAGTCAGTGGCCAGACACATTATTTTCTTGTCAGCAGCAGATATGAGAGTCTAAGTTAAAGCTGAGTTTCTTTCACCAGTTAGGGGTAATTAAGGTAGAGGATGGGGATATGTTTCTCATTAGGCAATTGAAGACAAAAGAAATTCAAGGGGAAAAAAATCAGGCCGTTTTTTCCTGTCTTCTTCTGGGTAGCCCTTAGATATGGCAGTATAATCTAAAACAACACCAGGTTGAAACCTGGGCTATTCTTGCATGCTAACACACTTTTTTTTCTGCTCCTCTTCAGAGTTACTGTCCCTTTTACCATCCCTCCTTATCAACATCAATCTGTGTTGAAAGCTCTTTCTTCCATACACCTCTCTCACTAAGTGTTTTTACAGAGAACTAAGGGGGAACTTCCAATTAACACAATTTTATAGTGCAGGTTTTGGTTAGCTTTATCTTCAATGAGACATTAGGACCCATAGCAAGTGTCTTGCTAACACCATGGCTTTATGAACCCCACTGTGCTGATGATTTTCCATACAGAATTTCCCTTCCTGTAACTCATATCCATTGACTCCTGTACTTTTACTGTGTACCTCCAAGAGAAATCTAACTTGACATGAGTCAAGTTTTTTTCAATTCAGCCAAATATGCTTCACTCTGTGCAAGTGAATGACATGATCCATTGTTCCACTTCTATCTCAGATCATTGACCATGGGCCTCTGCAGCCTGTGACCTGGCTGCCCCACCACATTCATGCTGATGCAGGAATAAAAGAATTTTGACAAAAATGTAGAAAATACACTTCTTCCCCACAGCAGCCTTCTCCTTTCTATAAAGCAAATGATAGGCTTTTTTTCAAACACTGTCATTTTTCAACAGATTTTGAACCTTTTCTCTCAGCTTGCTAGATACCATATAATGCACAGGCCTGCTGTTTTCTATGGTTAAGTGTTTTACTTCCAGACAGGGATTAATTTTTTTATTCTTTTCTATTTTTCAGAGACGTGCAGCTGACAATTTGAGGAGACATCATCAATATCAGGTACAGGCCTATGTTTATTCTTTGGGAAATTGTTTTTCTATGCCTTCAGAATGTCTTTATGAAGAAAATGAAATTAAAGAATTTCATGAGAAAGTGGAAAAGGAAAATAAAAGGAAAAAACCATAAAATCTGTACTTATTTTCTATTCAGCAAACAAGCTAAGTATTGCCTTTAAAAAAAGCAAATTCCTGTCTGCCAGGAATCATCAGGACCATATGTGCAGCGAACTGACATGCTCCATCAGAACCTGCTCTTTTTGTCTCCAGCTTTAGCCCCCATATACAACTCCTTTAATAACCCCTCTGCCTAGATCCCCTGTAAGCAATTGTTTTTCATCCTTCCTTCTTCAGCTTCTACTTTTTTTTTAGATTATTATTTCACTATGAATAATTTTCAGCTTTATTTTGACTTTTTGTCATGTTAAAGGGGTTGCAAGTTAAACAAGGTGTGAGCTGTAGGCCTGGTAGTTAATGAGTCCCATATGGGAAATAACTAGGTAAGCTGGGACTTTTCCAACCTGAAGAAGAAGCAGCTGTGGGAAGTACAACAGGGATCTATAAAATTGTGAAGAAGGTGAACACAGAGCAGCAGTTTGCCATTTATCTGTAAACTGACTACCACACGTGTACCACTCACTGCGTTAGTGAGGCTGTATAGGCAGCCTTTTGAGGAAAGTGATTATTCTCCTCCAGCCCTCACTTGTGAGACTGTATCTGGAGCAGTATGTCATGTCTGGGCCCCACACTACAAGAGAGATGTTAACAAACTGGAAGGGATCTGGCAAGGGGGCAAGATAGTTAGAGGACTGTCATGTAAGAAGCTCAGATTTCAGCCTGGAGGCTGGGGGAATATAACTGCTGTCTTAAATCACATAGTGGATGCTTAGAGAGAAGAAGCCAGATTTTTCTTTGAAGTACAATACAAAATACAAAAGGGACACAAGTTGAAAGAAGGGAAATTCTGTAAGGTAAGGAGAACTGGAAAATGTTGCTCAGGGAGGCTGCAGCATCTTCACCCATGGAAATATTTAGCACTTGACTGGACATGGCCCTGAGATGACTCAGACAGCCTCCAGGTATCTCTTTCAATCTAAATAATTTCTAGGATTCTTAGAAGATGACAATGGAAACTACCAGACCGAAGGTTAAAAATAAAACCCCAAATGGAATCTTACTCCATACAGTGGAATTCATTGGCAGAGGATTTCTGAATGCTGAAAGTTTACATTAGTTTAAAATGCATAAGAAAACCTGTCACAGCCAATTAAACCCCAAACTGTCATTTTTATTCAGAGTCACTGCATCTCACAGCACAGGAGGCTTGAGAGAGAATAGCTGGAAATAAAGTTGTACAAGCACACCAGACTTGCTCTCCTCATGAGCCATCGGCAACTGCTCACTGCCAGGCTGGATATAACTGGCAGGAGACATAGCTTGGCAGGAGACAAACCCAACATATCCCTTCTCAGGATAATAAGCATTAGCAGTTTCCATCAAAAAGCAAAACAAATTTCCAAACAGACCTAAGGTTTTTATAGTTTTTGTCATGCTCCTAAAGCATGAAAAAACCCAAGCAGAGCCTGTGAATGTAAGTTTACTAACTAATACCAAGAAAGCTAATACAATACTTTATATTTTAGGAAGTTATGAGAAATCTGGTTAAAAGGTATGTTGCAGCAATGATAAGAGATGCCAAAACTGAGGAAGGATTGACAGAAGAAAATTTTAAGGTATGTGTTTATTTTTATGTTTATGGGCATTTTAGTAATTTAGTAAGATATTTTAAGACTGTGAAGCATGTTTCTTACCCTCAGTTATTCAGGTAGCATAAAAACTTGCTCCCTAAAGCAAGATCTTCAACCTTGAAGATGCCAGGTATGCCAACATCCATACAGTAAAGTTTATTACTGACCCCAGCATAAGCCCTTTTTTTTCCTTTTCTTTATCTTTTCTTTTTTAATTTTAAAAGGAAAGTCAAATTAGCTTTGATGTTCTGATGTTTCATCTTTCTTCCTAATTTTTAGGAGTTAAAACAGGATATTTCCAGCTTTCGCTTTGAAGTCCTGGGTTTGTTAAAAGGAAGCAAGCTGTCTAATTTGCAGACTGCAAAGATGAGCAAAGACACTGCCTCTCTGTCAGAAAATGAAGAAAATAGTGACAGTGAAGGAAACAAGAAAGGAAAGAAAAAACCCTTCAGCCTTTTTGACATAACAACAATGATTCACCCACGATCAGCCAATATTGCCTCTGAAGGGCATAATGTAAGCAATGGCTCGGCAATGATGGTGTCAGAGTCCACTCAGGAGAAACAAAAGCGTGTGAATTTTGTAACAGACATAAAAAATTTCGGGTTGTTTCACAGACAATCAAAAACAAACTCTGTGGGGCAGAGTACAAATAAAATATACACCGTTTCTGAAGAAGTTTCCCGTCAACAAGCAGAAGAAAAATGTGAGAAAGCTGATGAACTGGAAGAGGGAGAATTGATCATGAACTGTGAATTAAACTTCCAAAGTCCTGCCAAAAAATGCATGTTAGCCAAGTCACAAAATACCAGTGAGTCTTTGAATTCACAGGAAGAGGGAAGTATTTGTGCTTCAGAAACAGAGAAAATGGAGTTACAGAACTCAGAACCTGCCACTCCGCAGGATCAGCTGGACAAGGCATTGGACATTAGCATTGACTCTGATGGGAAACAGGAAACAATTGTTCAGGGTGACTATGTGATAACAAGGTTGTGATGCTTACAGGAGGAAGCATTTACAAATATATATATTTTGCATAGTGCTTTGGGGGGGAATGTTTTAAGAACTATATTAGCTAATGCAGAATTACACTTTATAGTACTCAACTGTGGCACATGATCTTGTAACATAGTAGTCAAGAGAAAGAAAATATGAGGACCTTCTGTTTTGTAGCCTGCTTTAGCTTTCACGATTTGTTTTACATTTTTTAATAAATGGAAGCATCTTGTATTCTTGTACTGTTGCAATAATCCACAGAAACTTTTTAGCTATCTTTTTCAATTACAACAAATGGAATTTCTCTCATATGATAGTTGACTCCTACGATAAATATTTTTCTATGCAAATAAAAAGTAGCTTAAGAGACTTGTAAGCTTTTATTTAACTTTGTAGGTTCTTAGAAGGTTCTGTGCACCATAATAATCATATGTGGCTCTCGCCAGCATAATTCATGTGAAGTTATTAGAATCATTTATTTAAATTGCTAGCAACTTGTGTCAAAATCTATACAGAATCAGAAGATAAATTATATTCTTTTATTTATTGAAGGAATACGAATACCTGTAAATTATGAAAAATAGATCTATTTGATTACTTAATTACAACTTTTCCCTTACAGCAAGAGGAGTATGACTCTCCTGACACCATTGTTACAAATACATTTGCAAGTTTTGAAGACTAGAAATGTTTCTTATAGGAAAAGAAATATCTGTGGCTTACTACAAATTGATGATGGATTACTCCCCAAGAATCCTTTATCACCACAGATACTGCTTCTTCAACCATTTAGTTTTCCTCATGTGGACAACCTATGCACTTTAGTATTCAGCTGCTTGTTAGCTTCTGCCTTCACAATACACCTGCATTTGCTAAGGGAAAGATACTTCAGGAATAAACAAGCATACAGTGATTCCCCTGAGTACTTGAATAAATATGGCAATTTGTTGAGAAGTTTTAAAAGGCACGCCTTAAGTGAGTTTCTTTGGCAATTTTACAGTTTGGGGGAACATGATTGGATGTTTTATAATAGATATCTAAATGTATAAAGAAAACCTAATAGTATTTTTCATAACTGATGAGTGACTTACTGTCTTAGTTAAAACCAGTATTTTTAAAATTAAACATTGTGGGGTTTTTTAATCATTGGCTGGTGTCCTACATTATTAAAAATTTCGTTTTACAACAGGCATAAGAATAACCACCCCCAATTTTCAACACCATTCTCTCCCACCCTGAATATACCACAAAAGTGTTGTTACTTCATTCATAACTTCCACAGCCCTGCCATGATAGATTTTGTAGTTCATATTAGGATGTATTTAAGAAACTTCCAGATGCATAGAGTACATTTACATTTCTGATGGAATCTATCCCATGTATACCTGTAGGACCTGACCTAAAGCCATGTCATTATGGATCTAAATTGTCCTAGTAGTGACTTGTGTCTTGGAAATCCAGGCAAACCCCTCTCATCTCTCATACTTTAAGGTGAGTTTTCCAGCTCTACTTTACAAATGTGCAACTGTCTCTGATCTCACATATTGAAAGCTTCCTTCCTCCACACCTGTTTGTGTGATGGCAGATACAGTTAAGCCAAAATGGAAAACATGAGTTGTAGTTTGAAAATAGTTTCTACAGCTTTGCAACAATGTGTTCAAATCATATTTGATTGGTTAGTTTCCATCTTGGCCTCTTGACTACTCTGTAGACCCTCTCTCCTTCACATCTCTCTCCTTGTCCATCTTTAGATTGTAAGCTCCTTGGGGCAGGACCTGCAGCTTTTCTGTCTGGAAAGCACCTGAATTATCACAAGTATAAAAAAAATAAATAATAATAATGGCGGAATAACCTCATATCATCTGTATTAGGTCAACTCTTTCAGAGAGTTCTTTTTTGTAGTGTAACATTTTTGCTAAAAATGCCTTAAAGCAAATGTGTCAGGTTGTCACAAAATTTTCTATATCCCAGTTAACAGTCCTTCTCTACTACTGCTTTCAGTTTCTCATTATTCATCATGGTTTGTAATGCCTTCAGGTCCTAAGTTTACTCCCTTTACACTAGCAAAATTCAAAACAGACAGTGCTTGCTCAAAAGAGTTTTTAACACTTTCTACCCACATGGTTTCACTCCAAACAGAAAGTGCCTGAGCAAGGTATTTGTATTGCAAACATCATCATTATCAGAACAAGTTAACTACAACAGGTCTAAGAGTTCTGCATATTATTCTGGCATCATAAGAGTCTGTTTCTCCTTTGCATGAAGTTCCCAACACAGTCGAGTTAATGTGAAATATCAGCCACACCATCACATCATGACCCCAGTGTGCTGGGCATTAGTCTAAGTTATGGAGTGGATACAGGAGAAAACAGCAAAGACAATGCAGGTACTTAACCATAGGGACAGAATATATTGCATAGCAACAGGTGGTCAGTCTTTTGGTGCTTTTTTTTTCCTTACATCCAAATACTGAAACATAGGTCTATTAAATAAAGCACACTTAAAATCAATATTTGCTCTATTTTTATGTTATTCTTAGGTATCAAAGCTTGACACTAATAAGGACCTGATGTCATTATTCCATTTAAAAGTCATGCCAAATAAGCACCTCACTCTGTGACAACAGATGAGCCCAAAATATATCCAGAATTGAAATGGTGATGAACTTCTATTGCTTTGCATGCAGCCAGAAAAAAAAACCCTTTCTCACTGGATGGCTCTGAGAGGACACCTGTGCCAAGAAAGACCAAGATATGCACAGAGCAGAGTTTGTAATGCCACAGCAGAAGCATTATTAAGCTTTGCAAAGCTGAGCATACTTTCTCCTCAGAAGAAATTAAAAAGTTCAAACCTTCCCATCCTGCAGCTTCCATTAGTATCAATATAGGAGGAATACAAATGAACCAGGATATGTACCCCTATAAAAGAGAGTCTTTTGAAGCAAAGTTTAAAATGGTAAAATGTTTCATGCAGCTAGAAAACTGATTAAGTACAAAGGCAGTTAATACCAATAATAAGTTGCTTAGAATGTTGAGAAAACATTTTTTTTATTATTTTTATCTTTCTATTTTTGTAAGGACAAAACCTGACTGCCCTTTGTATTTTCTTCAGCTCCTGGAGAAATAGAGTGCAGACAGCCCAGCAGGACTTTGCTACCTTGGCATAGCTGGACAGGAGGCCTCTTGAATTCATCCAAGACAGTGCTTCACATTGATTCACAGTCAGAGGTCAGGGATGCAAGTGCTGCATGCTTACCTTCAAGACA
The DNA here is from genome assembly GCA_037834095.1 of Argya squamiceps. NCBI lineage: Eukaryota > Metazoa > Chordata > Aves > Passeriformes > Leiothrichidae > Argya > Argya squamiceps. The sequence continues at coordinate 50,566,340 of JBBMKD010000001.1, read as the reverse complement.
AAATTGCAAAAGCTCCTTCTGACTCTGCATGCTTCAGTGGCCCTCAAGGGCACTGCAGAGGTGAGAACATCAGAGGATTCAGACTGTGGGGTCCCATGTGCCAGCTGCAGGCCACAGCTATAGTTGTATGTGATACAGTATTACCAGAGACCATCCAGGGAGATGCCTCTTCCAGGGGTAACCACAGCTCTGCAGCTGGTTTTAATCTTGTTTTCTTGGTTCATAGATTCAGACCACTACTTTGACTGGTCTGAGCTAAATACATCACACAGCATTTTCTTTTTGATAAATCAGAATTGAATAAGAATTGAATAAGAATTTCTATGGCTTTCCCAATATGAGGGGTTTTTTTTGTAAATAAGTAGTACCTAGTTCCAGAAGAATGCATATCTTCAACATAGTTATAGCTGCTGAGAGCTGTAAAAGGTGAAATTTCTCGTATTTGGGCTCTCAAAATTCTTAAAAAGTATATTTGATACAAGAACATCTTCCTTGATGGCATCCTTTGACTGATCTTTGAGGAGGAAAATTTTTGCTTAGCTTCCTTACAGAAATAAAGCATAGAAAAAAGACACGAAGAAATTATTATATGTTTTTCTTAAATTCTAAATGTATATTGCAAGCTATAACACTCAATTTACTCTCAAAACCTCAGATGAATATTTCATCATATTCTGAGAAGCAGCATGAAAGACAAAAGAAGCAAATCATGCTTAAATATTGTGAAGATGCAATGAATATTTGAATACAGTTCAAAACATTTGGTATTAAGTATTCTATTGGGAATATAGAGGTACAAGTTGGACAAAATATAATCCATCTTCATTTTTAAGTCTCTTAAGAGATACCAAAAGCTTTAGTGAGTAGGGTAACCTCACAAAAATAATAATACTGGTAAATAGTAAAAGTAAATAATAGTAAATAAATAGTGCTGGTAGTGATAGTGGTAATGAATGCAGCAGTACTAGTCAATGTGTGTGTAACAATAGCAATATTTTGTATTTATCCCTGGGAAAGGGGAACTCTCCAGCTCTAATCTCTGCTCAAAGTTTGCCTATTTTCCATGTCAAGCAACCATTTGTTAACACCAGTAAGCTGTCCTTGGGCACATCTGTCTTCCAACATAGGCATTCTAATCTCTGTTGAGAAAACCTTACTTCTCTGTGTTTAAATTCTTTCACTAGCTGAAGTTTTAATTATGGACCCTACAGTCACTACAGCATGAGCAGATTAGAGATCCTTTGAGACAGTTTATGGCTGAGTAGTTGGATATACTCCAAAATAAATTGCTGCAGTTAAGGATGAATTTCAATCCTCCAGATATGAAAAGGAGTTGAACTCAGTGAACTACATCACATCAAGTTCAGTAACCACTGCTTTAGTACTTGAGAAGTTGTCTTATACAAATAAGTGTAAAGAATGAGGCAGAGGTCGTTTCTCATTAATATCAAAACAACAAGAAAAGGTTTCAACCTTCAACTGTCATGAACTTAGTCATACAATTTTATCAGAGGTCCCTCCAACACATAATTCTCTTCCTAAATTAATCAAATTCTCTGCTGTTGCTAAATATAGCCATAAAATATTTATACATATGAATCATTTCAGCTGTTTATATTTGTACTTTTGGGCAGCCACTATCTTTTAACTATATAAATTTTTTTTCTGACTACGATTTGTTCTGACTGTACTCGTCTGACTTCAGCCTTATGTTTCTTTGGGTATAACCTAAACCAGTTATGCTATTTTCATTTCAATTAAACTTGCTGCTCTCTTTAGCTGATTATCACAGTCACAGCCAAGTGCTGTGCAGCAGTAGGTGTTGCACTGCTCATTACTGCTGCGGCCTTTTCATTCTGGCCTTCAGTTCTTTGTAACCCAGTACCTTTCTACCATGGTAGCACATTGGTACACTCAAGGGCCAGTGCAACTTTCAAATTCAGACACTTAGCATCAGAATAATTGTCCTTGATAGAGATCCTTGCCTCTTTTGTACATTTAAGAGGGAGTTTATGTCATTATCTATGACTAGAAACCAGTTTCCAGTAGCTGATAGTTGAAATTAATATGAGTTCAACATGGTGCTTCTTCAGTATCTTTTCTCTCACTTTTCTTCTTTGACAATGCAGTTAAGGATGTCCTTGTTAAAAAAAGAAGTATCTTTATGGCAACATACTCAGTGTTGCACTTAAGGCGTATGAGAGCCACGCTTGCAGTGGAGACAGAGGAAATGTTCAGGATGTAAAACAGGTGTTTCCAGAAAGCCTGGTTCTAGTCTGAAGATTACTAAGAGAATTTCGCAGAGAATTTCACACAGGCAGAACTCATGGCAAACTCTCCCACTGCATGGAATCAAGAGTTAATTCATAAGAGCTGGCATACACGACCCAATGGAACTGAAAAAGCAGGGATAGCCCCATCTATATTTGCTTTGTATGTTAGGCTTTTAAATTCACAATTAAATTATTCCATAAATGTTTAAACAGGCAATAAAAGTCCACGGTTAGTGAGCAAGATAAAATAATGTTCTAGGAATCTGTGTGTTTCAATTTTACAGGTTAGTAAAAAGACTCTTTTTCTCCTGTAATAGCAAATCTTTGCAGATTGAAATACATATTCCAGAACTCCAGTCCCCATTTTAAAAAGAACAAAACAAAACCCCACAACCCCCCAAAAAAAACAAAAAAAAAGAGAGATTTTTCAGTTTTTAGGGATTCATGAGGCTTTGTAGTATAATTAGTACCCTAAGAACATCTGAAAACATTGAGCTAACCTTTCATAAATTCAACGGACAGCATAATGTGCTCCTTAAATGTGGCCAAGTGAAAATGTCAGGTGCAAAATAACCTATTCTGGTTAATAATTCATGCTTTTAGCGTACAAAATGGAGTTCACAAGACGTGTGATGCATACCTCATCATTTTCTGAAATTATCGACTTGTCTCAAATACAATAAATTCAAGCACATTAAGAGAAACTCAGAAAGTCCTACACAAATGCTCATTTGTGCAATAATTATTATTCCTTTTTCCTCTGCTTATCTTCCCTATCTAATGCTTTGTTCTTACAGAGAATGTGTAATTCCACTAATAAAGATAAATATCTTACACTTTTCTGCTACCTGTTTCTAAAAGTAGACAGTAAGACCACATAATGCAAGATTTTATGTTACCTTTGACCTTGGGTCCATAGAATTAAAAGATAGTTTACTAAGGAATACTATAATAGATTTATTTGGATTAATTACATGGGGTATTCAGATATATTGATCAGCCATATCAGAAACATGAAAAAAAAAAAAGCAGCTAGAAAAGCATGGAAATAATCTTTCTCTCTGACTAATTTAACAGAATCCAGTTCTACATCAAGAAAAAGAAGCAGAGAAAAAAAATTGAAAGAGATCTATTTTTGTGAAATCAGAGTACCAACTATCAACATTCTTAGTTCCCTTCACTTTTGTGAATTAAAATTAGAGGGACCTTTTTTCAGCATTTATTTTTTTAAATTATACAGTTGCTTCTCTGGGTTTCTTTGCAAGACACACAGAAGTTTATTTATTAGTTATGAAGAATTTCATTAACTGAGAGATTGTAAATCAGAAGAGATTATGAGAGACCTCATCTGAGGACTGGTTCTACTGATTTTGTTTTTACAGGATTGTAACTTCCCAACATCTAAAACTCACTGACCATTTCCCAAGTGAATTTATTGTCCTTGAATTGTGCAGCTCTGATCTGAAATCAGATCCACACAGAGGAAGCATCAGGATTTCAGCCACAGAGAAATGTGCTCTGCTGCTTTTAAGAGTCTATAAAAACTATTTGTTTACCAAATCATAGGGTATGATTTAGAGCCTTTACAGTCAGGTCTAAACAATAGTAACAATAATACAAAAAATATAAAAGCACAATATATGTGAGAAAGTATCTCAGTATTTAAGCCTGTCTAAAACATGCAACCCAAAACATCAGTCTGAGCACCCAGAGATTTAGGAAGTCAAACTCTAACCCAAATCTGGCTCATATTTCCCCAGAGAAATGAATACTGAGAAAGTTTATTCATTAAGGACCTTGTATGGTGGGGAAAGAGCACTTCATTTTGCTTGTTTGTTTGTTTTCTATTTCTGCAGAACATGAATAACTTCTGAAAATTTAAATATTCCCACACACTCACACACTGGAGCTGATGAAGAGAGAACCAGATGTATGATACTGAGCCAAGATTTACCGAGCATGGTTGTAGTGGTTTGAAAGCAAAATGAGTGAGAGGCTTCAAGTCAGAAATACAATTTAATAGGAAGAAGAAAAAAGGATAAAATAAAATAAATGCAACAATACAAAAGACCACTG
>JBBMKD010000001.1:50464527-50561207 GCA_037834095.1 Argya squamiceps | reverse complement strand
CATAGACTTGTGAGCATCTCAGTGGCTCAGCAGGTCTCTGACTGCTTCCTCCTGGACAACAGGGGGAACATTCTGCTGCCTGACCCCATCTGCCAGCCCAGGAGGACAGCTGTCCTGCAGACAACCTGTCTTACTGTTGAAAACTGAGGTAAAGAAGGTATTAAGTACCTCTGCCTTTTCCTCATCTTTAGTTACTAAATTCCCTCCCTCATCTAATAGAGAATGGCGGTTGTCCTTGCCCTTCCTTCTGCCATTAATGTATTTATAAAACTATTTTTATTGTCCTTTACAGAAGTGGCCAGATTGAGGTCTAATTGGACTTTTGCCTCTCTAATTTTTTCCTACATGACCTAGAAACTCCCTTAGGCATTTCCTGAGATACCTGACCCTCATTCCAAAGTTGATACACCCTCTTTTCTTCCTTAGTTCCTTGCCCATCCAGGCTAGTTGCTTTCATCATCAGTTCGTCTTTCAGCACACAGGGACTGTCTGTTCCTGTGTCTTTAAGATTTTTGTTTGAAAGCATGCCCATCCTTCCTGGATTCCTTTGTTTTTAAGGGCTACTTCCCAAGGAACTCTCTGAATAAGTCTCATGAATAGGCTAAAGTCTAAGCTCTGGAAGTCCGGTGTGAAAGTTTTATTGATGCCCCTCCTTGTTTCACCAAATATTGAAAACTCTATAATTTCATGATCACTGTGGCTCAGTTGGCCACATTTCCCATCCAGCCCATCTCTGTTTGCAAACAGCAGGTCTAGTGTAGTCCCTCCCGTGGTGGGCTCATTCAGCAGCTGTGACAAGAAGTTGACCTCTGCACATTCCAAAAACATCCTAGACTGCCTCTTCTCTGCTGTGTTGAGTTCCCAAGAGATGTCTGGCAGGTTAAAGTCCTGAAAAAGGGCTGGTGATCTTGAAACATCCTCCAGCTGCTTGTAGAATAAGTCTGCCTCTTCATCCTGACTGCATGGTCTAATAACAGAGTACCACCAGGATGTCAGCCCTGTTGGCCTTCCCCCGATTCTTACCCATAAGCACTCAACTTTTTCATCATTAGTCTCAATTTCCATGCTATGATGAGCCTTCCTAATATAAAGACCCCCGCCTGAACCTCTTTTCCCTCTCCTGTCTCTTTTGAAGAGCTTGTAGCCATCCATTGCAGCGCACCAGTTATCACCCACCATGTTTCTGTGATGGTGACTGTGTCATAGCTTTCATGCTGTACCATGGCTTTCAGCTCTTCTTGTTTGTTACCCATGCTGCGTCCATTAGTGTATGTGCACTTCAACTGGGCTGTTGATTTCACCCCTGACTCTGGCTTAGCACCTTTGGGCTTGTTTCTGAAGAGTCTAGTTGCATATCCTTCCACCTTCAAACCTAGTTTAAAGGCCTCTCAATGAGTCCTGCAAATTCACGGGCTAGAATCCTTTCACCCTCAATAGATAGAAGGAGCCCATCCGGCTCCAGCAGGCCAGGTGAGTAAAAGTTGCCCTGTGCTCAAAGAACCCAAAATTCTGCTGATGGCACCAGCACTTAAGCCACTTGTTGATTGGGGGGGTTTGCCTGTCCTTTCATTCTTTGTCCCTGCCACTGAAGTGGCACTTGGATAGGTGATGGGGATCAGGAGGAATTTTTATTAACTCTCCAAGTAGGGACCCACTTCTACCCTCCTTCATCTACTAGGTTATGGGAAGACAGATAGAGACAGTGCTAAAGGCAATCCTGCCTCTGATATGTTTGCAGCTGTGCTAATTACCAAAGAGTGTGAACAGCCTTACCCTCACAGCTGGGTATTAAAAGATAAAAGAGTGAGTTAGTTGGTAGAGAGTTCAGTTGGAGTCTGCTGGCCATGCTGTGAGGAGGAATGAGGAACATGTGAGGAACAGATGAGGTAAGATACTGTACGAGGAACAGATAGGGTCAGGCAGCCATGCTAGGGACAGGAAGCAGCAAGAAGCTGCTGCTGAATGGAGCTGCAGAAGGAAGAGAGAAGAAGGAGAGAAAGAAGAAATTTAAGCAATTTCAGTGTGAATGATTTTGCATCTTGCTATATTTCACTGCATTTCCTTTAATCACAGAAGAAGAGCTGTGGGGAGCTGCCCCTAGGACTGCTACATAGAAAAGTGAAGAAAGTGTAGACTACTACACAGAAGTCTAGAAAGACTTCTAGATAACACGGTGCTGATACTTGAGGCCATCTGAAGTTTTTATTGATGCACTCTTGAGTGCATGGCCATCTCAACTCCGATGCTAGGTTTCCTCTTTCTGCCTGATAGTAATAGGCATGGGAGTTCTGAGTACTGGTGGGCTTCTCTCAGGGATGGAAAGGTGAAACTCCACCAGTCTATTTCCCTTTCATTTTACCTAATACTCCTTAGTCTTTCTATTTGCTCCTTAAGCTTGGCCACCAGACGAAGGAGATCGTTCACCTGTTTGCACTTCATGCAGGTCTCTTTTTCACTGTCCCCTGTTACTTCTGACAGCCTCAAACACTCCCTACAGGAAATGATCTGGACAGACACACTCTTCTTGGGGGGTTCTGTTTGGGTTGCTTTAGTAACTATAGCTTTTGATCATTTGGGGACCATTGCTGAAAAAAAAATAAAAGAAACCAAAACATGCATTACCTAACATAAAATAAAATAAATAAATTTTAAAAAAGTAAAATAACATTACATAATAATAGCATGAAATAAAATACCCAACATAAAATAAAAACCCCACTAGTAGGAGGATAACTATAACCCCGCCTGCTTCCACTGCCTGCGCAAGATGCCACCAAAGAAAGCTGTGCCATGCCCTCAAAGGTGTGCCACACACTTGTATGCCCACTCCATGTCACCGTGCTCACAAGAACATTCTTGTAAATACACCTCCAATGACTGGAGGAGGCCCCTCCAAGCACCTGAATGGTTGATGAGAGGAAATTAACTACATTCTAACCAAACCTCCAGTGGCCTGAGGAAGCCCTGCCCTAGACCTGAATGAAAGGGAACCACCTGCTGAGCTCCATTTTAATTGCATCTGTGATGACCAGAGGAAGCACCTCCCTACCCCTGAATGGCTGAAAACAGCCAGTTCAGCAAGGCCTGATCCATTTCCCTGCACTTCTTGTCATCCCATGCTATTTTAATGTTTTTCACAATAAAAAGGATTTTTTTCATGCACAACATTTGTTCATTTTCTATGCCTGTCTTTTCTTTTGAGTTGGTTTCTTCATTTGGGGATGCCAGTAAGTATAATTTTGGCAACTTTCAGTAATTTTCATTACACCTAATTTACACTTGGTACATGTGGTAGCCATCACACCTCTCCCAGTTTTCTGCCTTTGTTGCACTTGCATTTTATTGGACAATATTTCCTTTCCCGAGTATATGTGAAAGTTTCTCCTCTGGGGTCAACCATTCCATACCTTTACTAAAAGGAAATAATTAATTTCCTGTAAAAAAAAGAAATATTGCGATTTCAATGAGAAAAAAAAAAAGCAGAAATATGTGGTCAATTTACCTGTGTTAAATATCATAACATTCACTTTCCTTGTTTACACATTTTATCAGATAATTATTTTTTACTTTGAAATTTCATTATTCTGATTCTCTTCTGTATTTTGCTTACTTTTCTTCACAGATTTCAAGAATTTCAATGTGAATAATTTTGCATCTTGCTGTATTTCACTGCATTTCCTTTAATCACAGGAAATGTGAAAGTACTCAATCCATTTAAAATTTTCTGGACTTCTCCATTTCACATATGATTAAACATATTCCAGTTCCAGAGTGTTTCTTCAAATCTCTCCTGCAATTTAAAGATTCATTCTCATTCCTGAAAGAAAATATTTCCCTTCAGGACAGGAAATGAAATTGTGAGATTTAAGTGAAGACTATTTGGGAAAGATTCAGTCCATTTCCCTGCACTTCTTGTCATCCTGATTACTTTTATTACTTCCACTGTGTTGAATATTAGCTCCTGTCTTTTTTTTTGAAATTTCATTCCTTCAAATTCTTCCCCTCTCGCTTTATTTACACTTCTTCCCTGATAGCAGGACTTCTGGAGTCACATGGGCAAGGCTGGGCCTTTGCACAGCCCCTCATTTCATCTCAGTCCCTTTGTCTGAAATCAGTGCATTTCCAGATTTTCTTGGTTTTTTCACTTGCATTGTTTTTGCTCGTATCTGCTTTCCAGGGCCTTTGGGAGACTTTGTTCTCTGATTTCAAGATTTTGTTGCCTTTCCTGAAAGGAATGAAATCTTGCAATTTCAATGAGCATGCTTTGGGCAAGCTTTGGTCCATTGCCCTGGAGTCTCGTCATCCCAGTAACTTTCATGGTTTTCACTGCATTTCAAAATTTTTCCTTTTTTTCTCTGAAATTTCATTCCTTCAAATTCCTCTCCTGTCTCCAGGACAGCTGCTGAAAAAATACCTCATGAGTACCTCTGTACTGAGAAAGTAAAATTAATCAAAATCTTATGGACAAGAAAAACCCTTAAGATATCACTCTGGCCCTCAAACAAAAATCATTAAAAGAAAGATTAAAACTTTTATCAGGAGAACCAGATTTTTTCTTATGGTGTTAAACATAATTTTTTAGACAAGTGATACTACACAAATTTTGACAGTTCACCATGAATGCTCAAGGAGAAAAAAGGATGCCAAACATATCCCAACCTTTACCTTGCTGAGTAGATATTTAAGGCCTGGGGTTTGTCTGGTGGCAAAGTGTTTGGAGCCAGCTGGTAATAGCTGTGATTGGCAGAGTGCAGCCCCTGACTACTCTGGCACTGCCTAGTCTGCAGGCCCATAGTCAGATATCCACTGTTATTTAATCACTTCTTCTCAAGGATGTTCCTTCCAGAGATGAAGGGCAGCAATGTGCTGTATACGAACTTAGTTATCTAACACCTAGTTCTCTTAAACTTCTGTCTGAACTATTGGCAGTAGAGGGGGTTCTGCAGGCAGACATTTGACATTGGAAGGGCCATTCAGTGTGAATTTCCAAGAACCAGAGCAAAGTCAGAAGCTATTGCTGATGGCACCTTCAACAATGAGGAGTTTCCTAAACTCAGTATGCAAAGGGCTTCAGATGGTTGGTTGTGCCCTCTTTCACATATCTTATGTCTATACCCACTTCAAGGGGTTTTTTTTCTCTAGCTTTGATGTTATCAGCCAGGACTCTAAGGCAAGTCTGGCTAAGGCATCACAGTGAATGTGCAGTTGCTCTGCAGTGGTAAAAAACCCCACATGTAGTCACAGCTCTCATTAAATGTTAGCAGTATGTTTAAAAGTCTGCAATCAACTTTAAATACAGCATGGATTGATTATAATTTATTCTGACAGCCTCATTCTCAATTGTATGTCTTTATTTTCACTTGATTCTGGAAATCTTATGGGCTTCCCTAAAGAGCATGTAGATTTATTTCCTTGCCACTTCAGCCATCCTTATTCTGCCACAGGGAGCTATATGAAACAGAAGGAGGACCTAAGTGCCTTTTAGCAATGGTATGACAAAAGTCAAAGTACTTGGAAGCGCTGCTAAAAATGGCAGAGTGAAGCATTATGTTTTTCAGTATTGAACTCCATGCCTACACCATCTGTTAGAAAGAAAGATCAGTCTTAATATCCCCAAGGCTGTTCTCCCATTTTTTGCTCGTTATGCTCTTTAACTCCAGGGTTTAATTACAGATTGGAGAATTATCATATCCCAATTAAGGTGTGTGTGAGCAGAACACAGGAAGAAACTCTAAATTAGTTTAGACACAACCTCGTACTAAAAAAGAAACCTTGGAACTGATGATTACTCATGCTAGAACTGGGGATTATTATTCACTTTTAATGTAACATAAGACATAATATTGACCAAGTATTGCTCCATACATGTTCACACCAAGGAATGATTGTGTCAAATATAGAAGTCTGAAAAAAAGCAACAAACCTCATTCCCGGGGCAGAGAGGCACATGATACATATCACATGTTCTCTTGGATCAAAGTAATCCTTACATTTCTCAGGCTTTATCAAGATCATATAGCTCAGTAGAGAATTTTCCTCTAAAATGGAAAAAAAAAATCATAAAACTTATCTTTTTCCAGATACAGAATAAGTAAACAGTAATTCTGTTCATCAGCATAACAAATCCAGTCATTTTATCCACAAATCTTTCCATGAGCTTTCATTAACCTTTTTATTTTTCTAAATCTCTGATCTTCTGAGGACATGGATGCTTGTTTTATTCCATGTTTTTACTTCTAAAAGCCAGTGTTCCAGTCCAGTTTCTATTAATTGATCTTTAACACTGCAAGAGCTCATCTGATAGTGAAATGCTTTCTTGTAATAAATTCTGCCTGCTAAATAAGTAAGCCATGTTACTGAAAGATGTATCAGGCAAGGTCTGAATTTACCTGTTGCACTTTTTCTCACTGGTTTGACAGAAGTGTTGATGCCATCCCACACCAGTGAGCTGTGTCATTTAATTATAATTTCTAGTGCTCTACAAACACCACAAAATAAGTAAGACTCAAAGTCATGGTCCTTACAATATGAAAAGTGACCACTCAAGTGATTTACTCTTGGTTCTTCACAATACATTAACTATGGAAGTGAGGCTGATTTCAAAAGATGGATTTGTAATCAATAAGCTTATTTTGTGAAGCTATGGGCTGTTTGTTGTAAGTATGGTAAAAAAAAAATCTCATTTTGATTCAGCTTGATTCTGAACACAATAACCCCTCCCCTTAGTGACAAAGATAAATAAGGTGTTTCAAATCAAAAGTGGTTTGTATTGCTATGGTAACTCACTGAACTGGTGAAATAATTATTGTGTGCCTGACATTATGCATAAATGTTTTAATTTCTCTCCAAAATACAATACTGATATCCTTAATCTTTTTATCAAATCTCTACTCATGTCAAGGTGAAAATCAATTTTTTCTAAACTTGCAGCCTTAGATCTACTGATTTGTCAAGGGAGATTATATTCTGCATGATTTTGTTTGACTATTTTTGCTTTGTAAATCATGATTTTAAACTGAAAAAAATTTCAGTTTAATAATAAAAGCTACAGTAGATGTCACTTCTTATGAAAAGTCATGTATTCCAAACAGGACTGAAAATAAAACTGATGAGCAAATGTGCAAAAAACTGCATTGAGATAGACATAGTACAGATCAAATCTGACTGTGGATGCTTTGAAAATTCTAAAATGCAATAAATGTGCTCACGTGACTTGATGAATTGAAATTTGAATTTGAAAATCATATCCATCTACTAGGGCAACACTCTTTCTCTGTAAGTGTGAATCTATATGAAATACAGTTAAAAACAGATTTGATTTTCTTCAAGATGGTTTGTGTGATCTGCTTTAGAAAGGTGACATTACTCATATTTTCATGCCATCTTAGCCCTTCAGAAGATGACCTGTGCATTTTGAAATATTCATGGTGAAGACAGGCACATGTTTTTTATCATAAAAACATTTAAGTTTTCACCTTATCACATTGTATATGAAAACTAAAATCTGGTCTCGTTTGAGGTCTTATTTATTGTCCTTTGTTTTATACACAGTGCAGGGTCTTATTGGTAGCAAACAATACCTCAGCATCGAGTTACTATTAGTAGAGCTATTTATTGATCTTATAAAGTGAACTCATAAGTTTTTAAAAGTTAGAACCTTAAATACTCCATTCCTGGAAGAGGTATTTTGTTTCCTAGAAAAGATAACATGTCTTAAGCTTCTCCAACTCAAAGGAACTGCTTTTTGTAGTCAGTATTTATATGGAGAATCCTTGATTTAGAACCCATACCGTTTTTTTTTCCACATTTACCATACTGTAGCCCAATCACATATTAAGAAGGTCCTAAAATTTGTGCCACATACTACAGCTGTTTGTAGGAAAGAGACACCAGAGAATTGCCCTGTCTCCAGACAGAATGTATAGGAATGTAGATGCAAGAAGGAAGGCAGTATGTCTTGTCACATCTAGAATTGGTTCTCTGACTTTCATTTCAGCTCTGGGCAGTAAACAAAAACTTCAATGTCAGACACATAGAGAGCCTGATATTTTACACCACGTGGGAAGCCAGAGTCAAATCCCTGCTCAATTGGAGGAGAAGCTGTGACTTTTCAGTAGCTCTTGAAACTCAAGATTTTAAACTGTGTTTTATAGTCAACCCTGTAAATAGAGTTATATTAATTTTTGATATATGTTTTTCAATTATTAATACTTTTATCTATTTTAATAATTATCATTATTTTACCAGAGTTGCATTCAGTTTCACATCAGTTCCCTTTAAAAAAATTATCTGAAGAAGAAGTAATTTTAGATATTGGTAACAATATTAATTATTCTGTTTCCTGAAATCTCTAGAAGCTGACAGATAATTCTTCAAAACTTCATGTAGTTGCCTTTTCCCACATTAAGCTGACACTACTACACTATTTACTTGACAAAAGCTCTATCTTGGTATGTCATGTGCACTTGAAACTTTACCAAAAAAAATCAATAATGAAAAATAATTTTAATGTCAAATCTGTTTCCATTCCATGGATATATTCACAAGCTCTAACTGAGCAAGTTAAGTTTAAAGTTTCACTATACCTCAATTTTGGTATTTCTTATTTTCACATCTTCCAGAATGCTGTCTTTCTTGTGTTCAACCTTATAAAACCAGAAAATATTTGTTTGTCTTCGAGCCACTCCTAAGTGTTTTTATATTACACTTAATGTAAAGAAAAAAAGCTATTTTTTATAGTGCTATTGATCAAAGGCCTAACTTAAAAGATGTCTTTTATCATAAATAATGATTATTCCCATGTTTTTCACACCATGCACCCACCATACCACTACATCCATAAATTCCAGCATCTTTCTTACAGTTTTGATTCATGCTCTTGTATGTTCTAGTCGAAGTCGGCCAGTTACAGGAAAGACTCATGACATTCAGGATTATACAGCCTGTAAATAGCAAGAAGCTTAGAATTTTCCCTTAACTTGACAGTAGTCATCACAAAATTCAAACCGGATGAAACAGCTACCATTTGTGTAGTATACATATCCTGGGAACCACTCCTTAGTGTTCACAACAATACAGACACTGCAATAAATGACCTTTTGGTTAACTAGAAGTGTGGTAAAGTTTACCTGCACTAGAATAGTTTAAATGATCTATGAAATCTCAAAGCTTACCAGCAGAGTGAATAAGCATTTAATTGGGTCATTTAGGATGCATGTTACTCACATTTTGCTGTCATTTCAACCTCAACCAAAAATTATATTGTTTGCAAGGCATGTTCACTAACTAAATAAATTGGATGGCACTGGCAAACTCACAGGATTTTTCTTTGTTTGCTGTGATTTTTCCTTTAAGCAATAAAGAATAGAGAGTGTAGACACACAGTGTAGTTCATTATCATACCATCTAATTCCAGGGTAAACTTTAAAAATTAGTGGTGCCAAACACAAACACCCTTGAAGCTTCTACCATGTCTTTGGGACCCCCTACTACATTTTCCTGCTACCTGAATGACTTCTTAAATCCTATTGATTGGCTCCCTCAGCTCTTATCTCACTGTTGCACTGACATTTGCCACGTACTTTACAAGCACAAGAAGTCCAGAATGTGTTGCATTTATCGAAGGCTGCCTTGTCAGAAGATGTGCTCTGTCTCTAAGGAAGAAAACAACTGTTTGCCAGTGGCAACAGCATCACCTGCTGTTGGACTAGAAATCAACATTTCTTTTTCCTGAGGAATAACGCTTATCTTTACTTAATTTTTCAGGGTAACTGAACTGAATATGCAAATCAGGATTGAGGAATCAGACCATATTATTCATGCTTTACTTCTATATTTTTAAAAATTTTGCTATGTGCACATTACAATTCATGTGTTGGGATTTCTGGTGTCACTTTGACACAGAGAAAGCAGAATATTTTGATGTTTGGAGCTGTAGATTTTTCCCAAAACTCATTATAATCCGTCCATACAATGAAAAATTTTGGAGAGATTTATTAGAAGCAATCCTTCCCTGGGTTTACAAATCACGATTAAACATAGTTTGCTAAAGAAAAACAGAACCAAAAATTGGCACACAAGATACTTTAAGTCTTAGTTTAGAATAACATCTAGGAACATCACACTTTAAATTTAATTATTTTGCATTAAAATGATAGAATAAAATCATAATATACAAAAGCTGGAGTATGTACATGGTATTTTAAAATTTAGAAATATTTTTTCTTCCATCAAAATTTGATTGTACAATAGCTTTCTAAGAGATCTGATAGATTTTACATCTCCTGTTGACTTGCTTAGAACCAGATACCTACAGCTTCCAAGTATATCCAATGATGCATATTTTCTTATAATATAGAAGGAACCAAAGTATTGATTAGTATATATCTCTGAATCACCAGAATGACAACTTTGAGTCTTCATTTCTTCCTTTCTCCATTTCTTCTCTTCTAAATTCAGAAGACTATGAGCAATCTTCAGGTTTCTACATCTAGCAATGCTTTCTGTGATTTACTTTCCATGTATGTTTGACTATACATGCTATGTCACACACTCACTGGGTGATGTCATAGGGAAAATAATATGAAGCTATTTTGATGAACCCCCTAGTGTTGCTAAAACTTGGAAAGACAGAGCAGTGAATAGAATAAGTTTAGAATAAGTTTAGTTATTGAAAAAAGGTGGAAATACAAGGAGAAAAAATATTTGACAATGTGTGAAAAATGAAATTTAAATTAAAAAAAAAAAATCTATTCAGGAGCAGAATTCTTTTTATTAAATCCTGCAGTAAATGACCAGAGAGAATTAAGTCCAGAATTAGTACTGGCTTCTTTTGAATCATGTTGCTATCATGTTGAGATTTTTATGGATTGGCCACAAATTACTAATAGATAGATATTTCTGTTGCTTTGATTTGATGTAAGAGAAGTTATTCACAACTCTAAATATTTGAATAAAAAGAATTTGTATCATATAGTTAATTAATATAGTTAATTAATTCTTAATGTAAACACTTATCACAGTTTTCAGAAAAAGACTTTACAGATTTCTCTCCACTAGAGGTCTCTAGAGAAATACAATAAATTGTTTAGAATAGCAGATACCTTGGACTTTGCTTCTTGACATTATTTGCATGTCCTGGAAGATGAAAATCAACGCGTGTTCTGTTCTTATTCCAGGTATTTCTTTGGATATACTCCTTCTGTTATGGATACATATTCCAGGCATTTCTTTACATATTCTCTTTCTATTGTGGATAATAAAGATTCCTTTTACTACAATAATAATTCAAATCTGAGAGGTGTTTTAATCAATTTTATAAATGGATATTTAACACTTATAATTGTAACTTCAACCTCACATCACTTAGGAAATACAATAGCACAAAGCATTTAGCTGAAAGAAGAAAAAAAACTAAGGGGGTAGCTTGGTGGGGTAGCCAACCTACTAAATAAACAACAAATTCAAATAAAGTAGCAACAGGCGCAAGGGAAAAAAGCATTAGCTAACTAGAGCAGTACTTTAGTTGGCAAGTTATAAAACGGTTACTCTGGCATGCAGTTCAGCATGCCATTATATCACAAGCAAAATAGAACTTCCTTCCAATATTGTTTTCTATATCTAATTTAACATAAATATAAATGAGGAATAAAATTCATGTAATTTGACTGTTTTTCTTCTTTATGCTTTTTGTTTTGTTATTACTAAAAATTTTTAATTGAAAGTGTGTCATTTTTCTTGGGTTGGTATTTTCAAAAAAGTAATCTCCACTAAAAGATAAGCTTAATCCATTTTAGGATCTGTGCATTTATACAGCACTCACCAGAATAACTCATTCAGGATTTTAGATATTTTTCCAGAAAATGAAGCCTGTGTTTATTATTATATTTTCTTATGCTACTTTATTTCAATGAATTTTACCTCTGCATTTACTATTTTTTGCTAACACTTGACTCATTAAATATAGTATAATGATGCCACCAGGCTTGTTATTAAATGTTGGATTGTAGCCTATTGTCCTCAATGCAGAGAACAAAAGGGATTCACTGAGATTTGAATTCAGTTTTCTGATTAATGAATGGGTTCTTCAATCAGAAAACTGTGGAAAACTGTGGAAATCTATGGAAAGAAAAATGGTTGCCTTGCTCAGATCGCTCCATCATTAACTGTGGTGAATGGCTCTGTAAACAAGAGCTCAATGCATGCAGCAGCATTAATTGCTACCTATTTTTTGGTGCTACATGATAAGTGTGGAAAAGAGGAACCTGGGCTATGCTGAGATCTCAGAGATGAGGGAGGGACTCCTGAGAAGACAGGTCACTGGGACAGTTCTGGGATTTTCTGACGTTTTTCAAGTTAATTTTACAGTGTATCTTCTGATTTTTTCACCTTTAAATTGAGAACTGCAAGGACTACTCAACTAAGGCCAATTAGCAGCTTGAAATATCATAGCTAGGCACTTAAGAGGTGATATTTTTCAGGGTATTTCTTGCTGCAAAAACCAGAAACAAACAAAAAGCTCTGAGAGGAACAAGAGCACAGCACTGATATTTTTCTAAAGCTTGTAATATGAATTCACAGAATTGATCCATCACCTCCATCAGTGGATCTGTCAGTGAGGTTTCAGGCATGGAGTTCATATATCAGGGGGTGCTGACACTTCCATGAGCTATCTTGAGGTTTTTGCAAGTTGGATATATAGAGGTCATGATAGAACAGAAGCCCACATGCCATTTAACCGGATGTCTTGGCTCTCAGTCTTAGAAACCATGAAGTGTTATGCAAACACATCTGTAAAAATGGCAGAAATTTTTCCTTGATATGAAAATTTCAAACTCCTGGATTGCAACTGCCTCTGGATCCTTAAGGCTATCCCTTCATAGGAGGCTTGATCCTGTCACTTCTGCCTCGGTTTCCTCAGTTACAGCTCAGAATCACATCTTCCATTTACCATGCAAGAGGCTTTGAGGAACTGACTAAAAAGTACAGAAAGATACACATTCAAATTTTCAGAGACTCTGAGATTTTGATATGATATGTAATCACATATTACAAAAAGCTCTGATTGAAAGCATTATGTAACAGTACTTGTTGTCATTAGAATTAAAATGAATATTTAAACTAATACTGCGTTTGATTAAGTGACTACTTCATAATCAGAATGTGTATTAACACAGCTTTTTTTTCTCAAGACAAAAATGCTGTTCCGGGCCATTGGCAACTGCATTTGAAACTTTCATGAACTTCACTAGTTACACAGCTCATAACTGGTAACTGTGAGCACATGGAAAACAAAAAGAAAGCAATGCAGTTTTATGGGAACAGACAACAGCTTCCTCTGAATAAAATCAGAATAAAGATTGAATAAAACCACACGCAATGATCATGACCTCTGGATGCCTCAGTGCTATAAATACTAAACTGTAAATCAAAGTCTGAATTTCTCAAACTCTCTCTGTTGTCATGTCAGCAG
This sequence comes from Argya squamiceps, assembly GCA_037834095.1. NCBI lineage: Eukaryota > Metazoa > Chordata > Aves > Passeriformes > Leiothrichidae > Argya > Argya squamiceps. The sequence goes on along the minus strand of JBBMKD010000001.1, from coordinate 50,547,736 downwards.
AATAAAATGTTAAGCCTTCTGTAATAAGGAAGAAATTAATCAATTGGGGATTAAAAGAAATTATTTATATGGTTAATGTATGGTACTGATTTTGGTTACTGAAGCTGGCAGCAAAAGCTGCTGTTCTAAGGGGGGTGGTACAAAGTTTCAGGTTGATCCTGTGGTTCCCTCCCACCACCTTCTAACATGTATATAAATTGTCAGCTCTCCAGATCCTTTGCCAGTTCTCTCTTCTAGACTTGCCAGAAGCAACAGAGGACTAAAGATGAAGATCTTTTTCTTATTCACCTTTTTGGCTTTTTTATTGTCTGCTTTTGAACAAGCAGCTGCTTATGCTCACTATGACAAGATTTTAACTCATAGTCGAATAAGGGCACGCGATCAGGGGTAAGTAACTGGGTTTTATTTCTAATTTTAAAGGAAGCTTGTTAATCTTTATTCTCCCCTTTCTTCTAACATTACGTTACATGTAATGTTTCACTATGAATTTATTAGTCATTCAAGTAGAATTTTCTTTTAAAATTCATTTTACAAGAATTCTTCCTGAATAAAAAGCTTTCCACAGAGTTTTAAAAGGAGACAGAATACTGTTAAACTTCATAAAATCAAAAGAAATCTAAACTCACCATTTCTCAATGGATAAAATGTGGTTCAGAATCACCAAAAATAATTTCAGTTCATAGGTATTGTAACGGGGTATCAGAAATGTTTCATGTATATTTTCAAACTTTTGCAGAGTTGATAGCTATCCACAGTGTTTGCTCTCTTTATTCCATCCTGATGAAAATCATGAACTCTATTTAAATGTTTTCTAACATGGGAATATATACTGGGAATCCTTTGTGAAACTTCTGCTTCCACTAGAGCAATGCAGCAAGCTGCTCAGCAGGGCTTCCAAAAGGCAATGCTTACAAGCCAGGCTGCTTGGAGACATGGAAATAATTTGAACAGCTGGTGTCAGGGAAACACATGTGGCTAAAGATATATTCCTCTAGTCTTAAGCAAAAAACATTCTGTGAATGAGAGTTGTTTACCATCCTATATTCCCACTGCGTGTTACACACACACACTTTCCAAATGTTTTTAGCTTTTCAAATAAAAAAGCTCCCTGGCTTCCCAGCGATGTAAAGTATATATGCTAACTTCTGAACTGATAAATTTTTTTAATTGCAGAAGTATAAAAATTAGGGATGAAAAGCTCTTGTTCCACGGAATTTGACCATTAAAAAATTATCTTTGTACACCACGATGCTAAGGAATTCCTCCTCTGAAGTCTGACTCCTTTTATTGACATGCCAATTTACCCTTTGGTCCCCAGTAATTCCCAGAATGTTTATTTAGGTGCCTGCAGTACTCAAAGTGGTTGGTAATCAAAACAGCTGATTGATTTACAGAAGACAGGGCTTCCTTCTCCATAAAGAACAAGGCACTTTTCTTCCCTATCTCCCCTTCAGCTGCACAGATGTGTAAAAGACAAAAACTTTAATGAAAAGAGCCTCATGGTATTCACTGGTCCCCAGTGGCTGGTAATTCACAGGGGGAAGGGAGAAATGGATATCAAGACTTGCCTAGGCACAGCTTGTGATCACTGCCCATCAGAGACACAGGGTCAAAACAGAACGAAGGGGAAGTTTCTGTCACTGCAGGGAGGGTGGACTTGCCAAGGATTCCAGCTGGGTAATCCCAAGAGCTTGCACTGTGGCTACTTCAAAACACACCTGTCCTAGGAACTAAAGTCAGATGTTATTTTCTCACTCGACAGGAGTAAGAATTTGCTACTATTTGCTACTATTTCATGCAGAATTTTTCATGTACAAAAACTTCTTTTTAAAATATTTCTCACTGCACCCATAGCCCAAATGTCTGTGCTCTTCAGCAAGTTATGGGAACAAAAAAGAAATACTTCAGCACTTGCAGAAACTGGTACCAGCAATCCATCTGTGGAAAGAAAGCGTAAGTATGCTCTGCTTCCAAACTATTCTCCACTGACTGAGACAATAAAACACATGATTAGAAAACTCCTTTTCTTCCAGACAAACTAACTGTTTATAGTTTATATTAGAATCTTTACTTCTCCTCCAGGTGGCATTGCAATACTGACTTCCCCTTTCCTTCTCTGGGCACACTGCAAGTCATCCAAAATACTTCACCTTTTCAGTAAAGTCTGCCATACTACTGACATCTTTGGCACTAAATTTTATTCTACCGCAGACACATTGGGAAGAAGGGTATTTCCTGAAAATGCTTAGAGTGGAACACAAATATTCTCAGAGGCAGTTTTGGAAAGCAACTTCTGTGGTTTTATTCCTAGATAGACATCATGTCTTCCCATGAAAGAAAGTCTACTCTCAGACGGAATCTGAGGGAATTCATTACTTTGCCAGCTCCAGAAGCAAAATGTGTTAAGCAGTGATAGATAGCTTCATGTGTTAGGAAAAATAGCTTGAAGCAATAGGCAGTTTAGACTCATCAAACTGAAGTCACATGGAGACTTAGTTCTCCTCATGACTAGAATTTAGAGGAATGTTATTTGTAAAACATTTTACAAATCCTGTGCAAGACCCCAACAAGTCTAATACAGCTAACCGGAGGAAGACATAGAGCAATGGGGCTGGGTGGATTGGTCATGATGGTCTACACAAAATTGTCACCTGCCCTTTCCCTTCCATTTTAATCCTCCTACCACTGTACATGAATTCACAGAACAAGGCTAGATGAGGAAAAGAATGTGTGTGAGAATAAATTGAGTCATAGAACTCCTGAGGGTTGTTTGAGGGGTTTTTGTGGTTATAATAAAGCATCTGTTATGACTTAGTTATAGTCGCTAATGAGTTTCATACTCTGCATACTAAAACCAGAAATACAGACAAGACTAAAGAGGTTACTCCAATAGGAATGCTAATTCAAATGACAACAGCTCTTCTCTTGTCAATATCTACACTCTAACAAGTCCTCCCTAACTTATATCTATAAAATGTTGAAAGTTTTTATTATGTGCAATTCCCATTTACAATGGGAGTGTAACATACAAATTTCCTAAAATCAGCATTTGTTGGACCAAAAGTCTTTCCACTGTTTCTCTGCACTATTTTATCTCCATGCCAGCAAGAAGTAGAAACAGATGAGTCACAGAGCTGATTTGAATAAACTGAAAACTGGCTCTATTAGCCAAGAATAACAAGGATTAAAGTAGTGCTGTTCTGTCTTTTTCCTTTGGAATATACTCTTTTAGATGAGGTCCGGACAACATTCTACTAAAAAAAAAAAAAAAAAAGACAGTAAGAACAATAACAACAACAAGCCCAAACAAAAAAACCCCCAACCAAACAAAAAAACCACCAAGACAAACAAAGAAACACCCGCCCCCCCAACCCATACCTCAAGGATGCAACATTGGTTTCTTATCTGATTAATTGCTTGCTTGCTTTCTCCTTTTGACCACAGGCTTATATCGAACTAGTAGGGATGCATATGAGGATAATTTCTGGTCTGGTCTGAGGTGGCACTTCCCCTGTGTGCTATGCCTACATACAGGTGGTACTGAGGAACTGCATCTTGCAATGAGTTTTATTTGGTCTAAAGTTATTGTGGGATCATGCTCCATACAGATCTCTTTTCTCCCATCCCATCTTTCTTACATTTTGGGCAGAATTAAGAACCTCCTAACTGCAGAAAACTGTAAAGGAATAATATAATGAATAATATAAGTAGGAACTTGGTAACTGAAAAGAAGCCTGGGCTGTGCTTAACAAGATACATGGTAAAAAAGGCATTGACCTTGTAATGCTTGGCTGAAGAAGCATTTTCTTCTTAACTATGTTCTTTAGCCAGTTTTCTGTCTTTCATTAATTGTGTCATTGTTGGATGTGGTATGAAGATGAAACTTGCCATGTCTTACTCTATGCTCATGACTTAGCTGCCTCTTTCCTTTTTCCAAAAGCTAATTAAACTGCAATCTTTCATAGCTTCCCATGGGATGAGGGGGGAAAGATTTTCTATTTCAGGGAAGGAAAAAATATTTTCTCATGACAAAGGAGTTCACACAGTTGGGAGAACGTTTTGATTCTTATTCTGCTACACTTTTTTTTATCAGATAATCAGATTATTATGTTTTTATTATTAGCTTCTGGAAAAGATGCAGGAAGAGTAAAATGTTTATCATTAGTGTAGAAATCTGTACCCTAAATCGTATGCTATCCATGCATTCCCAAGAACTAGCTTTGAGTAACTTGCTTTAAAGAAAGAGATGTACTAAAAGAAATATACAAATACTTTCATTGTATGGCTTTTCAGTCTGCACATGGCAGAAGGGTGGATATGTCATGTAGGTATATGCATGTCAGGAAATGGAGAAAAAATATTTTCATAGCATGGAGAAATAAAAGACTGTTGAAAAAATAAAAATAATCTTCATCATCTCTATTAGATTGCTCTCTTTTATGGAATGATAATCCTCACTTTTTCAATCATATTGTTTATTACTATTTTTCTTCTGGTTTGCTTTATTTTGAAATCTCTTGAAGGAGTTTGAATGTTGAAGATACTAAGTCCAACTTTTCATTTGAACAAGGTGTTTATTTTAATGTGGTTGTGGTTAAATTTTTGTCAGCTTTAAATTATGAAATATGAGATAAATTTACTCAGCTGCCACCAAAGATTCTGCAAATTAAAAGCTAGACTTCAGTGGTTAAAAACCTAGTAAAAACCTTTAAGGAATTAGTGTTCAGAACTTCTGAACTGTCAACATCAGCCACACCTATAAAAATAAATCTATTATGTAAAACAGTGGTGTTGTTATGGTATACCATATACTGTACAGTGTACCATAATTTGAAAAATAATACTTGAAGTTTAAACTATTAAATGTCTTCCAAGGAAGCAAAATTACCTCTGTGATAATATTAGTGAATTTGCATTTTCCTGTAAGAAAAGAGAATTTTTCAAACAGGTCAATAGTAGAACTCTTATTTCTGTCTATTAATTAAGGAGGTATTATATACTATAAGAAACACAATGTTAAAATGAACATTACATTACAGAATCATCATTCATCACTGGTTTGCTGTTATGTGTAGCTTATGTGTATTTGAGAATGAGAGTATTTTATTGACATAATTACATAACATTTACTGGCCCCTGGCAATGCTAGTCTGTGTATGCTGTGATGACATGCTTTTTAAACTCTTGTTTTGATTTCTTGTGTTCTGGATTTCATCCTCACTACATTTACCTGTGAACTTTCCCTTGCGTCCATCCATCCAATTTTTAGTGACTTCCTTCTCTATAACCAGTTTTATATCTGTTCTTAATTAGTTCTGTCCCTCATTCCTGAGCTTCTTCAAATTCTTCCTTGAAAAACAGAGGCTCTCTTATCCCATTTTTTATCACCATGCAATGCACAGGACCTTCTCTGAAATACTTGTTATTTCCTATAACCAGTATGTAGATGACCTCATGTAGTCCTTTAATTTCTATTCTGTTAATTTAAATTTGTCATTTTCCATTGCAACCCTTCATCCAGGATATTATTTTAATGTCCTCATCTTTTCTTCCTCTTTGTTCAATGTCAATCTGTTCAACACACAATAGATAAATTAATGGTCTTCATCTGCTGTTCTAGTCACATCATGTTCTGGTAACTCTATATGAGTACCATAAACCCATCCATGTTCCCTCCCAATGATTAAATTTAGTGATGGCAATCATTCTTTAAATTCAAAAAGTTTACATTTAGTAAAATATGACCAATTTGTAATCAATACAAGAAAGGCTGAATGACAAAATAGGGCTGAACATCTGGAGAGGGTGTGCTAACAATTAAAAATTGATAATAAAAATTAAATTAGACTTAGCTGAAATGAGTTTATTTCTCCTGTATATTATTTAATTGTGCTTTTGTCTATGTCCCACAGAACTGTCTTGTATGAGTGCTGTCCTGGCTATATGAAGATGGATGGTACAAGAGGATGTCCTGCAGGTAGAACCTTATTTTCTTATGGAAAAGTCAGTATATGGAAAGAATTACAATTACAGCAGAGTTTCAAAAGTGGTCATCATGAGAAATTATTGCCTCTTTTTAAGAAGTGCTACCTAAGAATGCTTCATTTTCACACAGCAAACAGTTAAAAATCAGCTAGCACTGAATTTGATCATAAAGTTTAAGTTGAATTTCCCAGCTCCTTCCAGATTCTGGATTGGTGAGAATTGATGGGGTCTTCAGTTGCCAAAGCTGCCAAAGAACTTCAACTCCTATTCCCATCAAATCCAAGACTAGTCTAAAGCATATTGGTGTATGCTTTACAGAAAGCATATCAGAAAGCCAGGACACAAGATGGAGCATATCTAAATGTTGTATTTTCCTTTTTCTGAAAAAACTTGAATCTAATTTACCCAATGAGTCTTATTGCCTTTATCAAAGAAAGAGTGCAAATGAAGACAGAAATTCTTCATCTCTCCTATTTATGCTGTTCTGCTTTGTAAAAATAAAACTAATTGCAGCAGGAAAGAGTAGTATGAGAAGGAATACATTTCGTAGTTTTTGATCCCTGTATCTGAAATAATCCTTTCATGTTCAATAATGCAGAATTAAGTTTGTTTAGATAAATTAATCTCCCTTCAGATGCTGACATTAGGATGTGATCAGTCACACACTAGAATTGCTTGTTCTTCTCCATAACCATAAAAAAAGCCAAGAACCATTAGATTGAATGCAAATGTATCACTTCTAGATGCTTAAAATTAGGAGAGATGAATGCTGTTCTCAAGTAGCCATGTTTTAACTGTGAGACTATGGGCATTCTTACTCCCTGGATGAATCAGCATATGCATAAAGCAGACCCTGGAAGAAGAGTAAGAGGCCTCACAAAAAGAATTCTGGTCCATCGTGACCAACTGAGACCCACTGCACTGAAATTTTTGTGATTATAAATGGATAGTCTCCCATTTCATATTAAGTTGGTACAAAACACAACAGCTCTTCTGAAGGAAACTTTACAATATTCAGTATTGCTTGATTTAATTTTTCATTAAGAAAACACCAAAAGCAATTGCAAGCAGATGTGCTTAGATGATTTTTTGAGTATATTGACAATGGAATTTTTAATCTAAACGTGTTGTTTAATACTGACTTAAATTTCAGTTAAGTTTCAGAACTATTATGCATCCAAAAGACACAAAGAAAATTTGATTGTGATAAACTAGGGAACTGAAGAGTTTACAGCATTCTTACCTCATGTTTATTTTAGTTGCTCCTATTGATAATGTATATGGTACCCTTGGTATTGTGGGAGCTACCTCCACACAGCAGTACTCTGACATATCAAAGCTGAGAGAAGAGATTGAGGGACGAGGATCATTCACTTTCTTTGCACCAAGCAACGAAGCCTGGGACCAATTAGACTCAGTAAGTGTGTGTGTATGTGTGTATCTGTGTGTCTGTGTGCATAGGCACCAGTTAAATATTTTATCTGAAGCAGCTAGTGTGGGAAAATTAGATTGGAAAAAATATTGAGATTTTAGACATAGGACTATACAAGTAATAGTGAAATAATCCACATGTTTAACATACATTTCTGAAGCTAGAGAGTCTGGGTTTACTTTCAGGCATACTAAGCAACCATAATTGCTTCTTATTTAAGCACTTGCATGACACATATTGGTATTGTTAATTTTATTAACATGGTTTCATGTTAATAAAACCTAGAAATTCCAGAAGCTGCATGGTGTATGGCTGTACATTATCAATTTTTCAGGTGTCCTTCTTTTAGTAATGATTTTACTGAATTCTTTAGTAATTCGATGAACATTGAATTAAAGCTCCTCCAGTGACTTGTCTGTGATGAAGCCTTGTCTTCCATTTGTGAGCAAACCAGACCTAAATATCATTTAAGTAGAGCCAGATTTATAGGCATCACAGCTGTCCTCCCTAACAGATGCTGAATATGTTGAAAGCATAAGGTAAAACAATACATACCTCATTCTGAGTGGAAGAATGTTTTGAAGCTTCTATTTTTTTTTCTTCAGGAAATTCACAGGAATTTGGTTGACAATGTAAATATTGAACTGTATAATGCTCTCCACCACCACATGTTAAACAAGCGCATGTTGACAAAAGATCTTAAGAATGGCATGACTCTGGTGTCTATGTATAATGACCAGAAATTGCTTATTAACCATTATCCTAATGGGGTAAGTCTATTCTCTTTTCCCCCCCTAATATAAGTATTGTAGCCTTTATTTCCTTTAATTCCTTATGCAACTAAGAAAATATATTATCAAAAGTTTACCATCTACCAAGTAATTTGCCAGTGACAAAAAAAATATTCTCTTGAAGAACTTTTGATTTTTGTGAAGACAAATCACTAAAAAAGAATGAGTAAACATTGTGCTGTTTAGAAATCAAAGTTCAAATGAAAATGAATTTTTTTCTTCATAAAAGATAAAGCCTTTTGTGGTAAAAATACATGATCAAAGTAAATTTGACAGCAAAATCTACTATTAATTTTCATTCTTTTGATAAATAATATTAAATTGGATTTTACATTTAAATTTAGTGCATGGTAGAAGCATTGAAGGTTGTAGGAAACATACATCCATTATTTGGCTAGAAAAAAAATCATTTTTATAAATGGTAGAAACCTTCCAGTTAAGTCACTCATCTTTGTTGTCTTAAATGGATCAAAATATTTGTTTGTCTACAGGTTGCATTGCTAAAAAACAATACAATCACCATATTAACCAGATAAGAAAAACCAAATCAGAATAATTACAGTAAGAAATTAAACACAAATATGAAATCAATGTAACCTGAATAAATCTGCTGCTATCTTTCTAGAAGCTTAGTCAAACTTTCAAATCTTATGAGGCTTTACTTCAAATTTTGTAAAAAAACAACTGAAATAACAGTGAATGCACAATGTACAGTACCTACATTGCCAGTCTGTGAGAGTCAGATTCCAAGCTTGCAGTCAAATTCATATTTAATCTTCTACTACTTTATTCTTCAAATACAGGTTGTTACTGTTAACTGTGCCAGGATCATCCATGGCAACCAGATTGCTACCAATGGTGTTGTCCATGTGGTTGATCGTGTCCTGACATCTGTTGGAAATACCATTCAAGATTTCATTGAAATCGAGGATGATCTTTCATCATTTAGAGTAAGTGGACAAAACTAAATACTCTTCTCTGTTTATTTAAGGAGAGCTTTTTTATTCTTTTTTATTTATGATACCTGGAAGTAAGAAAGCTTAGCTCAGTAAGAGAGAGAAATAAATTAAATTAAGAGCTCTAGCTAATATTACAAATCTAGCTATAAACAAAGGCAACATCAATAGGACAGAAGGTGTCTCTGCACATAAAATGTGTCTTCTCTTCAAGCACTGAGAAAATGAAATATGAGCATGAAGTTACAGTGTCTGGTGTTAGATAAAAAAGAACAATTTCAAAATGGATAATAAAAAATGGTAAAGACGCCAAATAAATTTCAGAATCTGACTCACAGGAAGTTTTAGAACACCAGTAGATGCAAATAAGAATGATTTTTCTTGCACAGAGGAAGTATGATTAGAAATTGTCCAAGTTTCTAATTTTTTCATCTTCTGAAAAATGTGTCTGCACAGTATAATGAGATTTCATGCTGCATATTTAAAAAAGTATCCCATTGGTTTGCAAATAACTATTGTTCTTTTGCATTTTCCATCTCCTTAATAAATGCAAAAAGGCATTTTAAATGCAGAGGCATAAAGGTGGAGAGGATCTCTGAATCACTCAAATCCAGTTCATGATAGTTACAGGCAACAACAACATTTAATCTCTTTAAGAAACTCAATATAAAAACCAATACTTTCTATTTTTCAGTTAAAAAAACCATTTCCTTTGTCCACTAATTTTTTCATCTTTCTATAACATTCATGATCTATCTTTTTAAAACACTATGATCTCAGTCATTCAAGTATCGCTGGCCGTGAGGTGAAACTAGACAGATAATGTATTTTGGTAATATTTCAAATAATCAGAATTAAAAGAAAAAACTATATTTTAGGCTCCTGCCATTACATCTGGTGTCATGGATATTCTTGGAAGACCCGGTCATTACACACTCTTTGCTCCTACTAATGAAGCTTTTGAGAGACTTCCAAGGGGAATTTTAGAAAGAATCATGAGCGACAAGGTGGCTTCTGAAGGTATTTAAAATTTTTTTGCAAATGAGAAATATGTATAAGTCGATCAGGAGGCAGAAAATACATTATCCTTATAGGTCTGGAATTCAGCACCTCTACTTTCACGTGTGTAGGAGGAGTTATTTCATCTGTCTCTAGTTTTTCCACCTGCCTAAGGCTAGAAAGTCACTGAAAAGTTGGTCTCCAAAACAGTTTAAAGGGAACTGTGAAAATATAGGCACATTGACTTTCTAATAGTTCAGCTGCATAGGTCTGATAGACATTCCTGTCCCTAGAAATTCAGGGCTATCTGAATATGAATTCTCTCATACCTTTGCATAAAATTGTCTCATACCTTTGCATAGCCTATGGAATTTTGTACTCATAGGTCCTTTTGGAGCATATCATATGCAGTCACCAATAGATTGTATTATAACGAATATAATTTTAATAATATAAGGGATGCCAAACAGTTTTGACCATTAATGTTATTTAGAGGCCTACAGTATCATTAAACTTAAATAAAGTATCTGTGAGTGAGATTAATTAAAAATAGTGTAGCTGGAATACTTTATTCCACACCTATATGTGAATTATATGTATAGGAATATGTGTCCAAACACCTACATGTATTAAATTCCTGCTCTTTTCTCTGCAGCTCTCGTGAAGTTCCATATATTAAATACTCTCCAGTGCTCAGAAGCCATCACCGGTGGAGCTGTCTATGAAACCTTGGAAGGACACACTGTTGAAGTTGGTTGTGATGGTGAAAGTCTGACTGTGAATGGAGTGAAAATGGTGAAACGCAAAGATATTGTGACAAGCAATGGCGTTATCCACCTCATTGATCAAGTGCTAATTCCTGATTCTGGTCAGTGATATGTATGAAAAACTTGTTGCACTAAAGATATTTTCAATAACCTTACCCAGATTACCTCAGATATATAGTTCTGGATAAGCATGGAGAATCCAAATCAGGAATAGGAAGATGTTGTGTGTTAAAATACCTTTTCTGAATTCTTTATTTGCAGCCAAACAAGTCATTGAGCTTGGGGGTGCTCAGCAGACTACATTTACGGACCTGGTGAGACAGCTAGGTCTGGCATCTTCTCTAAGGCCAGAAGGCCAATACACTCTCCTGGCACCTCTGAATGGTGCTTTCTCAGGTTAGTAGCCATAAAAGATTATCAAAATAAACAAGAATGTATGCTACCCTGACAATTTTCCAAATAATCCCCAGTATTTTTTCTAAGTCTCACTGCAAGAGCATCAGAGACACATAGAATGACTTCATCCTTTCAAATTACATAGAAATTACATAGAAATTACTTGTAGAAAGACAAAACAAGCCTAACCACTAGACTGCACAGCTTGTTTTCAGTCATATAATTTGCTAATGGAAATAGTAGCACTAAAATGAGATACAAAATATGCACAGAAAGATTGTAGGAATGGGAAGATATTAATGAAAAGCAAATTTCCTTAATCTTTACATTACTTCAATTAGATTCAAAACTCATTTATTCTCAAAAAAACATATGCAGTGGTTTAATTCCAGCCAACAACTAAGTACCACACATCCACTTGATCACTCCCCTCTTTCCTCCACTCTGGGATGGGGAGGAGAATCAGGAAAAAAAAAAAAATCCTCATAGGTTTAAATATGAACAATTTGCTAAGTGTACCAAAGTAAAATAATAATATTAATAATACTAATCTTACTAATAGCAATAGAAATAACAATAAAAATAAATAATTTTTAAAAATAAATATAAAATATAATTAAATCTAAGAGAAACAGATGATGCACAATACAATTACCCACTACCAACTGACCTATGCCCAACCAGTGACTGGCACCTCCTGGCCAGCATTCCCCAGTTTGTATACTGGACGTGACAGTCCCTTTGTCCAGTTTGGGTCACCTGTCCTGGCCATGCTCCCTCCCAGCCTCTCGTGCACCTGCCCACTGGCAGAGCATGGGACACTGAGGTGTTCTTGGCTTAGGGTGAGCACTGCTCAGCAACAACCAGAACATCAGTATGTTATCAGCATTATACTAAACCCAAAACTCAGCACTGTAGGACCTGCTAGGACAAAAATTGACTCTATCCCAGTTACATCCAGGAAATACAAGAAAGTTAGTATTTTTCAGTACATTAAACAGAGAGAAACTGATACAAATATACCATAAAACAGGTGTTTGTATATTTGCAGAGGTGACCTCATGAACATCTTGCCTTTTCTCAAAGAGGTATTGTCTCACTACCACAGAAGTAAATTTGGATAGATTTTAGGTTCACATGTAGAAAGAACTAGTTCTAATACAAAGTATAGCAGTAATTCAGAAGATGGAGCAGGCCCACATATCAATCATCAGACATATTAGTCACAGTAGTTAATCATGGCTGTGTCAAAAGTTCTTGGCTGAATTTGAGGAATGGTCAAAACAATATGCCTTCTGTATACACAGACCTGTCCATGCTCTAACTCAAGCATTTCAAAGAAAGATTCAGTATTTCCAGAGTTTTTTTAACTTTATTTGAATAAAAATTCACTATATAAATTATTATACATTAATATCTAAATGGCTTTGTAGATGACACCTTAAGACTGGATCAACGTCTTCTTAGAACAATCCTGCAGAATCACATTATAAAAGTGAAGGTTGGGCTCAATGAACTGTACAATGGACAAGAGCTGGAAACAATTGGAGGAAAACTTCTTAGAGTCTTCATATATCGCACAGTAAGTGAATAAGTCTTTCTAAAAATATGCATCCAACTATAAAAATGGAGAGTCAATAAAAGGCAAAGCTGAGTGAACTCCCCAACATTTACCATTATGACTATCTAGAAAAAAATCCTTAAACTTTTAAGACAGCAGAAAAGGAAAATCTGATCTTAATTTGAGCTCTGTTTGCATGGAGAACTCGTTGGGTAAATGCAACAGAATTTCAAATTGAGTGCTCAGTTGACTACAAATGTTTAAAGCTTGTTTTCAGAACTAATTAGGAACATTCTCAAGAGAAAAACACACACAAAAAATCAAGTTATAAAATATTCGTATCATGCTATTTTATTCTAGATTTTACTTTTTCTGTTTTCTCAAGCAGTGCAAAATTTCCTGGCAAGAACACACAATTTGACTGCAGGAAATACATATGGTTGTTATTTTTAACATTGTGTAAACAGCTACACTTGTATCTCTTTCAATAAGGCTGTTTGTATTGAAAATTCATGCATGGTCAGAGGAAGCAAAGAAGGAAGAAACGGTTTTATTCATGTCTTCAGACAGATCATCAATCCAGCAGAAAAGACATTGCATGAAATGCTGAGAAATGATAAGCGCTTTAGGTGAGTATTGACAGAACTGAGATTTTCCTGCAGAGGGTAACTTTATGCACAGCACAGCTGGTCTGAGAAAAAGTTGTGGCCTACGAGCATGTGAGTTGTTGGAGTTTTGAGAGTAGTGATGGCAGAGAAGGGTTTATTACAAATAACATAAAAGGAAAAAAAAATGTGGGGTAAGAAAAAGTATTCTCCTGCTGTATGCTGAAAAGGCTTCCACACTGTATGTTAGAATGGTTCTTTATGGCACAAACGGTTGTAAGACACTAATAAGAGGAGTAAGAGGACAAAAGGAATTAAATGATACATCCAGAGCTATAAATGCAATGGACTCTGCAGTTTTAGTTAATGAGTGGCACAATTCCATATGGGTGCAGCAGGATTGCATACCTTTCCAGTACTTATTTCTGTCCTTTTCCTGCAAGTGTCTCAATATTCCTAGAGCAAGAACTATCATTTGCATTCTCCTTTTATCTGTTTGATATGCAGAGGTTTTTATTGGATGAATACTGCTCTGATCCAGGCTGCCAACATTTTTTTTTCAAATAGTTTTTCCTCTGTCTGCTACTTTTAAGACTGTCTTTTCCTATTTTTTTCTTCATTTTCCTCTTTCACTATTTTTATTTCTGAGAAACAGTGGAAGTGTTTGAAAACTGAAACACTATCAGAAATAAAAATGGGCAAACTAAGTACCTGGACCCAATTATAGTCATCACATTTCAACAAAATGCATCTGTGTTTTGTCTGTTTCTTGTAAACAGTGTTTTCCTCAGTCTGGTGAAAGCTGCAGATTTGGATGATGTTCTGTCACGGCCTGGACAGTGGACTCTGTTCGTCCCAACGAATGATGCCTTTAAAGGTTTGACTGATGATGACAAAGACATACTGATAAGTAAGTAACATAAAAAAATGTGAATTATAAGCGAAGTCAAATTGATTGGAAAGGAGACTAATGCACCTCTCACACAAAAGCTGTCTGCTGAAGCAGTTTATCTTTTGCATAGAGGAGATTATAGGAATTGCCTAAATTATTTCCTTCTTGGGCATAGAGAAAACGTCTTTTTGGGAAAAAAAGTCCAACCTGATTTTTAAATTTAACTTTCACTCCTCAATATCTTGTTCTGTAGTGTTTCTTCCTTCTGTTATCTTTGTCTTCAATTCAGAACTTGAAGTTGTCCAATGCCATATCAGACTAATTCTTAAGCTAACAAGACAATTTTATTTGCCCCTCTGCTTTGCAAGGGGCTTTATGCACCATTTTTTCTATCATTGTGACTCAGTTACTTAATGCTCTCCTTGGCCCTCATAATACTTTTTACAGCTTTTTTTTTTGCGCCAGGTTACTTTCTAGAAACCTGTCTTGGTTTTCTTGTAAATTATTATGTTGCTTTTTCCATAAATACAAAACCCTAAAGTATATAACTTTTAACAAATATAAAGAAATAGTTTGTTTATCTGTAAGAAAGATACAAACTAAGGATTATTTTAACCAGTAACTATAGGGGTATAGTTACAAAGGTAATCTGATAGTTTGTACAAAATCTTTGAAGTGGTCATGTTTAGGCTTTTTATGTAACTTAATGTAGCTTATGAATGGTCCAATCACAAAATGTCAGCACTAATTTTACTAGGAAGAAAAAAAATCATTTAATTGGATTTCAGCAGTGAAGTAAGTAAGCAGTAGTATCAGTGTTCAAAGCAAAACACAGGGAAAAAAAGGAAAATGTTCACTGAAAGAAACATCAGGGAAAGAATATGACCAGATAAGATTCCCATTGCAGTTTCATCAAGGTTGGGACTCCTAATAACAACTAATATCAGCATGTAATTCTAGTATTAAACTTATAATGGTCAATATTCCACATAATGGCAAACAGATATGTTTTAAAGCTTCTCTGCTTGGTTTTCTGTCTCCTGGGAATGTTATGGTTTTTCTGTAGCCCATCCTATGACTCTCAACCTCCATAGACTCAGAGAGTCCTATCAGGATATTAACTCAGGCTAGAGGATACATTTCTTTTTAAAGACAGTCTTGAAAATATTGCATTTGTTTTTCTTTTGTCATTCCACATAGGAATGTCAATTTTGAAATATGGAAATCATCCCTAAAATAGGGTGGTTTCCTCCTTTCTCAAGCTCTCCAAGCTGCTTCTGCCCTCTGTAAGAACAGACAAACCCAGCACTTATAATTGCTTTTATGTTCCTTTGTAGAAGATTTCTCGTAGGATTTTGTGATTATGTTCTGAGTATCTTTTTTGTCATAAAGTTGGGCTTTTTCCCTTTGTCATCATTTTAATAAATTCAAATTGTATGTTTTCATGGTATTTTCATACATATTGTGTTTCATTCTAGTGCAAGTCTATGTGAATCCTTTTAATTCCCACAAAGAACTATCCCCTATCATGTAATTTTTATTCCTACTTCTTTTATTTTTACATAGGAGACAAAAACGCTCTCAGGAATATTCTTCTTTACCACTTGACACAAGGAGTTTTCATTGGAAGTGGCTTTGAGCCTGGTGTAACAAATATTCTTAAAACCATCCAAGGAGGCAAACTCTACTTGAAAACAGTTAAGTATAGAAAATATCTCCCTGCTACAGCCTTGTAAAAGAGATTTGATATTCCATGTCTATCCACAGTATAGAATGGCATGGATTTCTGCCAATGTTATAATAGGGTTTGGAGTTGTTTTCAAATGTCCTTGATAATTTGGGTTCTCTTTTGATCCTGTACCAGGTGAATGATACCCTTCTGGTTAATGAACTGAAATCAAGAGAATCTGATCTCATGGCAACAAATGGTGTCATTCATGTCATTGACAAACTCCTGTATCCAGCAGGTGAGTATTATTTCATTACATTTTTACCCACTCTTTTAAGTCTGTTTACACACTATGTAACTGCAATAGCTTTTAAAAGTTAAAATTGAATTAAAAACCCTTAAGAATAAATTAAAAAGTTAATTTAAAGATTCAATTCTTGTATGGAATTTGAAACAGAAAATTTACTTCAGCACTCATTTCTGGAAGAACCATGCTTGAAACCTTGGCAAGATTTTGAAATTTTATGAAAGTAAAGTATATGAAAGACAAGACTAGCCAAAGATACCTCTTCTGCTGATATGGAACAATATATATTAAGAACACTCTGAGTGTTTGAGAAGTATTGCATCTCCTGATCACTGTAAATCAAAGCAAAATGCACAGAGTTGTATATTTCTCTTACATGCCTGTTTCTTTTGTCAGAACTGCCTGTTGGAAATGATCAGCTGCTCACAATACTGAAGAAGTTGATTAAATACATTCAAATTAAGGTATTCTTTCAGTAATTATCCCTCTGTCTATCTTGCAGGATCTGTGAAATTGAGCACATTATAAGTCATAAGTGATTCTCTGGCCCTTTCTTTCTTCAGCAAACAACACATTCAATTACACCCAGTTACCGAAATGTAATCATGAATGATACTCTGCACTCAACAGTTATAATTTATGTTTTTCAATGCCCAATAAGTGTAGAATATTTGCATTTGAATAACTTCAGTGTGAATTGGCCCCAGTCTTCTCTTTAGTTCATTTTATCACTCTTGGAAAACAAATCACTTATTTGAAAAAAATACTGAGTGACTTAATTCTTATGCCATTAAAGCCAGCAGCATCAATGACCTGTGAAGAAAAGTAGGCATGCTGATCTAGCTCAGCTATCATCTTGAGATTACATTCTCCCTCAACAATGAATGGGATAACCTAGACAAATAGCATCACCTAACATTTAGGTCAATGAAGCACTGAATCCTACACACACTCACAAGGAAACTATATGGCAAGTGCTACTTTTTAAAAAAAATTAAATAAATTGCTTTTCTGTTTTTATAGTTTGTCCGTGACAGTACCTTCAAAGAGATTCCACTGACATTTTACAGTAAGTTCATTTTAAATACTTCCAGATGGGTTGGATATTGCTTTTTAAGTGGTGCCAATTCCAATTTGGAATTGTACATCTTTTTTTCAATAAAGAAGAAAGCAATTTCTGGGAAAGTAAGATGTGCCAATGAAGAAAAGGAAGAGAAAGACCCAAAGTAGATTGTTTCTGGCTGCTGTGCTACTGTATTTTTCCCTTTCCAGATGTGTGACTGGAAAGTAACCCTGAAGTAAGCTGTTCGAACTCTTGGGGTAGACAAGATACATATGGAAAAGATCGTTTTTCAGCTTTTAGCCAAGGCTCAGTGCTTGGTGCATAACGAGAGTTGTATCTCTCTCTAAGATGTAGCATTGTACTGTATTCACTCTCCAAGATACAGCATTGACTGTGTGCTGAGATACTTTATTTTTCATAAATATTTCCAGACGGACAGTGTCCCTTTTGTTCCTGTTTCCCATATGCTCAAATATGAGGCTTTAATGGGAGACAGTTGTTCAGAATATTTTCTCTTTACAGAGTAAATGTTTGCATTTAATTTCTGAATATAGAGTATGTGTTGAAACAAGTTGTTAGAAGACAAAGATCCTGTGGTAACTTTGTGAGGTAATATAAACTTAGACAAATGATTAAATTTCAATGGAGTGCTACCCATATTTCACAGTAGAAGGTGAAACCATTACATCAGACTTTTGAAAATTGGGAATGAACATACTGAAGTTAGAAAAACCTTGGAACAAAAAACTGAGTAACCCACCTTGATGACAAGTTGAATATGAGTCAACAGAGCGCCAGCAGCCAAAATAGCCAACCTGGGGGTTGGGTCCTGGGGTGCATCAGGCACAGCATTGCCAGCTGGGCAAGGGAGGGGATTGTCCCTGCTCTGGGGCAGCCTCACCTCGAGTGCTGGGGGCAGTTTTGGTCCCAGAGTCCAGAGGAGGATGACCAAAATGGTGAAAGGTCTTGAGGTCAAGACTTTTGAGGAGCTATTGAGGTCACTTGGCTTGCTCATTTTGGGTAAGAGAAGGCTGAGGGGTGACCTCATTACTGAGCAGTGACCCCATTGCAACCCACACTTTCCCAAGAAAGGCAGTGGAGGGTGTGCTGGTCTGCTTTATGGTGACCAATGTTGAGACAAGGAAATGGAATGAAGCTTTGGGAATAATTCAGACAGGACATTAGAAAAAGGTTCTTCACCCAGAGCATGGTTGGCCACTGGAACAAGCTCCTCAGGAAAGTGGTCACAGCACCAAGCCTGACAGAATTCAAGGAGCTTCTGGACAACACCTTTGGCCATATGGCTTAATCTTAGGTAGTCCTTTAAGAAGAAGGAAATTAGACTTGATGATCCCTATGCATCTCTTCCAACTTGAAATATTCTATGATTCTACCTCCCATGGCACAGGAAGCAATGCCCGTAAAAAGTAAGCTAGAGAGGTCAATGTGGACATCTAGAAAGCTGTAGCTGTAGATTTAGTTGAATGAAAGGCTTAGTTAGACTTAGTTGAATGAAAGACTAGGAAGGCTGGAACCTCTATCAGTGTGGGCTTCTCCAGTGGATGAGTATGAGTCAAATCACTATCAGAGGTGTTCAATGAATACTTGAGTCTGTCCTGGGTGTAGCAGGACAGCTTTATATCCCAAGGGCATGTTTTCTGTAATGTTCTATCTATAATTCTGAATGCCAGAAGGTTTCCTCTCTGTGCCTGATCAGCTCCCTAATGAAAAGGGCAATACTCAGGAATAAGGCATGTCAGAAAATTGTGCAAAACTTTTTGTGGGTAATTGTACAAGCCTTCTCTATTACGTACCATACATCATCATGGGTACCATGACCCCTGGGTTTCATAAGTCTCAAAGGCAAATACCATATCAGTAGATTCTGTCTGCAGGTGACCCAAGTGGATCAGCATTTCGTAACCAGAACCAAGATCCATACTCTAGATCTTTTTGAGTTGCTATTCCACCTATTAATATCTATGATTTTATCCACATCCTTATGAGGAGACCAAACGTTGCCTCAAAGAAATTGTAAGAATGGAATGTACTGTATATTCCATTTTCTATATTTTCAGAAATTAACATAATTGAAAGCAACGTCCAGCCTTTCATCACAAAGGAAGGTAAATGAGGCCCGTGGTATATATTTTTCTGCATATGTTCATATACATATTCAGAATATATATATTGAATATATTTCTTTAACAGGATGCATTTTATACCTAGCAACTCCAGAATGCTAAGCACTTTGCTGGAATAGCAAAGATACAAATATTGCAATTAGAACTGACTGAAATATTTTGTATGAAAAGATTACCCGCTGTTTTTCTCTCCAGATGAGTTTTCTCCTTTTTCTGCGGGTATTTAAAAATATCTTAAATAATCTTTTTTCCAACCATTTATTTTATCATCTTTGTTTTTCTGTTAAGACATTTCCTTTTTTTTTAATTACAACATGTATTTTGAAGTAGATGTGTTTCTTATACTTTGAAGAAAAAAAATTGGTTCATTTTTCTATAATTTTCAATCAGTTCTAACTACCAATATCTGTTGGATGCCTGAAAATTATATCTACCCAATCTTTGGCTTTCTTTATTTCTCCATACAGAAGCATGACTTAAAGATTAGTGGTGGGACTGAAGAGAAAAAAATATGGGGATGGGACTGCTAAAATCACTTGTGATTTATAACTTAAGTAAGGCTGATGAGATCCAGCTTCCCATTGAAATAAAAATGCTGAAAGGAAATTTTTTTAATCTCAACTGAGAAAGGCAGTTAAAAACATCATGCAAAGAATTTTATCCAGACTGCTTAATCAGTGTTTCTGGGAGGATTTCCTTCCAGAAGAAGTGACAAGTGCTTACTTTTTCAGGAGCTTGTCTGTGCTTCATCCCATTTAGGATTAGAGGCCATTTAACATGTATGCTGATCTTTGTTGCTTAGTCTCCATCATTAAATCAGACCCACAGTGCAATATAAATGGATAGATTATTTCATATAGTAATTAATCCAAGCTATTTTAGAAATCTTCCTATGATGAGGGTGAATCACTCTCTGAAAGTACCTCTTCTGCTCTGTTAAACCCAAACACAGAGTACATAGTTTAGGTGATTTACAAGATGTTTAGAAGTTGAAAATTAATTGAAATAAAATTGTCTTTTAAAGAAAAAAATGAAATGTCCAAGCACTTGTATAGTCAAATGTAGAGTTAAATTTTATTCACCAAATAGAGAAAAAAAGAGTTAGCATTGAAGGGTATTTCCATTTCCAGTACAATTTTTCTGCTTTGGGACACACTCTAGGCAATGTGGAATCTCTGGCCAGTGCAGCCTTTCTGCTGATAATTGATTCAGATATTGACCCAATAAAACAAATTCTGTCACTTCTGAGCTTTCTCAGTAACAGTAGTGAGTGGCAGATGCCATCAGAACTACCCAAATCCACAACAGTCTGTAAATAAAAGCTGACAAAGTTAAATGTTATTTTTTGTCAGGAAGTTCTACTAGGTAATGATGCAAGGGCAATTTCCACTAAAAAAATTACATGTCTCCCCACCAGTTTAGAGGGGGATGTGTGCCTTTTTCTGTCTCAGTGTTTTCTGCTTGTGTTGTGATTCCATTTTTTGTACCTGGGCATGTATGGGATCTAAAAGATTAAAGAGATTAAGATTTAAAAAGATTAAGAGTTAAATCTGACTGAAACTCAAGTCTGAACAGATAAAACATTCAAAGGATTGATCCTAGACTAGGCAATATACCTGGCTATGCCTTCACCTTTTGGTTTGCACACATCTGCTGTATCAATCATATGAAAAGGTATAGTTATTGAGAAACATAAAAATAAAGCATTTCTAGATACAACTTTTATATTTTTTCATTTATATTCATCACTTGTTCAATGTAAATTGGTATTTAATGGATTCTCAACATGCAAAAAATTCCTCTAAGTCTAAAACAGAAGCACAGGAGTGAGTCTTCTAAGAAAATTTCTTTAAAATATTTATAAATGTCTTTTATTCAGACCTTTTAGAAAATAAAAGAAGTAATGACTTCTTTGGCTGTTTAGAACTCAGAATAGATTAGTAGAGGTCTAGAATAACAGGGAATCTTTATGATTCTATCATATCATCTCATCTGCAGCAAATAAATTAATTACCTCTAAATTCTAATTTATGCAATCTTTTGCAACTAAAAAAAACCCAGAATATTTTTGGTTTTTATTATTGAAGGTAGACTAAATTGTCTGTTTTCAAAAATTAACAGGAGACACATGTATTTAAAAGCCGTTGTTAAATCCTGATCAGTAATTATGGAAAAAAATCAATGCACAATCAACTTCTACAAAAATTCATATAAAGATCTTTAAGGGATTTTTAAGGAAAGTAAAATAGATGGATTATGCTAAGTTTCTGTCTCTGAATAAGGAATAAAGAAAGTTTGTTTTACAGCAGCTTCTTAAGTAGAAGAAGTCTCACAGCACTCATTAGAGTAGAACCATATTATTACTGCTGATTGATGGCATGTTCCTAATTTACCCAGTATCTCCTCCTTTAGCATGCCAGACAGAGATACATCTGGATCAGCGTAATCAAGATGACCTCACCCATGATAATGATAGCCAGTATTGCTGATAAATATCTTTACAGCCATTCCAGCTGATCTCAGAATTTTGCTATTGGAGTTGTTTTTTATTAAGCTGCGTAGCCACTGGCCAAATATTAACTACAAAGGGAAAAAAGCGCCATGTAAAAAACCTCAAAGCAAAAAATAAAAGAAACTCGAAAGCAACAAATAATAAAAATAATTTTAAAAAGAAAAGCTCTCACTATGTAGATTGCATGCTGATCACTAGTGGAACAATAGCCATAAGACATCTGCAAAGATGCAGAGTAGCCTTCTTACCAATATATATATAGAAAAAGACTTCCTCTCCTCTGCTGAGGATCTGATTTCTTGTCTGGAACTCATCAACAAATATCAAAAATATCATATGCACAAAATAAATTAATAAGTAAATAAATTATAAAGAGTAAGTGTATGACGGGATCTAAATTTAAGACCTTTTATGAGGAAACACAAGACTGTACAATGTTGCCACAAATAACCTCTCAGATTTAAACATCCCTTTGTTACAATCATCTGGTTTATCTGGAGTAGGGGGAGAAAATGCAAGCTTCATCTCACCCCCATGGAATATTAGAAGTATTTTAAGACTATCTGTAACATGATTTTTTCTTTTTCCTATGTCACAGACCCATCTATCACACAGCTCACTAAATTAATTGAAGGGGAACCTGATTTCAAAATAGTCAGGGAAGGGGAGACAATAACTAAAGTGATTCATGGAGGTTGGTATGCTTTCAGCAACTCAATTTGTATTAGCATTCATTATTCCCCGTGAGTTTATACTTTATGTAGGTGATTTATGTTAGACAGCTGTTCTGTTTTTAACAAGAAAACTACAATTTTATTGCATGGTATACTTTTTAATTCTCATGCATTTCAAAAAATTGGGGTTTTTTCCCCTAGTTCCATAGCTGCAGCCAAGACAGTTTAGAAATACTCTGCATGCTGACATATATCTCAGTCAAGAATTATTTGCTCATTGCTGTCCTGCAATCAAATGTGTAGTATGTGATTATGTCATTCTGTGATTAAAGGGCAATTTTGTCAGAAAGAGAGATAAACCTTGCCTTCCCTTTGCTAAGGGCATTGAGATGTTCACATCCAGGATGATTTTAAAGGAAAAATCATGCGATCACCTTAAATTTTGAGTAGATTTATTTCCTGGTCTCTGAACATTTTTATTTTTCATAAAATATTTGATGATGTTTCCTTCTGTGCTTCAGTCAGTTTCCACATCTCAAAAAGAACATTTGAAAGTTCATCACTTGATTAATGCCTTGAATTTAAAAATTCTTGTAGAACCAATTATTAAGACATACACCAAAATCATTGACGGACGACCTGTGGAAGTGACAGAGAAAAAAGTGACAGAAGAAAGAATTTTTCAAGGTAAATTAAGCTGAGATATTCATTCTTAGTTAAGTCCACTTTTGCACACAAAAGCAACATATCTTAAGTTCTGTCCTAGTGCCTAAACTGCATTTCCTTGACAGATTAATTTTCCTGAATACTTCCTATTGTCTCTGTAAGGTTGGCCATGTGTCCTACACACACATATACATAAATAGCAACAATATTTTAACAGCATGCAAAACTGTGAAAAATTGTCTTCTTTTTCTAGTTTTTATTTTCATATATTTGCTAAGCGACTACTCTTGCAAGCTTCTTGCTACCATTTCACAATGAGACTGCTTTCATTGCATTTTTGTACGCTGCCTTGCTTTAGAAGGAAACCTTTTTTTCTGAACTTCTGGATTATCTGTCTCCAGGAAGGTTTCATTTTACCAAACATAGATGTTTAATGTGTAGATGCCTACTTTTGCACGTCATCCCAGGCTCTCCTGACAGCCATTTCAGAAAAAGATCTCTATTTCTCTGTAAGGCAGGAACTTGATCTGACATCCACAAATTAGACACTTGGATACTAATGTAAGATAAAATCAATATGCATCTGCATCCCTTGATTTTCTCACACAAAAGTTCCCAAATTCCTTGGCCAATTTCAATTTCAATTTTATTTTACCTATTACAGAGCTATTTCTTTAAGCATCCTAGAAATTGATGAGTGGAGTGAGGCATATTTAAGCATAGTATGTGATATATGGAGTTCTCTATTGACAATTTTTGACCACCTTGCTTAAATATCTGCTTGATTGCTGCTATTAAAATTCTCTCTGCTAGAGTGCTTGTAAGGAAAAGACACTGTTATAACAACATATTGACTTAGCTGTAAGCCCTAATATTCAGTTTATTTAGAAAATATTGAAATTCAACCAAAGTCATTTGAGAAAGACAGAAATAAAAAATCATGCTTAAGTTTTTATCATACAACTTTTTACTGCAATGAAAATAACTGAATGAAAGGCATTAGTGGTTTCTGAATAAACCTGGGACTATTTTCTGGCAAAAATTTTAGGAGAGACAAATAAAATACAATTTTCCCAATTCTCGGATACAAGTTTCACTAATACTCCACATGAAATGTAAAATGCTAACATTTCAGACCTGTATCTCCTGATTTTCAACCTGTAGAAACTGATAAGGAAACTCAAATGTTAAGTCTTCAAATGATTCATAGTAATAATAAAAGCAGAAAAAGTTTATTTGCAAGTCAATTCGGACTAATCATGGTCTTCAGAAATATCTGATCAACGACCTAATACAACAGAGTTTAAAATTTTGTCTTAATCTAAGGATGTAAGCAGGTAATTACTCTAATTATGATAAATTTGCTTAATTACTTTAATGATTAGTTCTAACTACTGTTTTAAATGCTCTTTCAGTTTAATTTCAGAAATGGTCAAATATAAAGTTATCATATAAACAGATTACAGCATGTTAACCATGGAATCACCACATGTATTAAATAGGAAAAAAAATTAATGGACAAATCTGTTATATCTGATAAAAGCCACAATCTTACATTTTTTTGTCTAGGTCCTGAGATAAAATATACCAGAATTACTGCAGGGGGTTCAGACAATGAGGAGAAGTTAAAGAAAATCCTTGAAGAAGGTTAGTAGGCTTATTTTATTTCATTTCTTTAATACATATATATATCTCTGTATAACTCAAGTAATTACATAATGGATATTCCATGTTGTAAAAAATTATGTTCATACCCCAAAATCTTACCCAGAGATTAAACCTTAGAACCTTCCAAATGTAGCATTTTGGTTTGAGTCTTTGATCTTCCTATTTCTGTCAGCTCTAGAGGTGAGGGTGCCTGGATCTAATATATAGCATGCTATGTTTGTCATAAAATATGGTGTTTCCAGTGTTTATGTGGAATTTGATAAAATAACATGAATTTTTAAATTCAGAACAATGCTATGACAGGATTATACATGCTCTTGTGGGATTGCCAAATGTTTTCTGTAAATCAATTTTTTTGCCATTACCTGTATCCTATCAGAGGTTACCAAAGTGACCAAATTTATTGAAGGTGATGGTCATTTACTGGAAGATGAAGAAATCAAAAGACTTCTGCAGGGAGGTAATTCAGTGTATTATAACTAACATTTTTGCAACAGGTTATGACAACTGAAACCCCTCTCCAATATGTTGAATTCAACATTTTAAAGACTGACATAGTTGAAGTGGAATTTTAATGGAAAAAGTAGAACATTTTATTCTAGTGCCAGATATCTGTGAAATGGAAGTAAGCACCAAAATTTGAGTAATGAATTTCTTAATGCCATTTATCAGAGAAAAAATTATTTGGGTTTTTTCAGTCTTTAAAAGGTTACCTAATTAAAACTCGGGGGAGCAATGAAGATTTATTCCAATATTTTTTTTAAACAAATTTAAATCTGTGAAAAACACTTATGAAACAGAACATATTGTAACAGGCCAAATTCATCTTACTTATCAGTTCCTCAAAAATGAATGTTCATTGCCCTCAAGTTAATACTTATAGGCATGTATAACATCTTCTTTAAATGCTTACAGGTGATGGATATCCAGACATTAACTTTAATTCTCCTCAAATACAGCATTCCAAGGAATGGTTTTCTTTCCTTCTTGCTCTCTTAATTCTAACAGTTTTGGCAGTATATAACCAGTAGTTGTAGAAAACTAGTAAAAGAACTTTTGCTTATGAAATTAATCTTTATCTATGAATTTGGAATGTTCTCTGCTTAATGTAGATTAGAAAAACTATCTATAATAGCAATGGGGAATAAAAAAAGAATTTAAGTGATATGGTTTTTGTAAATGTTAGTTTAAACCTGAGTCAGAAGATCAAAAATTTGGATGGATGTTTCTCTTGACATAAGTTTAATGAATCCGTTTAATTTTATGTTCACTTTTCAGTAAGTTAGAAAGTTGTATGCCAGTAAAGTAACTTACAGCCACATTTAGTTCACTGAACTAAATCTCAACGTTTTTCAAAAGCACTATTGCATGGATGTGACTTGAACTTCAGTGAAGTAAAAAAATTTCCTGATGGCTGAACAGCTGAACAGCTGACAACCAGACTTAAATGTGCTAGTTGATAATACAGCTAGTCTTAGAGAAAAGCCAAGATATGGGTATGACTCCTGCTGACCATAATTATTTGTTATATTTCTAACATCTGAATCTTAGTTTTACACACCTAAATTCACCTATAATATTGGACAGAAACAGAAACTTCCAGAGGGTTTTTCATTTTATCCTAAGTATCCCAGCTATGTGAAAAGACTTGCTCTCTGGAGATGCCTAATTCTTGATTGACTATTTAAAAGAAAAACTGGAAATTAAAAAATTTCAGCAAGAAAATTCCTCTGTAAACTGCACTATGTTGTACTGGTTTAAACCAGTCAACAAGGAGCAGGATCAAACTTTACCTGTAAAACTGTTCAAAACTGATATGTCTGATGCCAGAATCTAACAATTATAACTGTACTTGTACTCGCCTCCAGATACAGAGATATACAATTAAATAGGCGTAATCTGTAGAGATGCATTTTAGAGCATATAGGTGTATGGAAAAGAGAGAGTTGGTCTCCAGGAAATTTGAAGAAGACAATATCATCTCTTGAATTCTTGTTATTTTCCCTGCTATTATATGTTAGTTTGTATAAGCATCCCGCTTTACAGAATGGACCAAGTAGGCAGATTTTTCTTTTGCTTTAATTTGATTTTTCTTTGTCTTTTCCATGGTTTATCCAGTCAACTACTCTTGGCTGACATGATAATACCCTACTATATGTGTAGCCAATAAAAGCAGATACACATGCTGCTTTAGGGTTGTTGGTGATAATGGTGATAATGCTTTATGGCCCTCTTGTCTACATAAATTTTTTATTGAAAATTTCCTAATCATTTAAATTGACTACAGTCACAAACAAATGTATTATCACTGTCTAAATAAAGGAATTATTTCATATGCTTTAATTCTGCTCATAAAATATCCAGAACTGCTTTAAAAAATTATCAGTCTTTCCTGAAGCAAAATTTTGAACCAATATTGCAATGGATGATTCATCCCTAGAGATAACATGCCTTATGGCATGAATAGCATGGTAGCCTGCAACACCTACACCCAACAATGACATTGTTTCCACTGATGGCTCCTTGCATATGGAAAAATGCTGTGCCAGATTTAACTCATTTGTTTTTGATGCTTATCATAGCTGGAACTGAGTACACCAAGGTTACTAAAGTAATTGAGGGAGAGCCACAGATTATCGAGAGAGAAATCAAGAAAGTTCATCTGGAAGGTTAGTTTGTCAAAAATGCAGTATCACTAAGACCTGATTTGTCCAAAGTGGTCATTCCAGGTGAGGTTTTACAGTATCTATTCATAAAATCATTAGGTCTGAAGCCAGCATTTTAGCAAGAAGAGTTTTATAATTGTTTTGGAAAAGAATTCTTTCACTGATGTTGCAAACAAAAATGTTGAGGCTTATCTTATGGCTAAAAGTAACTAAAAGATTTGGCAAGAATAGTAGACAAGAGGAAATGCCTTACCACAAAGCTTAGATAAAACATTTGAAGGAACATGCACCATAAAGAATTGACTTTTCTTTAAGCAACACATACAGAAGAGGACCACGTGAGTTGCTTTTAATTTGAGTTATTTCTTGTCAGTTTAAATGTGATCTGTTTCTGCCGGGGTTTCTCAGCGTTGTGAAGGAGTGGGTGGGGTGCAGGGAATATAACCTCTAGGGTTGAGTAAATATCTCACAGGGTCTTGGAATTCCCCTACCTTTGTCCTGTTGTTAAATGAGGGAAGCTCTTGATTTGAAAAACCAGAATGGAATAAAGGTCCAAAAGAGAGCCAAAGAGAATTCACTCTGCCTTTATACCTGCAATTTGTTCTTCGAGGTTAACAACTGTTGTTTAATAGTCTTCATTAAAATTAAGAAATAATTTGCTTAGGGTTTCTTTTGTATTTGCATCTTTTTCTAATTCTAACTCTAATAAAGCAGAATAGGTTATTCTGTCATCCTTTGAACTAAACATATAGGAAAAAATATTATGGCTTTTGGAGAATGAAATTAAGTAAATGGGTTTTTGCCTTTTTAATTTTGAAGTCTGTGCCAAATAGTGAAGGTTTATACACAGTGTTTGTACAGCTTCAGTGCTGAGTAGTACAAGGCATGCTGGGGAGTCTCCTATTGCCTGAAAATGACAGATGGGTGTGATCTTCAAACATGAGGCTTATCTCAAAGCAAAATTGCATGGACAGCAACTAGGCATGGAAAGCATACTTTGGCTGGACCATATTCTGTCCTTGTCAGGGCAGTGCAGAACTTGGAATTTTCTGCCATGGTGGTCCAGATACTCAGTGTTTAGTCTCAGCTGGAATGAGGTCAAGCCTGTATCTCAGGGCTATGCATTTATATACCCTGTACGCCAGGATGAAAAGAGAACTGGCTGCAGCTTGTTAAGTGAAAACACAAGTACTTCATGGTTGTAAAGAAGGAAAAATTACTGCAGTAACATTTCTGTGATGGTAACAGAAGAGCTATTTCTTATGCTTGCGACATGTTTTTCCTCCCAATGAGGAGACATGTGGTTAAAAAAGGGTCACGGTTTGATGAAAAAAAAGGGAAACCCATCTATAGTTTCACTGAATAAGTGAAACAAAAAGGATATATCTAATAGGGGTGGTACCTGTCCAATAGGTACCTAATATCCTTGCTCTGCTCCACCTTTTAAAGCAGTACCCTGAGAAAACTAACTGAACCCTAAATGTGGAATCATACTGTGGGCTCACAATGCAGCTCAAGCCCCAAACACAGCTGGGAATGTGGCCAACATCTTGTAATGGTTTCAAGCGTTTTGCCTTTGAAAAATTCCTGAAGTAATGCCAGTGCAACAGACCTGGACATCCGCTGCTGAAAGTTGAGCCTGAGTCCTGTGCCTTAACCTGAGCTTGTTCTTCACTGACAGTGTCACATGGTGTTTGATGAATGAAGAGCATGGACAAAATGTCCTGACACCTGCCTACATCATGCAACCATCTCTAGAAGATCAGTGCAGATAATGGATCCATTCACATGTTTAAAATGCAAAAATACTTTTTAAATGTTACTAAGATTCAAGGGATGACTGCAGATGACAGAAATGTAGGAATTGTATTATAAGAATGCATATTTCAGGTGATCAAGCCAACATGGTTCTGGAACAAAATTCTTAATTTAGTGAAAAATTTAGAGAGCAGACTTCAAAAGTCAGCAATGAGTTTCCAATATTTTCACTGAGTTTTAATTCAAAGACTTCAGCAAATAACTTCTGACTGCAACATTTCTGTTTTCTAGATGCACCTGTACGGAAAGCACAACCAACAAGGAGGACACAAGGTAAAAAAAAGCCATACATTTAAACATTAAACACATATCAAATATTATTCTCAGTTATCTTAAGAGTCAGGAGAGGGAAAAAAAAAAGCTTTTAAAAATACAGATTTCAAAATAAAATATTTTATTTGTATTTAAAAAACCCTAACAAAATCTGGAATTACTGATTATTTTTTTCTGATATCTGAAAATAACCTAGATTATGTGCTTTACTGAAAGAGTGTTTCAGATGAGAATAAAGCCATCAGAAGTTTGACTTTGGAGTCTTAACAATAGGAAAATGGCACTCTGGCATTCTCCATAACAGGATTTATAACTCTCAGAATCTATGTTATTTTGATTAATGGAGAAGCTAAAAGGTCAGTTAAATTTCACAGCTGCCAGCACAAGAGAGAAATGTTCAGCTCCAGGTTTCATCTTTCCTTTTCACATGTCTGTTTCACAAGTAAATACAGTATACAGTGTTACTATGCTACATAGAGTTATAGATAATAATTAAAGGTTTTTTCCATATTTTGCAGGAGGAGCAGCAAGAAGGAGAACAAGACTAGATCATTCCTAAAAGCTTGCCAAGACAGAATTCACTGAATTACAAATTAACAACATAGTCTTTGAGAGACACTCTTTGGTTTTTTGGTTTTTTATTTTTTTTTTAACGAGAACGTTAGAAAATGACATTGTTTTGATGACATAATGTAAACTGAACCATGAGTCCACAAAGAGATGTGAATCTGCAGATACTCACTGCCAGCACAGTGCTTACTAGGAGTAGTCCATTGGAGGTGCTTTTACTGCTCTTGATAGTAAGCACTATGCAGGGTGGGATCCTGGAAGTCCAAAAACTGCTGTGCAACCAGGATTCCTTCTTCTGCTGGTTAGTAAGTGTTTGCAGGATTGGATTAAAAATGAGCAGGGAACAATACAGAGTGTATTTTTTTATTATTTTTATTTCCACTAATTAAGAAACATAAGTGAAATTAGATAATTTCTAGAAAAAAAAAACGAATCACCTCAGGTGACTTTTATAGTAATCTAAAGAAATATGAGATGTTAACATAGCACTTTTGGTTCAGTAGTATTTTTTGCTTTTTATAAGTCAAAATTAATCATGTGTTTAAATTCGTAATACCAGTAATGTTACCTTTTCTAAGCAAACAAATATGCCTTATATTAAATGTATCATGTTTTTTTGTCCTACATTGCATATCCAAATACCTTCTAGTAACTTGGCTAATGGAAGCTCTTGAAAAAAGAAAAAAAACAAACATTATGAGCTTCTTGCAATGTATTAGAGATCATGTTGACTTCTTTATTTATAAGAAATCACATTCCCATTAAAGGAATCCTATAACAATACATATACTGAGATTCTTAAGTGTTTTCCCATTTTTCTGAATGTGTCTTTTGATTATTAAAATGGTTTGTAAAAGCGATTAATAGAATGTATGCAAACAGTTAACTCAGCATGGAAAAAGGTCTCACAAAAATGAGGCCAGGTCTGAAAGCTTCTTTATCAAAACATGCTTTGCTAATGTCTGGTACTAATGTGAAGTTTTCTGTAAATTTTGTCAATTTTATAACTCTAATTTTGTACTCATAGAAGTTGTCTGCCTTTATCAACAAAAGGTAAGAGACAATTACTTATGGAGTAGAAAAAACCTGTTCAAAGTTCCTTAATTTTGCAGACCAAAGTATCAGAGGCATTGTCTAACATGCTTTTCTACTTCTGTTTTGAAACAAATACTCAATAAAGAATTTGGCTGAACTGTGCCTGCTTTCATCTGTAAATATTTTTTAATAGAAAAGCATAGTTGCAAAACATGCATTCACAGAAGCAAACTGATGCTTGCTTTTCTTACTTAACACATGCTAATGGACTTAAATTGCACTCTTCTTAAACAATTAAAAACCTTCCCTAATTCCACAATGACATACCCTAAACACTGCTCCTAAAACAGTACAGCTATCTGAGAATGGGATTGATAAATTGTGCAGCCTTACTGGGCTATCAGACATGTTACTAAGGTAACCTCAGTATCCACTATGATAGTGCTTTAATGGAAAGACAGCTTTTAACCCTGGCAAAGGCTAGATGGATTTTAGGTCAGCATCATAACTCTTAGGACGATTTAAAAGGTGAACTGAAGCTGTTGCCTTTCTCTGGGACATTTGATTGTCATTAAATCATTGGGTTTAAATTCTTCCTTCACTGTTGTGATACCCTGAGTTATCAGACAAGTAAGATTTTAAGTGACAGGAATTATTTTAGGGGAAGAATGTGTCTGTGTTCTCTCCTCAAGAAAGATTAGGAGATAAGGAAGAAAATGGAACAGTAAAGATAAAGAATGGACAGAAAATGGGAAGAAAGAAAAGCTAGCAAAAAAAATTATTAAAACCTATCCTGTGGTAGGACAATTTTACCCTTTCAATTAGGAATAAATTTGTGAACTTTTGACATAACATAACTTTGGTATGTTTTCTGCTTTGATAACATTTTAAAGCATCTGGTATTCACTAAAATACATTTCATACTTCATCCTTCAATGTAATCTATTTATAATATATAATATTTAATATAATAATATATAATAATATTATTAATATATAATATATAATACAAGTTAAATATAATAGTGTATAAAGGACATTCCTCTGTGAAAACTTGTTTCCCTAATACATCGTCCCTCTCAGTCCTTCTTAGACCACAGTAGATGTATGCCCAGCTACCATGAACAGTGACACTTCTTTTGGTAGGGTGGCTTTTTCTAGCTGTCTGAAGAAGAATCTTTCCACAACCCAATGTAGAAAAAAAATCAACATGTTCTTTTATTTGCTTTTCATATGCTTAGCCATTTTTGTGTCAATACAGATAGTCTTTTACACAAGAGCAAATTTGGAGAACTTACAACTTCTTCTGCCTTCTTATTTCTTCTCACCTCAGAGCAATTTAAACTAATGTAATGTGATTAAACAGGGGGTTAGCACACTACCAAGTTAGAGTTCTCATTGGCAGTAGAGCACTTAGTTTATTTTGTGTTTCCTTAAAGTGTCTCAGGTATTTATAAACAGGAATGTCCAGTTGAGTTGGTGATGGAATTCTCAAAGCATTTCTTCTGCTTCCTTTGATATGCTGCATGAAAAATAATGCAGAAGAATTTTGCACTGTCAGTGTTCCCAAATCTTTCAGTTTTGCCAGCAGAAAGTGCACATGAATAATCTACAAGACCCCAAAACATGAAAGATGGTCTAAGTAAAATAAAATTAATAGTTTGATTCCTTTATAAAGACAATTGTGTGAAATCTAAAAAAAAAAAATGCCCAGAAGGATTTTTTTACCATTTTCATTTTGACAATTGAAAATGTGCTAAGCAAGTGACCGTCTCCAATGTAAACCTAGCATGGCCTTTCATGTCATTCATCTCTCAAAAGACCTGGAATAGCAAAATTAAATTAAAGAATTCTTTTTGTCATAAAACAGTGAGTGGAGGCAGTAGTCCTTAGAGATCAGCTGTATTGTAATTAAATTTTTTGCTGTCTAGAGCTCAGAACCTATAAACACCAACCCCAGATGGACAGTCTGAGTAGGGATACCAAGGCCTGAGCACAACTCAAATGAAAGAAGAACTGATTCCTTTGAATACTGAACTCCAGAAATCCCAGTGATAGCATAACATGTGTAATTGGATCATGTGGGATTTTCTAAGATTTATAGTGGCACAGGGCTTCATGTTCTATTGTTAAAGGAAGATTTGTCTCCTCTTCTGCATAAACCCTGAGTGTGAAGATTTCAAAAGTTCACGTTCTCCTTTGTGTCCCTGACCTCCAAAGGTATGGTTTTTATAGCACCTCAAGAAAATTCAAGCCTCTCAATACTGCTAAGGGTTGTTTTTCAGTATAGCATTAATAATTTTTAATATATGGAAAAAAAATTAGCTTCAGTATATTATTTTTTTATTTAACAAAGACTAATTAAAACATTCAATGATAGATAGAATTTGTGCTTCACAACTGACACAAAAGATGAAAATTAGCTACAGATTCTATATGGGAATAATTTTATGTGGTACAAGTAATTAGGATCAGAATGACAATATCTCATTAGGAGCCCAGCATGGTATTGACTGAAAAGCAGAAGCAGTTTCTATTCAGGAGACTTTTCAGTCTCCTTTACAGCCATACTAATTTATTCCTAATGTCATACTAGATTAAAATTCTTCCTTTCTTGCTGTTTTAACTAGTGTCTTTTAAATACCACAGACATCAAGCTTTGTTTTATGGATTTCTTCCTTGCTAAACAGAAGTAACCTCTATGATAGAACGTGCAAGTCAGAGGAATAAGCATCAGCACTTAAATTTTAGGTCATAATGTTCATCAATCCTCATGGGTCAGGTTGTATTCTTGTTTTACTTTCTGATCTGATGCACTCCTGTCTGCTCTGATTTCTTGACTTTTGATTTTATCTTTCATCTATATCACTAAGTAAAAACATAACCAGAGATTTTGCTTGTGTATTTAGATCCAGTGGCACATGCAGCCTTCATCCACACTACCATCACTTTGTCCTCAGCTTCTTTCGCCACCTGGTGCTCGATGCAGATGCAGTCCTTGCACTCAAACTTGTTAAACCTCATGAGGTTCTCACGGGCCCAGTTCTCAAGTTTGTCCAGGTTGCCCTGGATGGCAATCCATCCTTCTGTTCTGTCACCTGCACTGTGCAGCTTTGTGTCATCTGAAAATTTGCTGAGGGATATACCACTAAGAAGTAGAAGATGCTGCTGGTCATGGTGTGTTGGATGCTTAAGATAGGAGGAGCACTGCTTTCTGCATGCCTGCTTTATATTAATTCATTTCAGGATAACTCCTGCTGACACATTTTAGGGCTGTTTTAATCATGTCTGTGTTGGATCACAGGCATTTATACCTCTAACTGCTAGTCCAGTTGTATTTTAATGTTTTCTTAGTGAAATACTTAACAGTTTTTCCAACAGCTGTATTTCTCACCAGTGGAACATGTGGCCTGGGTCAGGAGCACACTGAAGCCATGTGATGTGATTGTAATGCTAAATGGAATTAAAACATAACATTTGTTAATTGAGAGAAACATATCACTGCAAAAATACTGGCAAGAGGCAGGGATGTTTTCAGGGGCATAGACAGGACTGATTTGGGGGATTATTTACAGAAGTTTACCCCGGTCTCTTCAGCTTGCTGGCTATAGAGAAAATGACCTATTATGGTTCTCAGTGTCCCTGCAATCCCCCAAAGCTCAGGTGCCTGCTCTGTCACCATGGTCCATAGTAAATCCAGATCCCACATCCATCTGTCTACAGACACCTAGGTCCATTTGTCTGGAGGACCTATTAGGGCTTGTTTCTGTCTTCTGTGAAGACTATGAATACAGAATGCCTGTGTGTGATTGAAGATATAGATGGAGTGGTGAGGAGACTGCTGAGCCCTCTTGTTCCATCTCTAGTTGAGACATAACTGGGAAAGTTTGTTCTTTCCAGGGAGGCCAGAAGGTTAACTCATTTCTGGATCCCAGCTAGACAGAAACAGGAAATACGGTAAGTACAATTTTTAAAGAGGAGTGTTGGCAGAGAACTTTTTTAAAATAAGAAGTATATTGATGTTGTTTTGGGTTTTTATCTTGAATTTTCATATGAAATTGGATATGGATGAGGTTATCTTTGGAAAGGCTTATCCCAAAGTTACAAGAACCCGGGAATATTGCATGTAACCACTGCAAGACCCTCACCTTCTGTACAAGTCTACGGAAGCCCCAGGAACATTGCCAAAATAATGGATCATCCTGTGTGTAAAAAAACCCCAACTCTTTTGGAACAATACCTGAATGTGTACTCTCCTCCACCTCCAGTCTTCAGAAAGGACTCTAAAAACATGAGCCAGGGATATGTCATGCCACAATCCAAACAGAAGCAAGTCTGGAACAAAACAGTTGCATATCAAATGTGTATTTGTTATTTCTCCAGCTAGAGATCGGAGACATTGCAGATGGAAAAGTCTTATTAGATCATGTTATCAGTCTACTTGCCAAGCCTGGATTGTTTCCCACTATTACAGGCATAATGCTTTACCCAGATGAGTGGTACCTTCCCACAGTCATTCTCTCATACTGTTTTCAGAGACATTTTGCTATATTTTGTTCCCCTTTCTGGCTTACCTGCCATCAAACAAGGCAAACATATTCCACCAAGTACTCCTTCATCAGAAATGACAACTGTTTTAGCTATACCAAAAATGAACATCCCTGTTAATGTGACAACAATCCACTCACTAATATTTTCCTGAAACATCTGTACAATTGAACAACTATTCTGGTTTTGAACAGATTTCGACTTAGTTTGTGGATGGTTTTATAGGTCTATGACTTTTTTCTTTTTTTGCTGTCATATGATGCCACACAAGTTCAAATTATTTTTTCAACACCATGCAATGAAAAACTGTTTTGTGTAATTGTTGACGCTGCTCATGAATCAAGTAATGTCAGTAGGAGTGTTGCAGTAGATGATTATAAAATTCAGCATCCTTTTCAGTTTCATCATTGAAAATCTGACTGCTCTGAAAGTCTGAATCCACTGGCAGCCATGATACCAGGGCTGTGCTCCTGAATCAGAAAATCATTTCAATTCATTTGGCTCTTGGCATGCAGACCCTGAATTTCAAGCTTCAGAAACCCCCTAGGCTTATGGTTCCACACCTAGAATTACCTGTGAGCAGGAGCACAGATAACTGACAGAACAAGAGAAAATCAGGCTGCATTAGCTGATCATAGACAGAAAATAAGCTATATGTGCATCTTCACTTTGTTCAATGGAAATCTTCAGAATGTGCCAGTCTCATCTGTCCATATAAGCCATGTACACAGTCACCACGATTTTACCATGTCTATAGTTTTGCACATTTTTTTATTGGGTACTTAACTGGAAATGTCAAAATTTGCAGCCCAGTTATATAATATGATTTAAATTAGCTTAGTACTGCTACCAGCCACTCTGAACTGCCATGTTAAAAAAAAAAAGCTCCTTTAAATTTTATATAAGTAAGCAGAGTCAGATGCTACCTATGAGTCTGTGGTTTAGCAGTGCTAAAGTACCCAACCATGCCATTAATCATGGGCTGTCCTCCTGCTCAAAGGGTAGTTCAATGGTAACTTCTGTTTTAATCATCAAATCATTTAAATCGTTAAAATGCCCTACACTGACACTTTCAGCACTAGACCAAGATCCTAGACCAATTGCTAAACAGCTTTTTTGGATAAGTTGTTTTCTCCTTGTCCAAAATTCCACACTGCCATATAATCAAATTGTGAGGTTATGATCTAACTCTTTGTGGTTTATGTGTGAATGCTATTAAAAATATTTTTGCAGTGAAAAATTACCACATAAGTAGTAATGAATGTTGAAGATAAAAACCAGACTTTTGTATGTCCATTCCTGGACTCTCTTTTATTCGTTCATGGGTGATGAGACACTTTTAGAAGCCAGACTGGCTTCACTTTCCACAGTGTGGAAAGGAAATCCTTGTATGACCCGAACTCACCTGAACATGAGGGTGATGGCAGGTCATGCAGAAGCCCTGCACTTTAGAAGTACTCTCAGGACACACAAGAACATCGTGATCAAGTTAACAAACTTCTTCCCTAGTTAGATATATCCCTATGTTCATTTCTCTGCACTACTTAATGTGATAAACTTTTATTTCTACAATTGAATTGTTTTGTTTTCCTTCTATGATACCACTATTTCTTTTTATTCTTCTTGTCATTTCAACAATCTACAGGAAAATAAGAGATTTTTTTTGGGCAATGGCTATACCTGCAAGAATCTTTCAGCTACACAAGCCTTTCATTGGGGCTGAAATTGAACTAGTCATTAATTGATCCAGCACCAGATGTAAAGGTCACATTTTAAGATTAATTTGAGGTATGCAAAATATATCACTGGGACACTGATTTTAAAAGCTGTTTCATCAGAGACAGTAGGTGGATATAATTTGGGAAGAGACATCCTGCCCCTGCAGACATTAGTTGTTAGACATAGTGGGAGTTTTGTCAATTTTAGTGGCGGCAGGATTGCAAGCATCATAATCTTTTTCCTTTCTTTTGGTACTGTCTCTCCACTCATAATTTATTAAATTACTTAACAAGAAGGAGTTGTGACTCTGAATCTGAATAAAACTTTTAAACACATGGTGTCAGTGGCTTGGTACATGAGATGGTCTTGTTTCCACCACTTGTTCAGTACAACAAAGGGAGCTGTGAGTGGGAGGTCCTGAAGTGTGAGTGGTTTGGGTCGATATCACTCTCCTCTTGGACCTTGAAACTAAGGTAGGTACCTAAGCCTGTCATTTGCTCTACAGTAAATAGACAGATTATGGTCCTTGGTGTCTCAGTATCCAGGGAAAGGAAAGTGTGTAGTTATGACTATCACCTAGATGAAGCTGCAGATGTTATTGGTCTTCAAATACCAGTGTGCAAAATGGAACACCTGGGTTATGGTCTAAGATGCTGTTAGTTAAAGCACAGCTTGGTGTAAATTCCTCATATTCTGGGGTTTTTTTTAAGGGAATGACTGACTGAAACAGAAGTGTAACTGGAGAATCTGGTTTACTGATGTTGCATCTAAGAAAGAAGGAGTCTGTTTAGGATAATGGCATTCTGGAGCTCCCTGGAGCAGGTCCTGAAGCTAATTCACCCAGAATTATTTTTCCACCTAACCCCATCATCCTTTTCATAACATCAGATATCCATCACTTTCAGGTTTTAAAAAATATTTTTAACAAGTTAAAGTGAACACACAATATTTACATCACAGGACACACATGGGAATTTACCAGTTTGTAAATTCTGGATGCAACCTCTCTATGGAAGTTCATGGCACACTGTACTGACAGGCTGCAAAACAGATTTCACATTTCTTCTGACACTGGATAGGCACAGACCGAAGAATTGCAGGGTTGAGAGAAGGCTTGGATTCATGCACTGTGTGGATGAACCAATTCACTGTAAAGGAAGATGAATCTGAATAGCATGGATACAATGACTGTCTTCAGACTGCATGATGTCTCTGAAGCAGATCCATTCACTTATGCATAGCCACTAGCTATCAGCAGAGTCAGAAACCTACAGACTCAGAAAACACTGGTGTTCACGCTTGAAAAAAGAGCAGCCGCAAGGCTGTTCTAGCAATTACAGAGTGAAATAAAGACCTCCCTGTGGAGACCTGCCTGGCTAAATATTTCTCTCTATTACAGCTTTCAACACTATAGATATTTGTCCAGGGTTTTTTAGCACTTTTCACTTATAAAATGAAGAAATGCTTTGCTTTGGAGAACATCAGACATATGCCTGAACTGAAGAACCTGGAAGAGTTTTCTCTTTCCAGACCTGGGGACACATTTGTGACAATTATGGAAACCCTCATCTCACCAGCTCAGGTTTTCCAATAGAACACCCAAGTTCAGGTGCACAAGGGCTGTGATGTGCTGAATGTAGTAAGCTAGTGGGGACAAGCAAGGAAACAAGTCTTTAATGTAGCAGAGTGTTTGAAGATAGTGAATATTTGGACTGTGAGTGAATCACCTAGACAGGGTCTCAGATGAAGGCCTGTAAGGCCTCAGTGGTGCAGCTAATAATTCAGCTGCCAAATCTGTTGCGTAGCAAGAAATACCTCTTAAGGTGTTAATAAGAAATAGAAGGCTTCCTAATAGATAACATGCATAGTAAGTAGTCTGCACACCAGTAGCTGCCTTAAAGAGTTTATTCAACAATGTATGTTTGCATTCTTTCTGTCTGTGTACCAATAAGATTGCACCTGTAAATGTAAACTATTTAGAAGTGTATTTAAACAGCCATCTTAGTTGAAATAAATCAGAACGTCATTTTTAACCACAGTGGTTTGACCTGCGTTCTCCGAGTGGTCCAATTCCTTTTAATCTTGGGTTAACCTTGGATCCAAACAATCCTAACTTTACTTGAACACCAAAGATTCCATCCACACAGTTAAAATTCATCTCCACCCACAAAACCAGGAAAGGGAGGGTCTCAGGGGCAAAACACAGCTGAAGAAGTTAGGTAACCAGAGCCTGATCTAAAGTTAGGTGAATCCTATGAGTCCTCAGCAGAAGAGATGAAGACATGATATTCACTTGATTACTGGTATACTTTCAGGTACATCATAATGTAGTCAGCCAGACACTCAGTGAAGAGACCAAACAAATCATCCACTACAATCTTTGCACACAGGGAATGTTCCAACACAATAAAAAAACCCTCTGGCATAATACTTTACCCTAGTTTACTTTTTTGGGTTTTTGGTTTTGTTTGGGTTTTTTTTTTTCCAGGATAGATTTTTGATACTGCAACAAAAGCAAAGGAAGTAGAAACTAACTATCCTTCATTGTAGGTTATATTATGGGATGTAAGTCCCATCGCTAAAGCTGCACCTACTTTCCCAAGCTTCACTTGGGAAAGACTTATGTTCCCTCTATCCTGTTCAATATTTCAATCTCAATATTTTTTGATTGCTCTTATCATTATGTTTGTTGCTAGTAGTTAGTTGAGACTCAATGCACAAGCTGTCTCAGCTGAAAATGCACTGATGGTGGTCCTGGCTGAAATGTCAGTTCTGAGTGATTTGCAGATGGGTTCACATAACCATTCCCCAAAATGTTCTATTTCCACAAGCTGGTGGAAGTACAGTGGCTGGTGCAATCACCCTGGGTTTTCTCTGCCTGCATACACAAACACCCTGGAACACAAGAAAGTCTCTGGCACTTTAACTTCTGGCAATAAGGCTTTCTGCCATGTGTAAATCTACGCAAGAGTGAAGCTCACTACAGTGAATTCAGTCTCCTTTTCAGTAAGAACAAAACCACTTGAGTTATCCAGGGGATATTTCATGTTTCTAAATTGGGAATTTGCTTTGTTTCACTCAGCCTGAGTGTTCTTCACCCAAAAAAGGAAGAGTCATTGTAATGAATGTAAGCCTGATGCATAGTGTGCAGAGTATTTGGCTATCTTCATTAAAGTCTTTTAAGGTATCCAGAGTTAGAATTAATCTTTGGTATTTATACTTCATTGTCAAAACATTTAGACAGTCTCAATTTTTAACTAGATGTAAAAATGTAAAAACGTTTGGAGGAGTGCTTATAGATTTCAATTATATGAAGAAAGATAGCCAACACATAATAAAGCCTATACACATAATAATAAATAATAAAATGAAGTATTGTTTCTGTTGTTGCTGGTAAAGAGTATAATCTTCAGTGTAATAATAATAATAACAAATTTTTAGAGCCTCAAAAAATGCTTCGAGGTCATTGACACAACTATTTCATATACACATTATGAGAGGAAAAATTATGGCTGTGTCTGGTTCATGTATTGTCCTATCTCATTAAAAAGGAAAAGTGTAAAAGACACTGCTTGCCTTCTTATTTAAAGGAAATGGTTAACCATTCAAAATATGTGGGGCCTTCACACTAAGACAGTATAGGTCACATATAAGGGAAAAAGACCTGTGTTTACCCTCATCCAAGAAAGTTTTGATCATATTTATATAGAAAAAAAGTAAATTTCCTCTTTTGTCAGATCATATCTTTCAAGTAGGTTTTTTTATGATGAAGATGATCAGTTCTTCGTTTTCAAAAACTATCAATATTTAGCATGAAAATTAATATTTTTTATAAAATCACAAGATTAACAGTAATACTAATATTA
Organism: Argya squamiceps; assembly: GCA_037834095.1. Lineage (NCBI taxonomy): Eukaryota > Metazoa > Chordata > Aves > Passeriformes > Leiothrichidae > Argya > Argya squamiceps. The sequence continues at coordinate 50,506,154 of JBBMKD010000001.1, read as the reverse complement.
ATGCAACTACCAATAAAAACCTCCCAAACTGTTAGAAAACAAGGGCTGATTGCTGGGATCCCTGGAGCTTCCTGTGGCCACTAGGTAGCTTGAAGTGTCTCATTTCCATACTTTCCCATAACTGTCCATTACCTTGTCCCTAAGATGTGCAAAAAATAGTGTCCCTTCAGGGTTCTTTTCCCTTGTCAGTGCAGAAGACGGAAAATGCTACAGCAGGCATAATCATTCATTATAAATGGCTACACACAGTGCCTCCATGGCAGTAAAATGTACAATAAAGTAGTTACTTGCTGAGGTTTCTCCCTGGGTGCAGCTTACCGGCTGAGGCTGCTTACCCCAGGCAACAGCAAGAGTTCGTGGGTCCCTCAGTCCTGCTAGCTGGAAGCGTGGTGAGGCTTTGGAATGAAGAGCAGACCCTTGCCGTGGGTAGGAAGATGTTTATTGATGGAATTCCACATGTGAAAAGGCCCGGAATGGCCTGTCCTTCTCCCTTAAGTACCCCAGGACATAGCCTGAGGCCACAGGAGAATTCGGGCCAATAGGTGGGAAGGGGTTGGGTGTTCTAGAAGGGGACACTTGGCAGGACAATGGAAAGGGGCAGGTGCCTGAGCACCTGGCCGAATGAGAGATGCGCTCTCTTCAAGTCTCCAGGGTGATCGACAAGGGGGCTTCCCTCTGGGAGATGCCACCAGGGTCAGGGGATAGGGGAAGAGGTTTGGGAATGAACAAACTGGCATGATACAAATAAGATGCATATAAAACTCTGAAAGGCTTAATCATGCACTGCAACTGTTACTGAGAAGGTGTCAAAAATTGATGATGGAAATGGATTTTGTTTCAATGCCTTCTGGGTTCTATGAGTCTATGTTCTTGACCTTGGCTCAGGAGCACAATCATGTGAGGTACCTGTACTCACTTTCCAGGAGAGATTGTCGTGGGAGCTTTTCAGTCAACATTCTTTGTTCTTGTCCAGAATTAATATTATTTTCCCCTCAAAGAAATTGAAACTTTCTATGAGAAAATTCATTTTTGTTCTGAATTTTAGACAACTGAGTAGTCACCATATGTGGCACAATTTTACACTTTGATAGAACTGTTCTGAATGAAACTGTCTTTAGACTCTTCTGGGAAATTTATAACAACCCTGTTTTCTGATCTTACATGCCACAAAAGTAGTTTGAAAGCAATGACTTGGTTTCAAATGATTATGATTTAACACTTTAGAATTAAATCTTCTAAAACACTGCATTGAACTGCACCGAAGTGTTCTCTGGAATTATTTATACATTGTCAGAGAATATAACAGAATAAAAGGTTCCTGGTTAAGTATTTATCTGCTTAAAAGTTAGGATCCATAATGAGCTGTATATTTGTTCCGGTGGGGTTTTTTGTTTTGTTTTTTTAATTATTAACATGAATTTACATGCATTTCAGTGCCTAAAATTCAATTATGCAGTTCCAGGAAAGAGACAAAAATCTGTCAGTGTCCTAAAGATTTTTAGTGCTTCAAACTTTTCCTTCATTATTTCTTATTTAGGACTTTTACTTAAATCAATCATTAAGTGTTCCTTATCACAGGAGATCAAAGAGACAGAGCATGTCTTAACTATTTTACCAATAACGGTGTTTGAATTAAATCACACTCTTTGCTTCTCCAGGCAAGACTAAACCAGTGTTATTTTTCTGTTATGAATTCAAACATTTCATTATTTTCAGAGCATAGGTTTTGATTAGATATCAGGAGCTGGATGGAGCTCTGTCCCTGTCCACAATAGAGGGGTTGTAACTAGATGATTTTTAAGGTCCTTTTCAACCCAAAGCATTCTATAATTCTGTGATTCTATGATTCTATGATTATTCAGAGAAAAAGACATGGGAAACAGCCACAGGCACCAGGACTCATAAGTCATTCATTCACAGTACATTTTTCCTTGCCTCTACATTTCTAACTTCTAGGATAAGTGACATAAAACATCTGCACACATCTTTGTCAGGAGTACATGCTTCTGCTATGCAACATGATGAGTACCTTCAGCTGCTCTTTAAACACCATCTGGGTCCTTTAAAAAACTCTCATTACTTCACATACTATCATCATCTTTCAGCTTCTTGAAAAACCAAATCTGGCAGTTTTCAGCAGTTTTTGCTTTTCTGTGTGTGTGTCTATTTGCTGGCTTAAAGATACAGGGCAAATATATTATGATAGATAATAACACTGCAATTTAATGCTTTGTTGCATTTGTTCTGCCTGTTTTGGGTTTCATGGCTCCCTAAGTCATGAAAATTGCTTACTGAGATGTTATTTTGGGGTTTTGTCCAATATTTGCATTTAAAAGCATTTTCCCTTTTTGTTGCCATGTGTTATTTCATGCCAATAAATCTTTCACTGTTTAGGATTTTCGTTTTAACTCTTTCTTAAAATTCTTATCAATGATTTTGTTTACCCCTTGGGTTTCTTTACTTTTCTCAAACCCATGACAGTTCCCACTTACTGTGGCCAAAAAACCACAATAGAACACATGGGCTGTAGCTGAGGATCTGAAGATCCAAAGGTATAAGTTAAATAATTGCAGACCAATAACTTTTCTCCCATCATTTGGATAGTGACAAGTCGCAGTGTTGTCAAATGAAATATGAAAATGTGAAAAATTACCTAAAAGAGCTGTCACTACCATAGAGGGAAATAGAGATCAACACAAGTACAAATTATGCCTTATCTTGAAAAAACAGGAAATGCAGTAAGAAAGTATATTTGCATATAAACAAGTATATATATAGGCAAATATATTATACCATTCCCCTTCAGCACACAAAGACACAGAGAGTGGAAACAAGATGAAAGTCCTAACAAGAAATAAAAACTAAGCCAACCATAGAGAGTGGGTATCAGAAAAGTCAAAGCAAAAACCCAAATGAGACTAACACCATGAGAGTACCAGGATGAAGTTGCTGAATTCTTAGGCATCAACAAGAGCACTGGAAGTTTATTCAGCAGGAACACTGAAAGGGAAAACCATCAACCAACCTGATGCTTTCTATAATCCATTGCAAGAGTGCTTCCCAGGCAAGTCAGACCAGTTGCTCACAAAACTAACTCCTGTGATAAGGAGCAAAGGTCTTTCTCTTGAGTAGAAAAAACCAACCAACCAACCAACAAACCAACCAAACAAACAAAAAACCCAACTTGGAGAATTTAATGGTTTTTAATTGGTTGTGTCTGATCTCCAAGATTCTTGGAGATAAAAGAAACTGACCTAACCTCAGAATAAAAAGAGACTACCCTGAAGAAAATTTTGGAGAAAGGAAGTACAGGAACATTTAAAGAAGTGTTTCTAAAAATGGAGAAAACAGAAAACATGAATTTTCAGTCCTATTGGTTGCACAGAATTCAGTATGATCATAGAAAAGGACTGAAATCCTGGAAAAGTTCTGGAGGAAGCACATTTAAATAACAAAGAAAACTGTGACTGAGAGAATGATCAATTAGAACTCAGGTTAAAAATGTGTGGTTTTCCTCTAGGTAACAGACTTACTGGATACAAGGAAAGGGAAACATTAAAAAAAAACCATTTCCATGAGTCTCTTGCAAGTTCTCGAAGTGTTCCTAAAACAATATGCCTGTATAACACATATAATGTAGAAAAAACCCCTAGGACAGTGTGTTACATCGGAGAAGATTTTTATTTACATGCCTTTGAAATAATCTGCACTGATTCAGTCTCAGACTTAGTGTTTTGCTTTTGCAATTAGGTATTATATGGGCAGCTTGTGGACCATGTGAAAATATGCTGGTTGTGTCAAAGGCTGCTCTTAGCACGCACCCATTAGATCTTATGCATCCCTTGTAAAGGTCAAACATTTATTCTAAATCTAAAGCTCTTCCAAATATTGTATTTATCCAAATGTCTAGTAGTTTACAGATGTAGGTTGTAAATTTCGCAAAGTATAATATTTCTTGCACGTTTTCTGGCAGTTTTATTCTCAGCTGTGGAAAATATAAATAGAGCACCTTACAGAAGTCAAGTATTTCCTCTGTTGGCCCCAATCCAAATAAGAAGTGAGGAAGTAAAACTAAAGTCTTTAAAGTGCTGAAGAATTTTCAGTTTTATTTTGCTACCTGAGAAAGAGAATGAGCTCTTGATGTTTCTCTGGCATTCTGGTCCAGACACTGATGGTGACGGGTATATTCTATCCTGTGAAGAGAAGGGTTCTCCCATGCAGAAAGATCAGCTGGACATTGCTGGTGGATATTTCTGCCAGCCAAACATCAGGGGGGTTATTTTAGTTTTTTTCAAAGGATGTCACTTCATTTGAGGTTAACTGAAGCTCTTGTGGATTTGTTTATACTAATTCTGGTAATTCCCTGAGAACCAGAGGAAGCTGAAGCTGTTCCCTTTGGTGGCCAGGGAGCCTGGTTATATTTCAGTCATGCTCTCTGTACAGCCATTACTCAGTCCTTCAGCAATTCGGCACTGACACAGATGTGGTCAAGCAAAGCTGACACAAACTGTTACACAAACAGTATTGTTGTTGCACTTAGCTGTAGCAGAAGATTTATAGCTTCACATAATCCCATAAATCACACAAAGAGGCTGGAGTTTCTCAAATCCAAGGAAGAGATTTCAGCTGCGCCACTTGCAGAGCCAGAGGACCGGGGTGAGTCAAACAGCAGGTGCAAACTGCAGCAGATCCCTGTCTCCTGCCTCCGGTGGGCAGCTGCCCTCTCCCGTGGGGCCGTACAACAGCCAGGGTGCCGCAGACGGGATTTGCAAAGTCTTCCAGACTGAGGAGCTGCCTCACCCAGCACCTCCACGTCCAGCTTAAAACAAAGGTTGTATGTTATGTCTCTCAATGGGTTAAACAGAAAATCAGTCTGAGGCCTCCTGGTCCAAACAGATCCCTTCTCCCCATGTAGGGTGCAACATCATAACTTCTCATCCCAGAGCCAGGAACCACCCTTTTAGGCATTTCAGCACTGAGTACCATAGAGATTTTTCCAGTTTTGGGTACAAACGTATTTTTCAAATCACTTGACAATTTGTCAGCTGAAGAGAGGAGAAATGTTTTAAAAGTCAATGTCCACCTTAAAAAATAAAATTTAAGTGGTACACTCCCAGCTCAGGCTGTGGAATATAATGAAAGGGAAAAAAAAGGCACAAATATGTAACCTGAATTTGTTCACCACTGATTTGGATTCTTGTTCATGTGATTCCTATCAGGCTAAATTTTCTAAACTGAAACTGCAGTGATTATAAAGAAAGCATAAATTGCAATAAGAATTCAAAAACGATTTTCAGAAATATTGGTGGCCTTCTAAAAAAAACAACCAAAAATCTCAGGTAATCTATTGTAATCCTCAGACCAACAATTCGGTCTCATTTATTCCATATTAGAGTGTGTTGAGATATAAAAAGCATCATGAGTCATTTGTCCTACTGCTGTTTGGGATTCTTCACAAACATTGTGATCTCTTATCTCCATATGTTTGTAGTTAGAGCAGCTAATCTTTGCATTACTGATTTGATCTTAAGACTTCAAAGGAAGAAAATTAATGAAGATAAAATAATGTTTAATGAAAGGGAGGAAATGTATTCAGAAGAATAACATATATATTATACTAAAATTTGTTATTTTATTTGGATTAATCATGTCTGTTGACCCATATAAAGCTCATGGAATAAAAAATGGAATTGACTAAAAATGGAAGAAACATTTATCTCAGCCTTTTTGGATCTTTCAGCTGATGTTTTAGAATGAAATTTCAGGACAAAATAGATGAAATGGGATAAAATGTGATTACATCTAAAAATAATGAAGTATTTTCTTATCAGATATTTTTGATAAACCTTGACTTGCTATTTCTAATTTTTCATTTGATAAAGAAAGCAAGAAGATATATTTTATATGAATTAACAAATGGATTAAAAAGTTTTCAACACAGCTTGTTAGCTAAAAGTTAATCATTAGGACAGCTGTAACTGCATTTTCATAACACCATTTAAGAATACACCCAATTACACGAACTGATAGATGATCTGACTGCCATAAAATTATATTATAATGATTGTTTATCCAATAGTTATTGGGAAAAAATCAAGTTATGTTACCCTATGACAATAAGTACAGTTTTATATACTTTAGTCACTCAGTCACTCACTCAAGAATTCATTGGTGGTCCCATCATAGTTTAATTGACACTTCACCTACAGAATGAGCAAATCTCTGCATGCAAAGCTGTGTAAATACACTTTAAGTACATTGACCACGGCTTAGCATCACAGATTTCAGAGATTCTTTAGAATTGGCAAAGACAATGATATTTCATTGTCATTTCACTGAAGGACACCATCCTTTGTCATTATAAATTATCTACAAAAAATATTTAACTAATGATTCACAAAATCACATAGCTGAATTTTCCAGAAGGTTTTTTAAATCAATATCTATGATTCAACATTTATGTCTAGATTGAAAAATTCAAAGGCACAAACTTTAAAAATATTCTAAACTTTCATAAGGTAATATTTTTACAAATATCGTCACATTTCTTTTGCACTACTATCAAGGAAATAAATTCCTTTTCAATTTAAAAAGTGATAAAAATAGCATTTACTCGTTTCCAAATTCCAGCAAAAGAGAAAGAACTAATGACAGTGTAATGAACAATATTTCCATTACTGGCATTTTCTGCCGGTCTTTTCTGAAACATTAGCAATATCACTCAGAAATCTCCATGCCAGCTCACACTTTACCTGTAACACTGAACTCCTGATCAACAACCAGCTTTTACATAAGTGTTCACTTGTGGAAAATGGTGCTGGAATAGAAACTAGGCTCCTTTATCCAGAATTATCATTCCTACCTCCGTCTTAATTTTCTGCTAAGTATTGGAAGTTGCTAAACTGTACAGTAATACTTTGCTTTACAAATTGACTATTCTCCCAGCTTTTGAAATTCTGAGTTGATCATAAGATGCCTCAGTCTTGGCAAGATAATTGTCCCACAGCTGACTCTGCTGTGATACAGGGCTGGCATGTTCTTTCTAAACACCCTAAAGACCCAACACATCAATGTGACAGTCAATGTGACACATCACACCGAATTCCTTCCAAAATACCCTGGCAATTGCAGATTTTACTTAAGAATTGGCATCACCAGCAGGTCAGGGGAGGTGAAACTTCTCTCCTTGGAACAAGTGAGAAATCTGAAAAACTGGGTTCAGTGCTGGGCTCCTCAGTAAAAAGAGACATGGATATACTGGAGACAGTCCAGCAAAGAGTCATGGAGAATGATGAAGGGACTGAAACATCTCTCCTCTGAAGAAAGACTGAGAGAGCTGGGACAGTTCAGCCTGGACAAGAGAATATTTCCTACTGTGAATGCAAGTTGTTCCTGTTTACTCTGGGTGTCTTACATTGACAAGTTCAGAAAATAAAAACCATAAATTTGGAGAGAGCTCAGGTGTCTGGAGGTGTCACACCTGTGTGAGCTCACCAGGATTGCCAGTCCACAGCAAACTGCTGCACAACTTTATAGACTATAAAAGCATTCATTCAGTATTTCTATCACATAAAAGCACTGCTAATCTTCAGCAGGTTTAGCAAAGCAGCAACTGAAAGAACAAGTTTTTTTAGTTTTTTTTTTTCCTTTTATCACCCTCAGTCATATTTATCAAGTTCATTAATTGGGAATCTCCTCCTTTAAATGAGGTGTCTTTTACCTGCACTACAGTAAGCTTCAGATGTTCTAATTCTAACTCCATATAAGAATGAGGTCAGAAGATTTTTCTGCTGACATTCTTCTTTGAAGAACCTTCAAACAGCCCACTGCAGAGAAGCTTGATCTGTGCTTTCTCAGAAATCAAATAATTTCCATGCCATTTCTTTACACAGCTGTGCTTAGGGCTCCCATTCCTTGGAGCACATCACTGAAAGCAAACTCCAAGAGGTAACAGTTTGTACCCAGCACATCCCTGACGTACACATTCATCAGAGCCATGCAAACAGAGCATGACAGGGCTGGCGTTGGATATTAACAAGTACCTCTTCCTTCCCCATTTATAACTTTCTCACAGTCTCACAAACCATGATCTGTTACCATTTTCATTAAGCATGAATATACATCTTTAGCATACAGTAATTAGCTCTTCTCTTGTCATTTATCAAAGAAATGCTGTAAATTAGCCTGAAAAAGAAAATTTACTCCCAGGGAGAAGTTCCAAGTTGCACCAATGTAAATGTTTCAAGGCTTCAGGAGGCTAAGGGAATTTTTGTGAGAAACTGAGAGAACTTGGTTTACTTATTCTGCTTTACAGCATGCTGATAACTTTCACACAGTAAGACACCCATTAAACCACTAGGCCAAATAGCTTCCTAGCTGGAGGCTGGCTAAAATCCAGGAAGAGGCTTATGCATTTAATATGACATTTAAATGGAATTTAGCTTCATAAATCCCAAGTGATTGAGAAAAAGCCATTTCAATGGTCAGATCACCTAAAGCTAAAAGTATGCAGGTTCTGTGGGTAATTTGTTCTTTTACTTTGAAGATCATAGGTACCTGGATTCATAGTCCCAGAAACACTTCAGAGCTCAGTAAACTGACATCTATCCTATCACTCATTTGAAATCCACATATTCATCTGCTTAAGCTGACTGACAGATCCGATCTGTCAGGTCTGATAATTATGAATGTGTTTTGGCTAAAACATGTTAGGGTGGAATAGTGACATTTCTTTTTTTAAAAACTTTAGAAGGAGGCAAGGAATACTATGATGGTGGCAGCCATCCCTTACCTAGCAACTGTCTTCATTGAGGAAAGAAAAGACCTGGATTTCACCTCAGTCTGCAGAGATTTATATCAGTAGCCTCTATGGGACTTTCTCTGCTAGAGTGAGGCACTCTGCACCTGTCTTTTTGAAGCTTTACCACATTAAAGTACACAGAGTGCTGGAAAGAGAGCAGGCAAAAGAAAATACTTCAGGCCAGTCTGTGGGTGTAACACCCCACTAGGCTAGGTCCTGCACACAGGTCCTTGCTGTCAAGTTCAGTTTATACATATTTGACATATATTCAGCATAACCCGGACAAAATAAAAGAGTGGTTGTAGAAAATCTTCCCTCCCCTGTTGAATGCACTGCTGATCCACACAGCTCCTCCTGATACTCATTGAACACAGCAGCTTCTCAAGCCTTTGTTGCAAAATACTAAGTTTTCAAAAAAGAAGGAGGAGGGGTGAATAAATCATGAGTCATTACACAGAGTATTCTGTACCCTTGTGCTTAAGGCCTCTGTTTAGGAAAGTAAGCATGAGTTTGTGCATGTGTGATCTGCCCTGCAGAGGTGACCCCTGGAAGCACCGCAGAGCAAGGCAAGGGTTGCGCCTGCCAGAAAGCTGACGAGTGCTCTCTAAAGGCACTGGGCTTCAACTCAGACAGAGCACTTGCTTGGACTCAGTCCAGTGTGCTAATTAGATAGCCAAGAATCCAAGCAGCACTTCTTCCACATACATTAAAACAGTTATCAACAAGTATGTTGTTTTCCACTCCCCATACCATGACCTCAAAGAGTGGTTGCTGTACCCGTTGTAGGTAATTCTCCTGAGCTTTATGATCAAGGTTTTAATTGAATTTTGTAAGGCAGAGATGCCAGGGCAAAGCACCCTCAGTTTCCCTGCAAACATTTTGTCACCTTGCTTCTTTCACTACAGTATCCAAGCTCTAGGAGGTTGTGGGTCACCTCACAACACCTCAGAATATTATTTCAAGTTTTTTCAAATTTATAGAAGCTTTGATGATTTCCAGGAAATAAAATTTTCAGGAAACACATTCCACTTTCTTAGATGTGTATCAGAATTTGTAATCTAATGTGATCTCTGAAATTTAACAATATTTAATAAATAATAAAATTAGATAATTACATGTTACAAACAGCTGCCATTGCTTAACTGCAGCAACACTACAGTGGAATGTGAGATAAGCAGAACACTGATACAAAGTTCAAATTATTTTGAGCATTTATAGAGTGACTATTCCCTTCTGGACAGTATCTGGACATTTAGAGGTTTGAAATTATTACTTCAATGACTGCATCCAAAACAAGGTCCGTCTCTGCATACAGATGCTTTTAGAATCAGAAAGATCAACATTATAGGCCTCATGGAGCAGAAAGATGACTGCATCTGAAACTGCATCTAATAAAAGCAACAGCAACAACAAGAAGTGACCTGGTACCTGTGTAGGATATTAGGAAAAGTAGGGTACTGAAGTAATATGGTACATTTCTAATGGGTCCTGTAGAAGTTGATTCCAAGGTAAAAGACTGATGCAGAAGGAACAAGGAAGCTCTGGAGATTTAATGGTGTCTTTGTTGATAGCTATTTTCTGTAAAAAAATATATATGACATCAGTCTAAAATGTGGGTACAGTTAAAGACGAATAAACTACCAGAATATATAAAGGACAGAAGAATACAATGTAACACAATATTTGCTGTGCAAAGCAAAACCAGATTGCAGGCTGTACTTGGTCAAATCTCTGGGGGCAACATACCAGTGGAAATCAGAGGGAGTCTGTATTTTAAACTTATACCTAAAAAAGGAAGGCTAAGAAATGCTCAACTTAGTTTTAATGAGAAAATTGTTCCTAGTAGTATTATAGCAGTAATATTTTTAAACTTAAACAAAAATCCCTTATGAAAGATAGAATTATTGAAGGCTTATGCTGTGCGTGTTTGAGGAACTACATTCCAGAAGAATATTCTTTAAAAGATTATTAAGAGTAAATGAAGAATGATTTCACTATGACTACACCAAGTGGGTGGAACCCACAGACAGACAGCTTATACTAAGCAGAAACATGGAATAGCTGGTGGCCTTGGACACTGAATCATAGTCAAGTGTTATGATTTGATCAGTCTTACATCTAACAGCATTGTGTTTGCTTCCCACATCCTATTTTTAGAGGTATTTAAAACTAGTGGGGTTAAAAATGGCCTGTTGGTTGCACAGTTGTGGATGTTTGGATGCAGGCCAGATTCAGTGTTGAGCTGATCTGTTCCAGTGTCTCACTGCAGCCCAGCTGACCTGTCAGGCTGAAGCACCCCTCTGATCCGAAGTTATGTTTGCCCAGGTTATGTTTACCCAGCCACAGCCTTGCACATCATGCAGGTATGTCCAAAGCACCCAGAGATGCAGCCAAGCAGGCACAGGGATTTTGAATGTGCCAAGACACCCTGCTTCTGGTGGAGAGAGCTTAGGTGAAAAGCACTCTGGAAAATGACACAAGTTTGAGTGTCCAAAACTCCTAGCAATCTTTGGAGTCTTTGGAGTGTATTCAGAAGGGTTGGCTTGGCTGCCCTTCAGAAAATGTTTAAGAGGTTGTCACTTCAAGGCATACCCCTGGAGAGTCACCTCCCTGCTCTCAGGCAAGGGATGCTGCAGGAGAAAATGATCAAGAGTTTGGGGCACTTGCTCTGTTCATAGTTTCCATCTTATGCTCCATTCCAAACTGCTGTAAAACATGATGTTACTTTCCATAATGACAATGATATCTGACATTGCATTTTTATTGTCTTTGGAGTCATAGCCACTAAATAGCATCATTTTCTGGAATTACTATGATTTATAGGCTAAAAAAATTCTTCAAATTTTCATCTTTTTATCTTTGTCATACATCACTGTATATGAGTGTACTTCTGGAACAAGTAGCAGATGTTCAGACATTAGTGTAATCCTATTTAGCTTAATTTTTAAATATTTTAAGGTTTATGACCTTCTTTTTGCTGGCTTTGGGTTATTACCTGTCTTGCCTTCAGTTTTATTTTTCTTGAAGAGAATAGTAGAGATGCTCTAACACTTTGGGAGACAGATGAGGACAAGGAAAACATAGTAAAATGAAAAATGTTTGGCTTATGAACAATGCAACAACACAGATTTGCACAGCACAATTATTTCAGTGAAAATTTTATATAAAATAATAAATATTGCTGTCACAAAGTCCTAGTTTTGGTGTGAGGCGCTTTCAGCAAATCCTGATTACTTCCAAGAGAGGATAATGTAGATAATGTAGACACTGAGAAAACAAGACTATATGGTAGAGAGAGGCTTTTTAAATTAACTTTTAGTTATAAATTTGCTGCAGCTTCAAACACTTCAGAGGCTCACTTTTTCTGAGCTGCAACTGTGAAACAATGCTGCCTTCCCATCCTCTCATACAGCCCTTGGTCTTTACCATTTTTTCTTACTGTAATCTGAATGGTGAATTTTTGCCTAGTTCTGCACCCATGACATGGAAACCCTTCTATGATTTCATTTGCAGAATGTTTGTTGGACAAAATTTCATAGTATCATGTGCAGCCTCCCATCAGTGACAAGGATTAAATAGATAAAGGCTTTCTCCTGAAGCCTACACAATAGCATTAGACTACTCCTGATTAGGAAGATATGTCCTCCAGTTGAAATTGCTGGTTAACCATAGTTAAATAAAACCATATGTCTAAGAAATGTGGACAACATCCACCCCCAGACCTCTAATGACAGGGCAAAACACAGCATGAAGAGTGAAATATATGTAATTACATTGTACTACCATATTTGCCATTACAATTTTCAGCCACTGAAATAATTCTCCTCTCTCTCATGCAGGATGGTAAAGGAAAGCCAACACATGGTATTGTTCGACTTTACATCTCTATAAATCTTTTGACACTGTTGTGGTGACATTTCCATTTGCAAACCAAGGAAATGTGGAATAGAGGAAATCACCGCAAGGTGTACACATGTTTGAGGAGTGATTCTCAAAGCCATTAGCCATGATTTTTCCTCAAGGGCTTGATACATTTCCCTTAGGATCCCATAAATACATTTACTGGGTTTGGTTAATAACTTCCTGAAATACTTGGAAAAGAATAGAATATCTCTATAATTGGTCAATTACATCAAACTGAGAGGCTGTAAAACACATTGAAGGAATTAGATACATTCAATTAGATACATCTGACTAGGCAGAAGTGTCAGATTGGGATGCAAAAGACCACTAACACTTAAAAGAATAAGTAAAAAATATGATATTACTATTTTAAAAAGGGCAGATTCTGTGATTCATTAAAAAGTATGGAGTAATATGACATTCAGGAAAATTATTGGTTAATTGGTTTTAAAAAAGCAAACAAAGTATGAGAAAACCGAGAAGGAACTAGGTTTTTTTCTTTGTGGAGTGAGAACAAACTAGGGGGCAGCTGGAAGTGGAGGGAGAAAGGAAAGACACAGTAATGGTACTGCAAGGATGCCAATCAGTTCTACTGACAATCAGAGTCACAGGATGGATTTAGGAAACGACTTTGTAATTCTCAGGGGGCCAGAGTCCTGTAGCAGGCTATCTGCAGAGATCTTGAAATCCATTTCATTGAGGTAGCAATGCCTGGTCTTTCTTTAGCACAACACGCAGACCAAAAGAGATTAGTTCTTTTATTTTCTGAACCATGTGCCCTAAAAGCAAAAGTTGAGATAAATATGCTAATAAGATGGTTCACAAAACTTATGCCTGGATGAGCCAAGAGGTTTCTTTAATGTGTTTGAATCTGCCATTGCTCTAAATGTCCTGGAATTTATATGTAACAGACTTTCTGTCCATGCCCACCTTTAAAAGGCTGGGGACTGTTCTACTGTTTCAGCCATACCAGTAGCACACGAGCTGCTGCCTCTCATGCTCTCCCTTTTCAACACCCTTTTGCTTGGTACATCCTCAAGCTCCAGACTTGCTGCTGACAAAAGCATCAAAGACATGAGAAAACAAACAAGGGCTAGAATAAAGCCACAGGGACAACAGCCTGTCCTACAAGATGAAGTCAGTGTCAGGGAATGCACTTTAAGCTCGGTTGTGAAACCACCTTCTTTTTCCTTTTCCGTGTAATTACAGAGCAGATCACACTGCTCTGGGACTCAGTTTATACAGAAGTGATATTGCAATTCTACACCAGCCTTTTCCACCCCCCTGTGCCATCTGTGGCTGCTAATCACCTTTGTTGTGATGCCAGTATTCCAGTTTGTCTCATTTCATTTATTTGTCCTCAACACATTTTCCTCTTCTTTGAATTTCTAAAAAAGCCAGTAGAAAATCTTTTTTAGTGTCAGTGTTGGCAGCTGCCTGTGTTGAAACTTTGTGGGGATTTTCTATTTATAATATTTGTCTATTTCTATTTGTATTTCTCTTCTTCTATTTTACTAGTGAATTAGCCATTCCAGTAAATGAACTTGTACTGTAATTAATATGGCATTAATTAGATAGATGTATTCTAAATGCATGCCCCTGGTACTTTTTACTTAGCAGCCTTATTAAAAAAAAAAAAAAAACAACACCCAAACTAAAACAAAAGAACTCCACACAAACAACAAAAATTACCCTACAGTTTTAATTGAATATTAAAGGCATGCTTTTTTTTTTACTACTACTGCCATAGTATAGCCAACCCCAGAAGATGCAAATCTCTGATTTCCAAGCTGATAATTAAAATCTTCATTTCATCCCAGATTAGAAATTAGCAGAATTTTGTACTGTAGTGTGCAAAAACAAAACCTATGGAGAACAACCACTGGAAAGGATACTCAGCCCCCACATTTCAGAGAAAGGCTATTTATTTTTCATTGTAAGACCAATCAAATGTTTATTTTTCTTTCTCTCAAATGAATTTTTTTGGTGGCTAACTCGGAACTCAGTCACACAAATTGTCCATCCAATATTCAGCCCAAGGGATGTAAACATCTGGAGAGGGGAATGGAAATGAATTGCAAAAAAGGAAAAGAGATTTCCTTCTCCTGCTGAAGACAATTCCCTTTTTAGAAATGCCTGAAGGAGGTTTACATTTGCATCCATTCCTGCCTACCCTCTCACAGACCATGCCTGTAAATGAACTGTTTATGTCTCTGTCTTCTAAATGTTGGGGCAGAAACTTCTACCTGAGGTGTGTGAAGAAGGTTCAGATGGCTGAAAAGGAGGAAGGTAAGGCACCAAAGTAACCCTCAAAAATGGCAATCAGCAGGTAAAGTGCTTATCAATGATAGTTGATAAATTTTCATGCACCAATTTGTATTCGTCAGTTGATTTAAGTGGCCTATTGCAAAGCAGCAATAAAGAGATTTGTAGGAGTGTTTTCCTTTTTTCTTTAACCTATGCTTCAATCACTGAGCTCATCCAGTGTTGTGTGACTGCAAGAAACTTCTATGGAAATGATCTGGCAGAAATTTTACATGTATGCAAATATCATCATCTACCCACAAGCAGTATTTCTCTAAGTTTATGAAAACAGTACAACTCTAAGGTTAAGGATGTCCCTGCAAGAAGATGATGATATGGCATTCCGCCTATGAAACTAGTAAATATGTTGCATCCCAGTCCTACATGGAACAGAGCATCCAAGATGCATAGATACCCATGGTCAAGAGAAGAATGGCAAAAGCCAAAAGGGGTCCAAAAGACCAAATTCACTAAGTTTTATTAACAAACTACACACTTGGCATGGAAATTGGTATATGTTTTGTGCCTATCTTGTAACAGTAAGAGAAATAAAGGAATAAAAATTTAAAGGCAAGAAGCAGAGCATGAAAGAAACACCAGATAGGAGAGGAAAGAAGATCACCAGTCCTGGGTCCATTGATTCAGTCAACAGGGTGTCCAGGGTCCTGAGGGCAAGTTTTCCATCTCCTGGGATTAGGTTTCTTGCTCTTCATGTAAATGAGTGAGCATGAACAGTCCATTCTTCTGGACCTTTCTGTGCATGGGTCATGGGCCTTTGACTGTCTTTTGGTGGGGTCAGTCCCCCTCTACTAGAGTGACTTCTGGTGTACAGTGCATGTCCACTTCTTGACCCCACTTCTTGAACCCACTTCTGCACTTGCACTGTCATTTATGTTGTGCAGTCACCATGAACCAGAAGAGAGAACCTGGCCCCAAAAGGGTGCTGCCATACCCTCCGCCGCCCTGTACAGCCACATCCTCTTCTAACTCGTCCACTTGATGGCCATTGGTTTTTGAGGAATAGCAATGCATTAACTCCATACTGCCTGGGTTTCTACAAGCACATATGAATATAGCCTGTTGCCAAGGGTATTTGCACAGTCAGTCCAAGCCCATTGGGATGTTAGTCTATGCTGAAACCTGAAGTGTTATATTTATTCCTGGATTTATTTGATTAAAGCTAGCACAAATTGCAACCACATCTTCATTTGCTATGTTGACACAGCCTCCAGAGCAGATTGAATTGGTCTGATTTCAGTCCTCTAATAAATACATACCTACTGTAAAATAATTATACATCTCGAGTTAATTTTACAGATGATAAAACCAACTGAAGATTAGCAAATCTGTCTTTGGAGCAGAATAACGCCAGGCAACAGTGCAGATGGCTGGGAGGCAGGTCTGAAAAAAAGAGAGAGGAAAAGTAATAATACTCTTCTTAAGAGAAAGAAATTATATGAACTTTCAGAGAAGGCAACCTAATCTCTAATTTCAAAATAAACATCTTGGAGGGGTTTCTGAACTGCTGATTCAGAAGACAACTGAATCATCTGCAATGCTGGTTTGCTCGAAGGAATATTACAACTTAAAATTAATTTGTGTGGTAATATTTTTATTGTACCATCTCACTGAAAAGTAACCATATACAAATAATCAGTTACACAATTAACCTTGTTCTGCCTCAGTTACTTGTGACATTCTCTTCAATAAAGCTTTCCACTGTGCAGGAACTGTCCTCAGTAGTTCACAAGTGGAGCAGGGCAGTTTTTGATTATTTTTCTTTAGTGACTCATGCTATAAATTCTGTGCTAATATATGGTGCACCATAAAAATATTTTAAATTTTCTCCATCTAAAGAGGTTTAAAAAGATATCTGAATATTTCATTTTTTACTAAGGCCCATGATCTGTTTTGAACATTTTATAAGGATCTGGCATGGTTGACAACAAGTTAATATAAGTAAAATGTACATTGATCTAAAAGAAATGTACATTAATTTAATGATGCCATGATTATTTCTATGTCATTGCTTTCTCTTGATACAACTTCAAGGTAGTCAATTGAAAGTTTAGGACAAAATAACCAAGAAAGAAGAAGAAAGAGGGATAAAAGAAAAATTTTACTGACTTGTTCTTACATAAGGGTGCCATAAATTAGAAGAGAAAGCCAGAGAATTTGAGACTAAATATACAGAGATATTACCTCCACACCCTCTGGAACCATGCTCTGCTTTAGATTGCAAAAGTAGGAAAGAGAGGAAGGTACATCTCTCTTTCAACCTAACCACAGACGTGTCTCAGCTCAATAGGATTAAAGATCATTTCCTGACTGTCTCTTGGGGAACTTGGAGGTGTTTTATGGCTAAATACCTGACTTAGGGCTGTGCCTAACAGATACATTTTTGCCTTGAATGAATAAGGAAGAATGTTTTCAATTTAGTAGCTCCAGACTCTTGCTCTGGCCATCTGGCAACTCTTCCTGTACATATTTAACATTCTACTTTCTTGATTTTATGAAGGGAATTATTTGCATAGTAGATTTCAAAGTACAAATATTTCAATGTGCAAATCGTTTTTCAAAAAGTATTTCAAAAGTTCATGGGTAAAGAAAAACACCATTGAAGTGTTCAAGGTGCAAGGTTTTACAGAAAGGATTTTTTTAAAATACTCATATTTATTTCCACAGACTAAAATTCTTCAACATGATGAAGAACTCATGGATTTTAGATATACAGCAGGCCAGCAATAAGGCAGGACAGAAATTTTAATGTACAAATTGCATTTCAAAAACTCATGTGTAGACCAAAAACTACTAGATAATTGTTCAATAGAGTAGAATTTACAGGAAGTTTCCCCAAATGTCATATTTATTCATATGCATTACAGTAACATCAAAATCTCCAAAGTTATTAAGACCAATTATTATAGCAGGTACTGAAAAAGTTCAGATACTCTCAGAGAAATCAGGCAGTTGGAAGTGAAGCAATATAGTGCAGGACCTCAGAAATGTTGCCTGGAAGAGATCTCTAAACATGGCACAATCCAATTTCCTGCTGAAATAGGATTATAGGATTATAAAACCATGCCAGGTCAGTCAGGGTTTTGTGTAAATTCTTGAAAATCTCCAACAATAGAGATTTCACATCCCTCCTGAAATGAGCATTTTTCATTATGTT
The DNA here is from genome assembly GCA_037834095.1 of Argya squamiceps. Taxonomy (NCBI): domain Eukaryota; kingdom Metazoa; phylum Chordata; class Aves; order Passeriformes; family Leiothrichidae; genus Argya; species Argya squamiceps. Next base: position 50,487,972 of record JBBMKD010000001.1, on the reverse strand, counting down.
TAATCTGAATTTCATGTGTTGCAATTAGTCATCATTGTCCCTTACTGAAGATAATAAATGAAGTAATTGACACTACCACAAATTAAATTTCACAGCCTTGTCTCTGCATATGGAGCAAACTTCCTTCACTGAGTGCTGATTGCAATATGGCAAAGCATCATATTTTCTTGAAACTGGATTTCTGCTGGAAGATATTCCAAGTCTTACTGGAGAATATCAGAATTTCTAAAGATGAGAGATGAAGTTGAAAGCTGAAATAGTAGACTCGATGATCCCTACATGTCACTTCAATTTGAAGATATTCTGTATAGGGATGGCTCTGCCCCATGGATATGCATCTCCTTGTAAGATGCTTTAAGCTTTTCCTTTTTTGAGCTTTTTTGCAGCTAAGTACAAATGGTGGGTACTTTTCCAGCATCTACAAAATGCATCAAGAACCTGGGGCAAGGGTTAGAAAATTTACATATCCAGCTAACCTTCCCAACTGTTTTACTAATCCCTGTCATACCATATTTAAAAGTATACAACTCCAGCCTGCTAATAGTACAAGAATCAAGGGCTGCGAGTCAAAGCATGTTTCACCTTTAGACTCAGGGTATAGATCCAAGTGTGGCTTTCTAACAATTAAGTATGAAATTCAGGCTCCTCTTAACTTTGTTGCAGTTGTTTTTATGAGGGTGCCCATCACTTAAGAGATACACAAGCTCTCAGTGTAGTCAATGGAGACTACGGGCTGAATCATGGAAACACAGGCTTCCAGGCCATGTCAGGTGAGAGTGTATCTTGCCAGGCCCTTCCAGGCAGAGTTTCCTTTCCCCTCCTAGGAGCCAGAGACTGAGTAACAACTTCACTCAACAGCAGTACCTGCTTTATTGCTCCCGGGTTCCTCCTCCCTCTTCCCCCTCCCTCACCCATCTGCCCTGCAGCTGCTTCTGTATTGCTGCAATGGCCTATGCAGCTGCTTGGTGACTCAGGCTGGGAAAGTGATCCAGGTTAAAAAAAACCCACCAAAACTTGGGTTCTTTTTGTCAGATTATTCTCAATCCAACCCATGGATTATATGGACAAGGAGAAAGGAACTCCAGTACACCATGGACACAGCCCCCAGTAGATTTCATTCTATACAAAATGTTGCTCCCTCACAAAACTGCCATCAGCAGATGCTATCTTCAAACTATACAGATTTATTCCCTTTCTTCTCACAGAGCGCATCACGACTGTCAGAAAATTTTCCAGCATTTGAATCTCTTGGCTGACTTCTTACAAACACTCGTTAGTCTGAGCTGTAACTCCCTCATAAAACCTCAAAGAATCTGGGACAATTCCCTGAGACAAGGAGCAGAAAGTGGATGCAATGCAGTACCCAACTTTGAGGACTCATTGGACTGAAAACACACAGCAAATTTTACCCAATTCAGTACTAAACACAGGCAAAAAAATGAAAACAAAGGTCTTTGACCTTTTTCATTGCATGTTAAAGGAATTGAAATTTTTGTTTAAATTAAGATTTCTACTAGCTTGGTCACTGTAGTAGGACTTCTGGTCTTCCCCTTTCTGTGAACTGTAAGGCAAAGGTTGATTCTGGGCCCTTTGGAGCAACTGGCAAAACACCAAATGACAGAGATTTTAGCACAGAGACCCTGGAAAACAGTTGAGATTTGTTTGCCATAGCTCCCAAATAGATTTTCGCACTTGAAAACATCTCAAAATCTACTTCATAAATGTTGCTTAAAGAAGCAGTAAAATTCCAATCCAAAATGCCTAAATAACTTTTTTTTCCTGTATGCGTCAAAAAAGGATAAACAAATGTCAACTGTTCACCAGTTTGTATGTTTAGACCCTAAGAGGGGGTGGTTCCCATGCCACATGTGAGCTGTCAAAACAAAGTTTCCAGCAAAACAGAATACTTCAGGTGTTTCAGTTGTGATATGAGTCTAAAAGCTCCTAAAAGAAAAAAAATTTTTGGTGACTGAGGGACTCATTATAGTCCCTACCTGCATGTGTACTCACAGGGAAATGAATCAAGAAAGTATATATAGAAAGAAACTAAGTAAAACTAGCAAAGAGTAACCTTCAGTGAATATTATTTAAACCAGTAGTTGATCACATCAGCTGTGCAGTGACCTAATGCATCCTGCAGGGTCCCATCAGTCATCTACTGATATTTATGTCTCATTCACTGCCAAACAAAAGAAAACGGAACAAAATGAAATTTTTTCAAACTTAGAATTAAACATTTACTACCTGTATTAAGTTTATAAAGGTGCATAGATGACACGTTGTGAGTAATCCAGATCCTGGGATAATATTGGTTGGAATACTTTCATTGCAGTCATCAGGACAGTGCAATTTACAGTGACTTAGTAAGCATCCTCGAATTTGAGCAACTCTATGCAGCTGAGATGTCTGGGGTTCTAACTGGGTACTTGGGTGCCAATTTAAATAATTTATTTTATTCTTTGTTTTCTCAAAATTCAGAGAGAAAGATACTCTGACTGCTTACAGAAAACAGGAGTTGGAACTTTATTCCACTGCAAGTGTAAAGGTCTTCTAGCAAGCAGAGCAATAAAAAATTAAAATTGCTACTTCCAGAGCAGTAAATGGAGCATGATCAGAAATCCCTGGCATTGATACTATTCCAGTGGTATGGAAACACAACTGGATGGATTGTTAAGGTTGTCCCAAACAGGAAGAGTCACAGACCCATGCTGTTTCTCAAACCACAAGTTTTGAATTACCTGGGTTACTGGGTGACCTAAGCCAAAAGCCCTACAGGAAGCATTGCAATAGCAGAGTGTGACAAGCATGTGTGTCCTACATGCTTCAGTAGTGTTTATTTGCCAGACTACAGATTTCCAATGCTTATTCAACAAATTTTGATACAATCAGTAGATCTTAAAAAAAAAAAAATTGAGTGCTTTATGTTTTAATGAATGCTGTTGAAATGTCAAAACCAAAGATTTGGTTCACCACAGGCTGAAGTCAAAATTCCTTCACTTCCATAATGTTCTTTTTACCCCTGATGAAAGCAATATTCATAGCACCTCATAGACTGAAAATTCAGAGGCATTTTGCTCAGGACATGTTCACACTGGATCTGCAAAGCCTTGGATGTGCAAATGTCGGGGGGAAAGTTTAAAAATTTATAATTTCGTAGTTTTGAATTTAGAAAGAGAACATGAATTGTCATTCAGTATTTGCAGGACCCTCTGGGTGAGTTAAATGTGAGATTTCAAGAGCAGTATTATTTTTCTATCTTTCCTATGAAGAATTAAAATAGATCAATGCTTTATATTGTTACTTCAAAGATTGATATTCAAACACTGTTTCATGAAGAAAATACTGAAAAAGCTCCAGCTCACTCTAATAACTGTGATTATTTGTAGCCCCCTTTTATATTCAGAAGCTGTCTTCTAAGTATTTTTAAAAAACATAATCGTCCTCACATTTCTCTTTTATTAATTCAAAATTCAAAAATATATCTTCCCAATGTTAACTTTCAAATATTTTCATAGGTTAGTGCAAGCCTGCAGCTCTTCATGTAACACTCTGCTAATTCCTTAATTATTATCAGTCCTATTCCAGTACTGGCTTTTTTAAGAGCCTTAGGAAAAAATATGAAAACAATTATTCAGGAAAAGATTTAGCAAAATGCTGGAAAGGATTTTAGAAATTCCATTTTCTCACTAGTGGATTACTCCAGTTAACGGAAATGGTTTCTAAACTTTGATATTGCAGATTAATGTAAATCTGCACCAAAATCCAAGGAAGTTTCAGAGTCAGAAGGCATGGGGAAATGCTTTAAATTGAGGCTGAATTCAGCCTTATGGAGCATCACAGACTTGTGTTGCTCAGGACTTTTCAGGAATCTGTAAAGTGTCACCTTGCAATTACACCCTTTTATGTGTGTTAAAAGGCTGTCACAGAACCTCTTTCTCCTGGAGGCAAAAGCTATTCTGTTACCCAGCCTTCCTTAATTCATAGCCAGACCATCTTCACTTACACCAACATGGTTCATTCAACTCATATATTTCCACCTCACCTTAACTTGTATGAAGAACAACTCTGTCCCATTCCTGCCTTCATTTTTCCATGTAAGCAAAGTTACTTTTCCTGCTCCCTGCACAGGCTGTCTGTGCCTCCAGTAGCACTAATGGCCCTTTTTGCTAAACTGTTATAATTTAACCTCATTTACTTTAAAAGACATTATCCAGACGTGAGCACAGGACATGAACTGTGACCTTCTTAGTGCTTCGCAGTGCATGACATTACCACTCTGCTTCATGTATCTCATGTGATTCATGACTAAGTCAGAAGCTGCTGGTGGATCATTGCACATTGGAACTCTTTACTGTACTCTGCTATCTTCCAAACTCCCACATTAGAAATTCTTGTTACTGGTTTCTCTGCATGTGAGCTTTCATTTTAGCCATGGCTTCTTTCCACATGTTGCTGTTTCGACATCCTCCCAATGAATTCTTTAACAAGGAATATTTCTCCTGCATATAAGTATTCTAACATTTGTTTTCCAATGGAAACAGTGAAAGGTGAGCCATAAGATAGTGGCCTTGAAATCTCAAAATGCTATGTGGTTATCTTGTCTTCAGCCAGCTCATCACCTAACTCAAAATTCCTGCGCTTATCCACATCATTTCCACCTAACTAGTAATTTTTCAAGAAACACCCCATCTAATGTGTTGAAGAAATCCAGACAGATAAAATCTATTACATTTTCTTGCCTAGAAAATAAGCTCTCATATGAGAGAAAGTTATCAGATTAGTCTGGCACATACAACTCTGGTAAACGTGCATTGCTCTTTACCATTGCTCCTCTTTAACATTTGTGTTTTAATTACTCTCCTTTTCAAGATGTTTTTGTGCTGCTGAGAAAGAAATAACCCATGACAGCAAATGCAACTGCTGGGATGTTTTCCTTACCCTTTCTATTTATGAGCAATAGTACTGCTTTTAAATCTAATATGGTGCTCTCTTTCCCTATGTCTGCTGTATGTACGTACCTGCATCCAGACAGAAATTTGATATGAACCTTCTCTGCAAATCCTGGAGCTGGCATTTCCCAGGGAGATGAATGGGATAGGTTGCAGTACTGCCCTTTTTCCCATTGTTTACCATGCCCGTCCCACTTTTGATCCTTTCTCCCCAGTGTTACCCTCCCAGTCAATGTTAATACTTCTTGAAAACCGAGTCAAATATTCAGCTGATCTGGGGGTTACTATTAAGTTACTTTACTACCTATCACCATTGTGTCAGAGGAAGTGGTCAATCAATTTTACAGTAAGGTGACCTCCAGAACTGTGTTTTAACAGTTTTGTAAAGTTTAATTGGTTACTATCTTTTTGTACTTCTCAATTTATGCATTAATATCCCGACTTCAAAGACTCATAGCCACATTTCTTGTAAATCCTCTCCTTTTTCCTGATACACTTCCTGGCAAGGTTAGCTGTCCAGTTAGATTTTCTTGCTAGATCTCCTCCTTGCTCAGTCCTCATCTAAAATAAAGAACATTAGCTCTATAAGTTCAGGTGGCACCATTCTTCCTGGTCTGCTGTTTTAAAATCCAGAGCCACAGTATGTCACTGAGCTTATTCTCCACTGAGTTAAACCTTATGCTCAGCTGAAGTTGGACAAACTCACAACTACATTATGCAACTATTTTTTTCTTTAAGCAATATTGTGAAATTACCAAAACCAAATCAAAACTAACTAATATAGTTACGTACCTCAGTTCAGTACTAACCTGGGTAGTTTGTCAAGGAATGATGGCATTAGGAAACTAAAGCTAATGACCAAAAAGTTCAAGCTTTAAAATCTAGAGCTTTCCAAATTCAGCCATCTGCCACTGATCAATCCAAAATCACAGGGAATTTTCTGTCTTCAGTTTTATCTTGAATCCTTGTCAGGAGGTGTGAGTAGTTATCCATTGATGAGGTTAGATTACTTGCTCTCAGCTTGCTACTCTACATCTGTGATAAAGTCACCAGCACACAGTTCAGGAAGTCACAGGCTGCAGCTGAACTGACAATGCTTACTCCCAACTGAGAGCAAATATCCTGTCTAGAGCTTCAAGGTAAAGTTTGAATAGTAGAGGAAAAATTATTTCCTTCATTCTCTTATAAGCTAGATTTCAAGTTAAATGCAGTATTAGGAAATGTGTCTTCAGTCAATGGATTTCCTTTCCTTTAAGAAATATGGGTACATAGTTACTTAAGACACAAAGTTTTTTCACAAAAAACATAAGCAAATTTCAGCCCATTACAAATGCGAAAGAGACCTTTCTTTCTTTCTTTCTACTTTAAAAAAATAATAATGTTGTGGTAAAAATTGGCTTCAACTGAAAGCACTGGAAAAAAGAGAAATGTAACCAGTAATTTTTTATTTTAAGACAATGACTTATGTTTTGTCAACATAATTTTATTCTTATAGGATGCCCACAACCATCTATGCCTGTATTTCATTTAAGTGGAATTTAGAGGTTTAAAAAATGTCAGGAGATATGCCTACCCTAGTTTTTCCCCACATGATGACTTTCAGCACTGCTGCTTGACCAACACACCTGAGAAAACATTTTACTGCTGAAATGAATAACAGTAATGTGCATCCATGTTCAAGTAAAACTTGTGTAAAATGTTGTTTTAAGAGTCACAGTTGTTTCATTGTAATGAATTTAACAGATAGCAAAGCTTTTCTAACAGTACCAAAAAAAATTACCACAGACAATGGTTAGTTGCCTAACAAGGCAACTTTTCAATTGTGTTTTTAAATTAACCCTTATTTATTTTTCCTTCTATTTCTAAAAGGGAAATAACATTTCCGGTCATGTCTCTTTCTCTAAGAAAAGTGCTATTGGACTTTTCATGTGCAATTTTTTTCATTTCCTTCTAGGAAAATGTATGAGAACAGTCTGAAAAAAGTAAAGGTTTGTTTTTCCCACTTCAGCTTTCTTCTCTAAAAACAGCTTGGGGAATAGATGTCCTTTTTTTCTCATTTATTTAATTACACAAAATTAATATGTTTATAATAATTTAAATTAATTTCATGGATTTAAGAGAAGAAGACTTGTAACCAAAAACCTGCAGTAATCAAACTTTTCTGAACTCTGAGCAGAGTGAGGCCTGTCTCTGCTTGCAGGGTGATGGTAAGAAGCTGTTACACATGTTTTGTAGTACATACAGCTGAGAAAGAGTGAGACAGGGCCCCACTTCGTGCAATTTTTAGCTGGAGAAAGGTCCTTGTAATGGGGAAGTGATGACAGTTTGAAATCCCATTGGAAATCATGCATCATTCTTAGCTGCTTCCGAAAATATCAGTGGAATAAAGAATGGGAGACAAGAGTGAGAGCAGAGCCTCGACCTGAGAATCAGATTCACTGTCTTCTGGGGAAGGCATGGAGTATCCAGGCATGTCCAGGCACCGATTTCTGTAGCATCTTAGAACCATCTCAACTTCAGGCAGGAACACAGCTTCTTTTGTTTGAGTTGCCAGTCTTTCCAATTTACATTCATCCTTACCCCTGTGACAAGTTTCTCCTGAGACCATGAGAATTTTTTTTTGTACTTCCTGCTGTGCTGGCAAAAACATGACATGATTTCTGTCACTGCCCTGACTGATTAAGAGCTTTGGGTATATATTTTGATGGAGATTAACATCCCATCTTGTGTTAAACAAAGTTGAACTCTCATGAGGTATCTGAGGAGACCACATTCCTGCAGATCAGTTTCTCAAAAGCAAACACAACTTAAAACCACATTATTCCAAAGAATAATTTACTGGAATAGACTTTGTATTATGCAGTCTTTAGAAGCAGGAGCATTTTCGGTTTGGCTCTAAATATCTACCCACACACCAAAGTTTGGAAATTTCAAACAGTAACAAAGTGTCTTTGATGTGCAGATGGAATTTTAATTGCCAAAATAAACAAATAAAATGCATGGCTTAAAGCCACTCCTACTGTATGTGGGAGATCACTGCTGACAAGTCACTGGACATACCATGGACCAGAAGATGAATGTGTTGTCCCACCAGGCCTTAGAGAGCATTTTTCTAAGGCAGTATTAAGATAATATATGCAAAGTATGTGATTTTGTTTTCCATTTTTGTATCAGTTCTCCTGAAAATACAAGTCTCCAGACTAATTAATAACTTTTTATAAGAGCAATAACACTATCTAAAGAGTGAATCATTAAATGTAGACCACCATTCCGTCTTTTTATGACACTATTCATATTTTTTTTTATTTGCAGGGATTGTAAAACAGGGAAAGTGTTTGTTGAATTCAGGGACATTAACTAAACATAGGCAATACTACCACTATTGCAGAGAACAGAGACAGAATTTGAAATGTTGTTCATGAATTGGCAACATACTCAGAAAATTTAAACTGAAATTCAATAAATGCACATTGGGAAAGAAGATTCAGACATATGAAATATATATTGGTAAAAAACCCATGTTTATATGAATTCAAAAAAGTGTAAGAAGAGATAGGATTCAACTACTAAAACTGAGCACCCATGTTGATACCAGAAAACATCATGTATATATGAAAAGAGGTACAGTCTGAAAAAGACATGTTGAAGAATCATTCTACTCAAAGCAGAAAGAATGTTCAGCTGGAGATAAAACATAATTGAGAGTGGAAGATTGGATAAAACACTTAAATTAATTGTGGAAGGTAACTGCAAAAAGTTTAGAAGAGAACAGAGTAAGTGACCTGAAAAAAATGGCCTGCATGGAAATGCTGTAGAACTACAGTTGTGAGAGGAATAACAATTTTATTATTATTCCTCTCACAAAAAGAATAATAATTCCTGAAATACATACATGGTTTATTTGAAGACAGAAATAATAAAATATTTTAACATTACTGTAACAAATACAACATTTAATGGCTTTAAATTATGAGACAGGTTGGACACAAAGAAATACTGAAAATGCAGAGTATTGATTTTCCTTAGAAAAACAAACCACACATGCTTCCCTTTTTCTGTATCTTTTTTAATACCAACAAAATTATCCATGTCCATGAGATGGGTTATCATTGGTTCATCACCATCAATATCCTGTTTCTGACACCATAACACACAGCAACTACTTGGTTTCTTGACTAAAGAACATGTGTGAGTCCCGTCAGATTTTTTCCTTCTGTGTTTCTGCATTTCTGTGTGGAAGAGGCCAATTCAGACAATATTAATATAACTTTGTCATCTCTAATATCCTCTATTTTTTTCCTGAAAACAAGACTACTTCATTTGTTAGATAAGGAAAAACTTCTAATCTGTCTAGGAACTTTCAGGATATATTATACATAATTTAGGACAGGTTCTAAACTGCACAAATCCTGCAACTTGGGGATCAATATTTTATAGCCTTATTCAGACAAGAAAGACAGAGAGAACGTGATGGATGTATAAGCTTTGAGTATAAAAACCCATAGATGTCAAACTCTGACACTAAGTCTTAAATGTAGTCTGTCTTACAATGAAACTACATTGGCACATATTTTACAACTCATCAAAGCCAAATCAGAAACAGTCCATCATTTTTTCAGCTGGTTTCCAGTTTCCTGAGCCCTCTTGTCACCCAATCTGCCTAACTTCAGTGCCAGTGCACTGGAGGAGTAAGGAATAAATGGCTATGGGCAAGGGAAAAGGGGTGAAATCCTCTTGCTATGCATTTATGACCTTAGACTGCCTGAGCTGTTTTTGCCTGTGTAGCACATTTTTTCTCTGCACATCACTCAGGGCTATATAAGCAGAGCTGGTTAATGAACCATAATTTGCACTGGAATAAAGAATGTATTTATTTGGGAAGAAAAATTGTTTTGTCTTCAGCTGGATCATCCTCTCAATCCACTTTAGAAAATAGCTCTACAAACATTTTACTCTGAAGTTGTGCAAAGCGTGGCAGAGGGATGGAAGATATTGCTTAACCAGGTATGGTCACCAAAGAAATACATATGAAAGCACAGCCTCTGTAAATTCAATTTAGGAAAAAAACCAAACAAAACCCAACAACCACCAATACACTCAGCATGCAGCACAAACAGCACACAAAGCCTTGCAAATAACTTATGAAACACCATGTGCAACTTCTAAGCAAGTGCTCGTATTGAATGAATCTGCTGGCAATCCTCACTGCTGCCTATTTTTGTTCTTGTTATTGTACATATTTTTCTAATAAATCAGAACAAAGGGGTTATTCTCGTATGCAGATCTAATGTTCACTCTCAGCAACAGATTCTTAGGTAATCACCAGCAGCCAGGAAATACAGGCTATACAGGTGCATATTCAGACTCCATAGAGGACAAATATGGGGCAGGGTTTCAGGGATTTTATAAATACTTCAAAACCATTAATCAAGGGAGTAAATGGAGAAGTGAGGTTCCACAGTCTCAGTTCATCATTTAATAATTTACTGTTTTTCTGTTACTGTTGGAACAAAAATCTCTTCTATATAACCAGAACGGCAGAAGACAAAAAAATCTGTTTGGCTTGTCTTGGCCCACTTCATCTCTGTGTTTGCTACATCAGTGGTGAATCCCCTTCTTTCTCCTTCTTGCTCCTCTTTTATCATCAGCCCTTGAGACTGCGACAGCTGCAATCTGCAAAATAACTTCCACAGTATGAGAGAATTGCTGAATATGCCTAATGTCAACCACATCCTATTTTTGGATATTTCTTTTCCTTCTGTTTCAGTCACACTACATTGCCTGTAAGCAGATAACATAAGAAAGAATATTACAGATAATACCTCTGCTTCCTTTGTGCTGTTTCTTCTCTTCTTTGGGATAAAAATCAAAATGTTCCATTCTAAAGTGCGTGGGTAAACCTGCATTAGTCTTATTGTCTAAGGCAAAAGAGTAAGATAAGCAGAAGGTCTGCTTATTTAGGAAATACATCCCCTACTATGTATTTCTATAGCATCTAGTTTTACAATCTATGCTAAGTTCAACCTGCAGTGTATGCAATTAAGTCCCTTATGAGCCCACTGAGGTCTCAGAGGAGACAGGTGTGAAGGTGAGGGTTGGGCATGCCTTAAAAAAGCCAAAGGTTTACTGTCCTGTGAATGACTGACAAATCTCTGTGTGCTTGCAGAAAAAAAAAATTAAAGTTTGAATATTTTGGGAAGCAGCAAGGATAAAATATAGGCTGAGCTGCTCCATAAATCCTATTCCAGCATGTCATATTGCTCCACAAATTACTATGACTGTGACCGTGGTCACTGCAAGGATGGATGCTGGAGTCTTGAAAGCAACACACCACCCCTCTCCAGAGAGGGCTGTCACACTAAAGGAAAGGGCTGTCACCTCTCAAGGACACACGGTGTCCTGCCTCCTTTGTAGTTGTGGTTATGTTCTTGCTGCCTGCGAAAGTCCTGAACCCTTTCCCATGTGTACACATGCAGCCTTTTAGTGAAAACAAAATCTGTTCTTCATGAACAGTGGAAAACCCGTGGTTACACTTTTGCGCCAGCATTAAGTTTCCTTTTAGACTAACTTTGAAATTGCAATCTAAATCAAAGTTTCAACAGGCATGTTTTGAGGAGTGTTGTAAAGAAGGGGTTTTTTGGATGCGTTTGTAAAACTCTAAGATAAATAGCAGTACCCTCAGGAAAGCTGGACACAGACTGCTTCTTGGCTGACCCAGAGAAGCAGTAATGATTTTTTTTTTAAGTTAACTCAAAGCATGCACATTTCAGTGAAAAAGTGAAGTAACATGCAACAGCTTGTCAAAAGAAGCTAGAAAGTTGCTGATTTGTGATTTCTGTGGTTTTAAGCATATTTCATGTCGTAACATTAGTGATACTCCGAGTAAATAGACAAAGGAACTGAAGAGACACAAGCAAGTCATGCCTTTTCTGCATAAACACGCTTCATGACATGATTGATAGTGAAATTCTAGTGAAACTGAAATTCTAGAGAAACCATAATCTGTAGATAACTCAGGGTGGATTCAGAGTTTCCTTTTATTTAAGTTCTAGGGGTTTTTACAAGATTGTAGAAATTCCCATTTAGGTCATTCAGCTTTCCAGATATATATTTTTTAATATGTGGCACAATCTCCGAATTAATACACTGTGTGTTAAAAAAAAATACATATGTATGTAATGTATATAAATACAGGCATACATATACATTCTACACTACCTCATGCCCTTCCAATTATCAACGAGTGGAAAAATGTTTCACATGCACACTGCTCCTTGGTTGTATATGAAGTGCAGAATCTTTTCTAGCATAACAAGCTAGTTGACTTGCTTCTTTTTTTTTTCTTTTTCTTTTTCTTTTTTTTTTTTTTCCTGGAAAAAGCAGATTTGGATAAAATGTTCACCACGGCTGACATTCAGGGTGGAGCAGCTTTTCCTCAACCCAGCATACACCTCTCCGAGCACACAACTCCTCTGTCAATCTGTGCACTGCCTTCGAAGACCTCATTTTGCATGAAGTGGCCCTCCTAAGCTGTGGGTGTTCTCTTCCATGGCTGCTATGAATGAAATCATTGACATTACACTGGGAACTGTTTTTATAACTTTTGGCAACAAAGTGGGAGTTTCAAAATGTAAACTGGCTTAACAAAGTATTTTTTAAACTCATAGAACTATATCACCAGCCCTAAAGGGGATAAAAAATTCCTCCAGTTTCCAGGAATTTTCAGGGACATTATTAACATTTGTTTTCACTTAAATAATCATAAAAACTAGTTTTGTTGAAAAATTATTAAGGATAAATACAGACAGAGATAGAGACAGAGACAGAGACAGAGATAGAGATAGAGATATCATTCTATGCATATATAGATAGATATGCAGCATTTTAGGCACACTGAAGACAATAACTAAAAAGTCAAATTATTTGCTTTCTAGAATTGTCTGTGTTTTTCCATACAGTATTAGAACTAATTTGAATAAAAAAAATATATGGTGGGAAAAAAAGTTGTAAAAGGTGCCATATTGAAAATGTGACATTAATAAATCATGTCTAATGGGCACATATAAGTTTCCCTTCTGACAGAATGACAATGATATTGAGAGGAGAACAAAATCCAGAAATGCTTTTTCATTAAACTTCACCATGACAGCACCTCAGCTTTGTTCAAGTCAGTATGGATACTTGCTTTATGGCAAGGAAGTACAAAAGGAAAGAAAATTGTGATATCTCTCATTAATCATGCAGTTACCTTTTGCTCTCTGACAAATACATGGAAAGCCCAAACAGCAAGACTGCACTAGACAGTTAATGTTCAGATTGATGGAGACAGATGAATTGAAGTTTAAAAGTGTCCTTACCTCACTTTAGTAATATAGACCTTATATCTCCAAATTTTGCAAAAAATTGACAAAAGAAGTTCTTTATAATGAGACACCATATCAGTACCTTATCAGACACCGTATCAGGCATTATCTGACTTAACATTTGTCAAAATCCAACTTGAAAATATGTAAGGCTGGATTCTGCTGCTCTGTATCAATTAATGTCTATCCAGAAGACCACATTATTATTCAGCCAAAGGGCTGATCATGCTGCCAAGCTCCCCTGGCCTTGGAGAGTTATTTACAGTGTTGATTTCTGTTTACATAGTTATGATTTTCCATGGGTTTTTTTTAGAGAAGAGTTAGAGTCTAGCCAAGGGTCTTGTGGTATCAGCTGAAGAGTATTCCTCAGTTCCAGGGTCAGATCAGGTGCAGGGAGGAGGTGTATGGACAATCAGAGACTAGGACAGGCAAGAGTAATCCTGAGGATCTTGCTGAGGAAGGGTGATGTCACTGGAACAGAAGTAGAAAAGCCGTGAAATGTTGAAAGACACAAAGGAAGAAAATTTCTTGATGGCATAGTGTACCAGTGAACTGGTTCTGAAATTAGGAAATGTTAAAACCTCTCCAGTTTTCTGAGCTTGATATATTTCACTAATTTTCTTTGCAAGACTACAGCTAAATCAGTCTTCTTGCGAAATACTGTCTGCCTTTAATTTTTCCATTAAGAAATGAATCAGATGTATTTTAGTCAGTCGTGACAGGTATATAATGTTATTTCCAAAATTCAGTATATATTTTCCTCAGTAGAAGGTGATACAAAGTATAGAGTGTGTCTCTAGGAACGTGTGCTTGTACCTGAATTCCTGAAATAATGTTCTAGAAAAATAATTAAATCAACTGTGGTACATTTTTGCAGCAGTTAATGACTGCCATATGTGAATATCATGAATGTCAATAGCAAATTTGGAGACATGTGTACACGTAGAACTTCTATAATGGAAAAAGAATGGGAAAAGATGACTTAAGTCATCTTCTGGGCCAGAGGAGGACAAACAAAGATGTTGATTCTTCTGCACTAATTTATATTTTATTTCTTTCTTGTTATTTTGCACGAAGATATCAAAGCTCTTGGCATGTGGAAAATAAGTTGAATGTACAGATTTTTTTCTTCCATAAAAAAGTATCAAATGCCATATGGGCACATCTCAGTTCTTCCTCTTGTAAATCCAACAACTTTCACAACACCCTCAAAAGAGCAGCTCACATAAAGACTTTTGTGTATAAAGTAAACAGTTGTACCCAGAATGTATCTTCAAAGACTGTTAAGGATATTAGCCAACACGGGAAGGGCATGTACCCCTGATGGAAAGCGCATATTTGTACACCTCTTCTGCAGCATACCAGAGATGGTTCACACAGGAAATGGGACAGACAAAGCACTGAAGAAAATCTCATTTTATATTAAATCACCCTATGATTTGGAGCTTTTCCTAAGAAATAAGCCCGTGCTAGCTACAGCAGAATGCTTTATTTGGTGCAGCTTTGGACTCCTGCTACAGGGAATGGAGGCCTGGTTCTAGACCTGTCATCCTGCAGATGTGTTTCTTGCTAGGAACCCAGATATGGGGTGGTAGAGAAAGAGTGCAGAGGCCTTTGGGTGGTCATCTGTGGCGGTTTTACATTTGCTGAATTTGTTTGCAAACTAGGAGATAGGATTTTGGGAGAAAAAGGCAAAAGCAGGCTCAACTTAGAAGCAAAAATAGATTTTATTAACATACACGAAGAGAAGAAAATAAGAAAAGAAAAAACAACACAATTTTTAAAACTAACTCTTCCTCTTGTTGGTAGTGCATGGTTAAGCCTGTATGTGCCCAGTTTGCTCCTCCCCAAACCCCTCCCCTGACCCCCCTGTCAATCACCCTGACTAGTGCTCAAACACCTGCCCCCTTTTCAATTGTCCTGATGACTGTCCCCTTCTAGAACACCCAACCCCTTCCCACCTATTGGTCAAATTCCCCTGTGGCCTCAAGCTATGTTCTGAGGTACTTAAGGGAGAAATGAGGCCAGTCCGGTGCCTTTTCCACGTGGAGTTCTACGAATAAACATCTTTCTACCCACAGAAAGGGTCCTCTCTTCTTTTCCACGTGGAGTTCTACGAATAAACATCTTTCTACCCACAGAAAGGGTCCTCTCTTCTTTTCCAAAAGCTTCACCACGCTTCCAGCTAGCAGAACTGAGGCAACTTGAACAAGGCAACTTGTGCTGTTGCCTGGGGTAAGCAGCAGAGCCGGTAAGCTGCTCCCAGGGGAAAACCACAGCATCCTCTCACTACAAACTGTTCATTTTCTACAAACAATGTAAAGAGGCAAAACTCAGAACTTCAGATCAGTACTACTAAAACAGTCTTTCATTCAGTCTTTGAGAGAGAGAAGTTACTCCTTTCGCTTGGTAACTTTCACACAAAAGCAGCCCGCCTGGGGGAACTTTTGCAGTTGTGGAACTTCGTATATTATGTAGCTTTTCCCATGACTACTTATGGGTCATGGATTTACAAATCGGAGTGGTACTTTTTAAAAATTAGCTGTTTCAAAAAACAAAGGATTTTCTCTTCAACTCAGGGAACAGAGATAGTCTTCTCACTTTTTCACTGGCAGAGGGCTTCTCATCTCTCTTCGTTCAATCTCTCATGGGAGTCACAAAAATCACAGCTGCTAATTCAATATTCACTCAGTTCATCAGAGATGCTTTTGCTCAAATCCACAAATCATCTCAATTAATATTGTTTGCAATTTAAAAGATTATCCTGTTACTATAATCTATAGGAGATTTTCAGCCTAGAAACAAGGCAACTTGTCGTCTCTACCACCCAATAGTCACTCTTCCTTTATTGACTTTGAGATCTCTACATTGTCCCTTTATATGTCTTCAATTTGGCCTTTTCTCTCATCTCCGAGAAGGGTTAGGGTTTAAAGTCTCAATCTGTGTCAGGAAAGAGTTAAAGCTTGCCCAGGCCGGCGGTGGTCAGGTGATCACTGAGCGGCAGCCATAAATGTTCTAAAACCATGCCGGTTGGGGGCAAGGCTGATGGATACTTTGTCTTCCCCCCCTGGATCTGATGGCGTGAGCCTCTCACAGCTGCTCTGTAAAGCCTAGCGTCGGGTGGGGGGGATCCCATCCTCCCCCTAGGCCAGGGGTGCCCGGCAGGCAGGAGGGCCAGGGCACGGTCCTGCCACCACCGGCCCCGATCCCGCGGCCGCCTCGGACACGCGGCCGGCCCTGCCGAACTCAGCCCTGCCTCCTCTGCGGGCAGCGGCTCCCGGAGTCCGGCCGGCCCCGCCCGCCCTGGGGGCAGCCAGGATCGGCTGCCCACAATGTTACGTGCTTGCCGGACAGGGGAGAAAGAGACAGTCTCCACCCCAGCTTCACCTTTTATATGGATATTACCAAAAGTCGTCTTCTGGTTTCTGAGTGGTCAGAACTGCAAATTAATCTAAAACCTGCTCCCCCATAGGTCCTCGTCCTTTCGAGAGAATTCTAAGGTCCTAGTAGGGAAATACTGTTTCAATCAATGATATCATCCTTCTCTGACCACCAGCATGGGTACTGGTGACTCTGCCAGAACAAATGTGATCATACCAAAAGTGGCTACAGAGCTCTAGGGGCCGGAGAGATGGGGATGGGAGTTGAGGCGAGGTGCTTCTTCCTCCTGCCAGCTGCATGCCAAATTTATAGAGCCACAGGCTTCTGTGGCAGACCATTCCAACATAAATTATTTTAAAAATCTACACCTGACACCAAGAAGGATTTGCCCCTCATCCAGGTGTATCAGGAGTGTGTAACGCAGAAATGGACATTCTCTACCTGGTTTCTCAATGATTTATGTAGAAAAGGGTCTTATGTCTGGTAAATATCATAAAGAAATTGATTATTAAAATCATGAGTGAAGCAAAGAGGCACTGATATGAGAAGAAGTATACATTTGCCACTTGATAGAGGCTTTCTCTTCAGCAATTTTCCATCTTTGCTTTCAGGCCTGATACTTTCTTGCCTTGCTATCAGCTTTGTGTCTTTAAGCAAACAAATGCTCCTACCTCTACATCCCTTTGATACAATCACTTTTATCAGCTGCTGATGTAAAGAGGGAAAGTCTTCACCTTAAAATAATAGAAAAAGCTATGAGATAAATGAATGGAATAAATATTAACATGAGTTAAAAGTGGGTCATTACCATGCTTTAATTTTCATTAACAGGCTTGGGGTTTTATTTTATTTTCTGTGGAATGTATACCTCATAAATTTGAGCAGGGCAGAAAAATCCATCCTCTTTCAATATGAAACATCATATCTCTACATACTGCAAGTTTTAATGGAAAATTGCATTAACCAGAGACAAACCAGCTATGTATCCTTTTCAGAAAAGAACAGGTTTTCCACGTACTACTGTAGTTTATATCCAAGGGTGCATTCCAGTAAACCAGAAAATAAATCAGGGTCCGTGAGACTGGGAAGAACTAAAAATAACATCCCTCCTAAACAATGGCCATGTCAAAGCTAATGAAGTAAAATTTGTATTTTTCTAAAGAAATATGCTAATATTATTTATCGCCTTCAAACATATGTTGAGGCTTTGTGTCATGGAGGAATGGAAAAATTCATTAGAGGTCTGTGCAAGGCCAGATAAGATGATATACAGAAACGCATAAACAAGACAGACAGTCAGTCACATGAGAACCGTATTTAGAGTTATAATGCTTATAGAATGTTGGAAGGAAAAACATGAAAGTTTTTGAAAGATTGGAAAGCAAAACTGTGGTTAGTTTTAACTCCAGTCAGACATAGTGCCCATGAACTGAGAGGACCTTTGTCATGGTTTAACCCCAGCCAGCAACTAAGCCATTCACTCCTGCCCACAGCAGAATAGGGGAGAGAAACAGAAGGAAAAAAGCTGGGTAACTCATGGATTGAGATAAAGACAGTTTAGTAGGCAAAGCAAAAGTCATGCACACAAGCAAAGTGAAACAAGGAGTTAATTCACCACTTGCCATGGGCAGGTGTTTAGCCATCTCTAGGAGAGCAGGGCCCCATCACATGTAATAGGCATGTGGGAAGAAAACTTAAATATTTGTAATTTTGTGTCTTTAGGTACAAAATAAAAGCAGTTGTCGCAGCACCAAGTTATGGGCTCTTTCACTTTAAGACTGAAAACAGCTGGTATACAAAACAAAAAGGGCCATTTCTGGAATTAAGAAACAAAAAGTGTGATTCTTTCTTGTTCAATTCAAATTAGTTTTTATTTAATGTGTTTTAGATGCATAAAAATGGAACTCAGAGAAGGTTGAACTCTTGTGCTATATCTCCAATAGCTATAGACAAATATTACTCATCTGTCTGTTTGTACAGAAGAAAATTATCTGATATCTTCAGCACTGTAATTCTACTTGATAGTTGATGCACAAAGAAAATGCATAATCCCAGTGGTTTCATAGCAACTCTCTATCAACATCCTAAGATTAACTGAAGGTGTGCTGAGTTTTACCTTTAAGAGGGTCTGAATGAGATGTTTAATTAATCATAATATCAAAGACTGCCAATTAATCACACTTGAAAAGAAATCTCATTTCTGTAGAAGTGACTAAGAAGCAGGTCCAGCCCTAAAAACAATTATTTCAAAGGGTTTATTTCAATGAGCTCCAAATCAAAACCAGCTATTTTTCCAGTAGAGTAATTATGCAAAATAAAATCACCCATTGTAGTCCATATGAAAACCTTAATTTTTTTATTAATTCCACACAAGAAGTTCTTTGAAACCTGTTCTAAAGCTGAAAAATATTGGAATTAGGCCCACACAATTCACACTCCATGTATAGATTAATAATCAGAGATTTTTGAGCAAATTCTCATCCAATAACGTAAAACTTTCTTTGGTGGTTGTCCCCTTGAGCCAGCCATTGTCAAACCCCCATCTAGCATCCATATGGAAAAGGATTTATTATTCATCTGAGTTTTAGGCAAACTTTTAAAAGAATTATTTTATGGTCCTAGTGAAATTATAGTTTTTATCATTGTGATTTATCTTGCTCCCTTCCTTGGCCAAATCTACAACTATAAAGCATGGGTAACTGTCTTCTGATATATAAAACTCATATGTCAGACTTCCAGTACCTTAAGGGGGCCTAAGAAAGAGCTGGAGAGGATTTTTTGACAAGAGAATGTAGTGATAGGAAAAGGGGTAATGGTTTTAAATTGAAAGAGGACCTATTTAGGTTAGATATAAGAAGTAAGAGGTTTTTTTACCATGAGGGTGATAAAACACTGGAAGAGGTTGCCCAGAGCAGTACTAGATGCCCCATCCCTGGAAATAGACAAGGTCAGCTTGGACTGGGGCTCTGAGCAACCTTTGATGTCCCTGCTTATTGTAGTTGAAGATGTCTCTGCTCATTGCAGGGGACTTGGAGGGGATGACCTTTGAAGGTCCCCACCACTCAAACTATTTTATGATCCCTTCTGCTCCTCCAGACCATTTTTCTTCCCTTTTCCAGTCAGGTTCTTCACAAGTTTGTCTAATCAAGAACAGAAAAATTTCAGCTGCTTTTCCTCAACCTGTGCTAAAGCCTTGTTTGTGGTACAGTATTTTGTAATCCCTCTCTTTTACAATGCTGGACCAGTGGAAGTGTGATTATGATGGAAATCATTAACAATCCTCACTGAGTAAAGGCCAAGTGATCACAGTCAAGTACAGCTAGGTTTTCATCAGGAATTAAGTTTAACCTTTAATGTACATGTTCTTCAGTCTACTACATCTACATACAAATACTCACATATTTTTGGCAATAAGAAAGGCTGTTTCCAGGCTCTCCATTCACTGCAGAGGAAATGTAAATAAAGTTTATGGCAAAATCCTATTGAACTGCCAAAACTCCAGAGCAGCTTATTTTAAAAGCCTTTCCTAAGTGGTAAAAAAGACCCACTGTACTGCTTTTCCATGGGCACAGCCACTTACTCAAATTATTCCACTGTGTTCAATCACAATGCATTTCCACAGCAGAATACTAGGCCACTGAATGATTCATTTCCGTTCCTAGCTCACCACCCTGTTTTAGCACTCCTTTCTTTTTTCTCTGTTGTATAGGAGTGATAGAGAAAAGTTAAAGCATGTGGCAAGGTGAGGAATTGCCTGAAGCAGAAGTGAGCATGTGCTGAATAACCTGGTGGTGAAGTCAACCAGCAAAACTTACTGAAATCGTGAGATTATTTCCACACTTTTCCATTGGCACCGGGCAAATCTTTTGACAGCTGTTTAGGCCACTCTGGCAGGAGACATGGATCAAGGACTTTTAACAATGCTGTTAAATGGTATCTTCAACTACATTGTGTTCTTCCCAAAATAAAATGTTTCAGCTCAAGTTTTCCACCTAACCAGATGGTGATATCCAAAATACATTTCTACAGCTGTAAGAACATGTGAGCAAATCCATTACATATGATCAATGCAATTTTTCAGACATGTTCAAATTGTTCAGGTCCCAAACTTATTTCAGACCACATTTCTGTTAGCTTAAAGTGGAAGTAAATATGGAAATAAAGAGCAGCAGTCTGTTGAATATGGACTTTATTTCGAAGTATATAAGTACTCTGGCATTTGGCATTACCTCAACATGGCTTTGGGCAATCAGCCACTCTGCAATCTTAAAGACATTTTGTGAATTTAAGCTATAATTTTGGAAAGAGCTTGCTGCTTATCCATTGAGAAAGTGAAATACTGGTTTTTTCCAATGTGCTGTTCATTTACTGGAAAACTCTGCTCTCTCTCATAAAGCCAGAAATGCTCTGTATTCTTATTTCCCAAAAGCAGAATGGTACATTGAAAAGCAAAATAGGCAACATCTGCGATTCACAGATGGAAGAGAACATTGTCTGTAGTATCCAATACAAATATCTGCAATAAACACCCCACAAAGGGCTTAACTGGAGAACAACATGAGCATTCCAGTGCAATACTTCGACTTTTGGTATTCCATGGTCCATGTGAAAAGGACACTACTTTATTGTAGTGCATCTCAGGTTTTCAGAGGACTGATTATAATAAAAAAGCTAACAATTAGCCTGAAAATCAGCCTCCAATAATTCAAGATTATGCAAGGTTGGTGTTTTGCCATTTGTGTTTGCAAATTAATCCAAGCTGCAGAACGGTTTAGACTTTGTTTGCAGAGGGCTTAAAAATATGATTTTTTAAAATTCCTTCCATTATTATAACTAAGCAATGAGTGACTTCTACTCCACTCTGTTTTCCAAATGGTAAAATACAGATGACAGCACCACCATTTTCTCAACTTTCAAGAATTGGTTTAAAAACTAGGCAAGAGGGATTTCATTCTTTTCCAAAAACCTGATTTTTTTAGTATTTCATATTATATTTTTTGATAGCCTTGTACTCCTATTTTTGCCACCATATAACTGGTATAACTTTGCTTCAAAGTGGTTAAGAGACCCTAATTGTCTTATGGATTCCTGTTAGATTTAGAAGTTTTCTGAACTCTTCTTGACCAGCATGAGTTCACTTGTCCCCAGTGTACAGGGTCCATTGCTTTTGGGCCTGTACATTTCAGTTCTTTTATCAAAGGAAATAAACCCCACAATTTTTCTCTTTGACCAACAGGAAAGACATACTAGCTAAAAATTAGAGCATAATAAAAAGTTCCTTTTCCTTCTAGTCTAATGAGGCCATTTAATTTTTTTGGTTTGGCTTTGATGAAAATGAAAAATTTTGCTGTTGCTCTTTTCTAACACAGACACACTTCTGCCACACTGCCAGTGTGGGTTATCTGACCGAAAAAATTAGTAAATTAACAAGCAGTTTTATTTAGCTTTGCAGGTTTCCTCTGTCTCTGCTGGAAGTAACTCACAAGGCATTCATCCTCTCATGTAAATGGACAGTCCTTATTTATATCCCTTGACTGGTGACGCTAAGGAAACAGTAACACCAGCTACCCATAAACCCATGGTTAGAAACACTTCTTTGATGACTAAAGCCTCTCATAATGCATAATCTTTGTTTTTAAAGAAAAAAAAATCACTTTTTTCTCCTAAAAATAAACAAGGTTTGAAAAAAATAGATTATATTTAGACTTTGAAAATTAAGAGAATATATATATATAGTAAAATGATAATTGAATTCTAATTTTTTAAAGTATTTTCTCAAAATATGCGCTCTCTTTAAATACTGTGCTTCAAAGATTTTTTGGAAGAAGAATTGGGGTGGTTTTTTAAAACCAATGAGGGCTCATCAGAAGCATATGTTATCAAAATGTTGCTTCAAATCTCTACAAAAGAGCAATGAGTTGGTTATAAGAACATTTCTTATTAATACTGTTAGTGAATTCATACAAGTTTTAACAGTTAATAAGCAGAATGAAAAATCAGTCTTTTTTCTGAGAGACTTGCTTATTTCTCCAGACTACAACATAAGCAGAAATAGAGGAGTAAATTAAATTACAAATATTCTCCTTCTTTGGGGTAACTCCCTCTCTCAGTTGCTTGGTTTACAGAAAGCATTTTTGTGAGGGGTGGGGGATCATTTCCAGGATATTTTTACTATATTGCTTTACAAACTACAGTGCTTCTTCAAGCTTTTCATGTCTAAGGATCATTTCACACATTCTGCAAAAATGAGAATATAAATATTATTCTCAAACACTTCTGAAAATTAACAGGAATGGTTATTTGGAGTTCTTCCCTTTATAAATTATTCCTTCCAACACCATATTGAGGTGGTTAAATTTTGTATTGTGAGACACATGGCTTCAATATCCTAGGTGAAATGCAATTAAAGTTAAGTAGGAAAGTAAATGTTTGCAGTTTTGATGCTTTAAGAAACTTTATAAAAATAAATTTAAAAGATTATTCATTGGTTTTTTACCTCTTTCTTTTTTTTTTGGATCTCAGGGGAACCATCCACATGGGGACTCCACTGAAACTGACATAACTTTATGAAATATGTATTTCTTCCCCAAAACACCTTCCTGTACTAAAACTAAAGAGCATTAAAAATCACAGAATCACAGAATCACAGAATCACAGAATGTGTAGGTTGGAAGGGACCTTCAAGATCATCAAGTCCAACCCAGCCCTAACCCTTAATTAGATCATGGCACCAAGTGCCACATCTAGTCTCT
>JBBMKD010000001.1:50432381-50457091 GCA_037834095.1 Argya squamiceps | reverse complement strand
GAAAGAGGCCCGCTCTTTCATTTCTGAACGCTTCACCACGCTTCTAGCTAGCAGGACTGGGTAACCCACGAACTGGTGTTGCGGCCTGGAGTAAGCAGCAAAGCCGGTAAGCTGCTCCCAGGGAGGCAATCCGCAATATATGATTGCTTGGCAAGAGATTCTAAAAATATAAAACCTGTGAATGGAATAGAAATTAAAGCTAGCTTTGAGATGCAGGCAGGGCAGGCAGGAAGATGGTGATTATCTGGAGATGGGTTTAGTGATAGCAAACAAAGGGACGCCAAGGGACCCAAGGAAGTAGCCCCACCAAGATATCAGGGAAAAGGTAGATAAGAAAGTAGTCTTTAGAGTTTAGAATACAGAGTGATATGGTAACATAGCAGTTCTCATAGGCTATATGTAAATTCTGTAGGACTTGTATCTCACATCGGTTTGGGACTGTAAATTAGAAGATTCAACACAAATGGAGATATAATGTATTGTAATAAGGACCTTTCTCTCTTGCTCTTGCCCTTGCTCTTGCTCGCTCTCTCTCTCTCTCTCCCTCTCTCTCTCTCTCTCTCTTTCTCTCTCTCATTGGGACTTCCCCTCAGCCGAGGCTGGTGGCTAAAGGCAAGGCCCTTTTTACCCACTACCCTTGCAATAAAACCACATGTTCTCTCAAGAGTGTCTCAGGTCTGCAGAGTTCCCTCTCCCTGCCGTCGGCAGATGGTCCTACACTCATAATACATTTGGAGATAGTAAATCCATTCTCAATGTGTTTTATGTTTGAATTTAAGAGTAAAATGGGGCAGGAAAGCATTTAGCTCCCATGTAGCTTACTCAAGCAGTGGAAAGTTTCTTTTTCCTCACAATTTTACACTTCTATAAAGGACAGCCCAAGTTTATCCCCAGAAATATCTACAAGTGTGTGGCCAGGTATTCATGAAGCTAGGAACTTTCCCAGGTGAGCCACTGAATTTGTGTTATTAGATAATCCAGCTGGAGAGGTGTAAATGTTATCCTTGATAAAAACTGCAATCAGCATTGCTTATGCAATAGACCAACTTATGAGTCATATTTTGCTTTCCTAGTAAAAACTGTCTTTCTGAAAACACAGTTAATGTATCATTTCAGGTTTGGAAAACATGACATTGATCAAGCCAAGTCTAAGGGGTTTTTTGTCCCAATAGACTCATCTTTTTTTCTCTTTCCTAAGAGCAGTAACACTGAAAACATAGAAACACTCCTTTTCAAAGTAAGCTAAGATATGAATATATTTCCTTCAAATTGCTTTTGTCTAAGTGTCAATATTGCAACTATATTTTTCATTATCAAAAGTTTGCCCCTTATTTCTAGAAGAGGGTGTTTGTGTCAGATATATTTTGTTGTGGGTTTTTTTTTTCATTATTTAATACCTCATAAAATCCCAACTTGCAGATGGCAGTGAAAAATCAGTAGGAGGGTGTGTGTTCCTTCACGTTGGAATACAGTTATGGTTTCTTCTTCCTAACATTTTTCTTTTGCATTGTCACTCAGGCTAGGAGCTCACAGTTCCAAACTCATCTTATGACCTCTTGGAAAATACAGAGGGATAAAAGATATTATTACATTGTGAATCTTCCCTCTTTCTCCTCCAAGAAAATCTACAAGAGGTACAAAAAAATCCTGAGTTTCCCGTGGAGATGACTCCATATGCTGACCATATGGTAGCTTGTAGATGTGGCAGAAATGGAGCATTTAGCCCAGTCTAACAGGCACATATAAGCGGACAAAAAAATCTCATCTTGCCAAGCTGGCAATTACTGACAGCCCAGCATGCTCTGGCTGTTTCCAGACCTCTCCAGGGTTATAAAAGCTAATTTAGAGAATGGTGCTGTGATTAAAGGTGTCTCTTCCCTGTGTCCCTTAAAGATTAACCAGCCTACAGGAAGACACATGACAGTCAGCAAAAAGAGTGGAATAAGCAGTTCAATACCTAGTTTTGCAGTCTGTTCATGAGAAAATAATAAAAAAGTGGTCTTGAGGTTTTTCTGTAGAATGATACTTGAAAGTTTTCTAGAGAGCCCAGTTCTGTCAGGCTGGACATGTCTTTTTTCACTCTATTTGTTCACAGCATGAAGTCCACCTTTTTTTATTCTTTGATGTAGTGGGGATGAAGACTTGAATTAGAAATCCCTTATACCCTTTCCTTGAAACTGACATCTATTTTGGAAAGCTACCTGTGCTACAGCATTAGATAAAGACACCCACAGAAGATTAGGTTAAATGGGCAGGTGAAACTTTTTATTTAAATATTTATCAAATAGATAAATATCCATCTGAAGCATCCCACCTGGTTCATCCATGCAGGTCTCTTGCTGTCTTTGCCCAGCTTACAGGTTTTGAAGCCTGGCTGGAAAAGCTGTGGATGCCCCATCCCTGGAACAGTCCAATTTCAGTGGAGATTTGAGCAACCTGATCTAGTCAAACTATCCCTGCCCAAGCTAGAGGGCTTGGACAAAATAATCTTTAAAATTTCCTTTCAAACTACTGAAACTTTTGATGATTCTATATTTCTATAGTTTGTTATAGTCTATCTAGTGCTTAATTCAGCCTTAAGACAGAAATCTGAGCTAGTCTGAGAAGTAATTCTCTCCATATTATCCTTTTCAATTTCAGTACAAGAGGTACAGAGATTACTGGTTACTTGTGAGACTTTCTGTCACTGCCACTAGACAGTTTGGCTGAAAGGTCAAATGAACTATGAATTTAAAATCTATCTATTCCTAACCTGGTTTTCCCATTCTGAAACACATATATAGTTTTTTAGCATATATTCATTCATGGAAATTGAGCCAAAGCATGCCTTCAAGCAGTAGAAGTTCCTAAAGAATACAGGCAGAAAATACAAAAGAATGAATTAAGTCAGAGATCTATTCTTGTGTTTGTATCTAACTAGGGACACTGATGAAAGTGAGGGAGAGAAAGATTTGAATTTTCTTTTCACTATAAAATATGGAAAGAAGATATTTTCTTTTGTTGTAATAAATCATTCAATGACATTGTATTTCCTTCATTTAGATTTTTTTTTCCTTTTAATTTTTTTGGCCTTCCCATGCAATATAACATATCTAGCAATTTACCACCTCAACAATGCTGTATCTTTTTAACAGCCCTGTGAATACCTCTTAGCAAAGTTTCCTTGTTTGTCCTGTAATCTGCTGCCTCATTAAATCCTTTTTCTAGTTTTAACAGACTCAGAATTTCAGTGCTAATCAATTTACTAGATTAGAATAATTAACTAAGGATTATCTCACTTAATATTAGTTTCACTTAACTGCAGCTATCTTGATGTAAGTATGTGGACTAGCTAATAATTTAGGATCACTCTGTAAGCAACTGAGATAAATTTTCTGGTATATGATTTGTGTCACTCTGGAGCAAGTATACATAACACTTGTTGTCCTTTTCATATGTAAAGAAAAACATCCTGGATCTACATTTTTTCTACTAACTAATGTAAGAGCATAAATATTTACCTCAGATTGGAATTTAACATTTGGAGTAGATTTTAGAATACACAGAATAAGGTTATCTCTACATTGACTACAGTTAGAAAAATATGTTTTTCTTTGCACAGTAAAAACACTCAGCATCTTAAATACTTTGTCTTGGCCACTCCCTGGAGTGAGTTAGAGGTCTAGCTGAACAATTTGATCAACTTAACAAAGCTTATGTACGTACTATCAAGAAAATTTTGCAGTATGACTTTTCTATTGTTTCCTGTAGAATTAAGTAACTGTTACTTGGCATATGTGTAAATACAATGTCTTAGATGCATAAGGAATACATGATAGACAAAAGCATCCACCACTGGTTGGGTTGAAGCTTAGGTTCACTTTCCCTTCAGCTACTGTACTTCCCACAGTAAGTGAGGAAATGAGACAGAGACATCGACTGCTGCCCGATAAACTGCAGATGTTGTTTGTCTACTTTTGTAGAGATTCACTGGACAGAGCGCCAGCCAGCCAAACTCCACAGCTGGGAGGAAAATGTGCACTTGAGTGTGTGGTTGTGTCTGCAAGCACAGCACCTGCCTCCTTTCTACTAATATGCTCCCCAGAATAAAATAAGCCATTAAGTTATTAAGATTTTGGACTATTAAAAAATAAGAGAGTAATAGTTTATTTCCATGGATGAATTGGGTGAAGCTTCGCATTCATGGTGTCTCCCAGAAGGCAAATCATTTGGCATAATTAAGCATGGGGCAAAATTGTTACGCTGTACTATGGCCCTGACTTTATATATTCAAAAGAACAGTCTCCTCCAAAACAGAGTCATATTTACCCCTTTTGTGATTTTTTTAGGCTAAGGTGTTAGATAACAAACTATCTGATAAGTACCTGATAAGAAAAGAGGATAGGGCCATAGACTGGGAAATATGCCTTGCAAGAATAACAAAACTACTATAATAACTATAATTACATATTGACTGAAAGTTATTAAATTAATAATAAAATTTAAATTGTCCATGTTAGATAGAATAAACCAGAAAGCTTCCTCCCAGCTATAGAATGATCAGAGTGGCACCACTTCAGTATTCCATTCTTAAATGTAGACCTCAGTACCCCATTAAAACTCTGAAAAGAAAAATTTTAAAGTAGATGCAAATTAAAGAGATACTGCTGACAAGAACCTTTTACACAGAAAGCGTAAGATATTCACACTGAGAAAGAAAAGCTAATCGGAATATTGAAGGACCACATAGGTGATATTTTAAGACTGATATTTTAAGGGCTTTTTTTAGATACCAGAGTATGACACTAGGATCCAAAAGGTATAAAAACCTTGTGAAGCAGCGTTCTTTCTGATAAGCAGTTGGAGTTGTGACCCGCAGCCATAAGATGAACATTAGAATTTTGTGCTCCAAGCTTGGACCCTTCATACTTGGGCGTTCAGCTACATTTCTTGACACCTCCTCACAGAGCTGTAAGCAATCTCTCACCTGCCTCACTTAAGATGAAGTGACCAAGCCCTTACAGCTGCTTTATTTCATCAAGGAAGCCTCTAGATTTCATCTATCAGTAAAGAATTTAGGAAGTTTTATGCATGAGTGGGGGGTTTTTTTACCATTTTTTACTTCCTGGAAAATTTCCAGAACGTCTTTCAGTCAGCCTAATTTTTAAATTGTTCCCTGCTTTTTTTCTCCCAAACCTTAGAAATGCTGCCAACTTTTCCACAGGAGACTTGCAAGATTCAATAAAAATACCTGGTTTAGATGTGGCTGGAGTTTATCGGCGCTTTTTTTTTTTCCCTTAAAAAATTACCAGTTCTGGGCAATTGCTATTTGTTTGAATTGTACACAACAATAACAAACTTTAAGCCTCTTCCAGTTCCTCCAGCAGATTAGACAAAAGATTGTATTGTCTGCAGGTTTCTGTGTTTCATACAGTCTAAGTTTATGGTAGTCAGAGAGACCCTGCAAACTTCCACGGAATATCTTTATC
Organism: Argya squamiceps; assembly: GCA_037834095.1. NCBI lineage: Eukaryota > Metazoa > Chordata > Aves > Passeriformes > Leiothrichidae > Argya > Argya squamiceps. Next base: position 50,451,623 of record JBBMKD010000001.1, on the reverse strand, counting down.
ACGTAACTTTTAAAAAAGTTTCATTGTTATAGAGGTATTAGAAAGATCAGTTGTTGGAAAGCAGCTTATACATCTACAGTAATTGTTACACTTAGATCAACAAAATCTATTCTTATTTCCGCTTCTCTACAAGCACAGCAAGTGCCGAGGAATTCCAAGAGATTCAATAAAGCAATTGTGAAAATTTATAAAGAAACCAAAAATTTCTTTCTTTTTGACAAGCAAAAGACTTTCTTTTAAGCCTATATGTTTACAGAGTATCTAAATTTACAGAAGCAAAAAAGAAAAGGAAAAGGAAGAAGGAAAAGGAAAAGGAAAAAGAAAAAAAGTTTAAAGGCAAAAAAAACAAAAGAAAGAAAGACTTAAATGGAAATAGATTGATTATTAACAATAGGAAGATTTATAGCTACTTGTAGAGTTAAATTTAAAGAAATGACACTTGCACCAATGATGGAAACCAATGCTTAATAAGTAGTAATGGACAGAAGAAAGGACAGTTGTGCTATAAAGTAAGCAATCAGTAAATATCACAGTGTGTCACAGCCTAGCTATGAGCTAGCTAAAAAAAGATATTTGATCAGTATAAGCTATTATTTATATTCTTTTTGCCACTGGAGGAAATTTGCAATAATTTGGCACTGAACAGAAAAGCATATTTTTTGTTGCCATCTTCCAGAAAATCTCAAACTCAAAACAAAAACCCTGTAATGAAGCTTTCATAGCTCCTGTTGAACTTAAAGGCTCAATTCAAGCATTTCTTTTTCACTGTACCTAAGGTAATTCATGAGTAATTGTTAATAAAACTTTTACTGTAATGTTAAGGTTTAAATCCTATACCTTAACCACAGCAGCTATAATAAGGAAAGCAGAAGAGAAGCTATGAGGATATATAGTGTATAAATGTTTGAAAGAGGCCAAATTTTAAAAAAAAAGTTTCCTTGACACCCATGAGAGTCATAAAGTGTTTCTAGTTGACTCTTCAGCATATGAAACTTCTCGTTGCTTCATTACTATGCAAAGTATTGTTATGTGTAGAAATATAAATGCTGTCTTTGTTTCCAGACACAGCTACAACCAGCAGCCAGGGAAGAGATTGCTACAGATTAGCCTCTCTCAAAATGATGTGAAAAGTAAATTACAACCCAATCCTGAGTCTGCAAACCCTCCCACTGTGCACACTTCCCCTTCACACTCCTGTTGTTTATTTCTTTCTCCAGTTCACATGGTCATTATTTTGTGCTCAAGCTCTTAATGCCTCCATTAAATTATTAAATAATTTTTAAAGTATGTAGAAATATTTTTTATTTCATTTTCAAAAGTCTCATTAGAAATAAACTTTGGATGATTGATGAAGATATGGTTAGAACTGTCTTAGCTAGAAGATGCCAGACTTCTAATCCTTAGAGACTTTAATACTCTGTATTTGAGTCTGCCCTGAATGACATCAGTATAATAATTTGAACTGAATAACAGTATTCTAAGAAATTCCATGTTTCCAAATTGCCATCTACATTCAAGTCAATTTAGATATGAGACATATGTCTAATAGACACATCTTGCTAGGACACCTGGAATTTAACTAAACAGTAATCTTACTACATGTCTTAATTAAGAAGCAACTTTTGAGTAAAGCACTGTGTCATGTCTTTTTTTGCACTTGCAAAATGATGTAGGGCCATCTGTCCTCGTTGCAGCATATCATGTAAATGTTTGGCTCTGTATTAAAAAGAACAATTAAAAAAATTAACACTTTGAAGAGACTGTAGTCTGCTGCCACTTGCCTCAGTGAAAAACCATTCTTTACATTCTTTTGCACTATGCTGAGGACAATTCAGTCAGAGGACATAATTCACTGCCTTACCAGCTTTACAGTTCCTGTATTCGTGATGAGAGGTGTGAATTCCGACAAATCTCAGTCGGGTTCTCAGTGGACAAGAGGAAAATAAGCCTGTCTGATGGCACATGCAGCCAAGATCAAAGCCTATACCAGTATCCTCACTCTAAACTGATCCCAAATGCAATGTTAGCAATGAGTCCACTGCTCCTTACAAGCCTCATATCTCTTCTCATTAAAAGTATTATTTCTACTGAAAATTATTTTCCGACCAGAACAGATAAGTTTGTGTGGGTACTAAGTGGCTGTTGTACATACAAATTTGTAATTCACAGCAATTTGAAAGAAAATTGACAGAGCCCAGGTGGCTTATAATGCTAGATATGGAATCTCATCCTTTCATGGACAGAATGTCAGAATGTGACACAAAACATCAGCTTTTCAAATGCATTACACCAGCATTCATAAGCAAAATTATGAAGAAACTGGAGACAGGATAATCTTATTTCATCAGTCGTATATGAGGAGGCATACATAAAATCTACAGATCTCCAACATCACTATCCCCTCCATGCAGGTACACTAATATATCACCCTCACAGTGATTATAAAGTGCCACCAGCACCCTGCAGAAAGGAACACACCACAGGTTCATGCACTAAGTACAGTTCACAAGTTAAAAAAGGAAGATAATTTCCACTTAGGAAGTGGAAGGCATTTTTCTCTATTTTATATGGAGATTTCCCAAAGGTGCTTAAATCTGTTGGGTCATATTTCTGTATTTCTCATGATAAGCTGAGGACAGTAGGGAGTCCAGCTCCAGGCTAATAAGTGTTTGGCAGCTCACAAAGGTGTGTCCCATTCCTCTTGGCCAGAAGGACCACAAGGGCCGCAAGGATGCAGGGGAGAAAACAGAGAAGACAATTCCTCTGGGGTTCCAAAGAAGCCTTCTCTCCTCAAATACAAATAAATCAAATAAACATGTGGCTTTGGCATCTGTGTGAAGCTTTCCTGAAGTCTAAATTGCAGGTCCAGCAGATGACTCTATGTTGAAATGAGTCACCACTGTTCACTCCAACACCATACAAAGCACTTGGAATATGACTAGAAGCAAGCACCAGTACTTTTGGATGGTGTTACTTATGACAAGAATTTGGGAACAGTCTGAATCCAGATAGAATTTGAATCAAACAGTACATTATTTATTTTTACTGCTGCCTGACACTCTGTTTCCCAAAAATCAACTTTATTAGAATCAGCCTCAGTCAGAAAAATTCTGCAGAACAAAATTACCTCATAGCATAAAAATGTTTGTATTAGCATGAATTTTCTTCTGCTGTTATTAAGACCTGCAAAATATCTTTAGATACCAGAGACAAAGGAGATAATACCTACTTATTCTTCACTACTTCTAAAAACTTTTTCATTCTAGACATTTTGACTGAAAGGTGATTTAGTCAGAGACATTGGTCACAGTTGTTAACAAAAACACTACTCAACAAAATTGATATGGAATTTTGTGTAGCTGTGACAAGCTAATCATATACTCAAGACATGGTCTGTAGGAGAGATTTGTAAAAGTTCTGTTTTCATTAACCCAACTCATGTGTTATGGTTTTCAAATTCATTAGTTCTTCATGTAAAGATCCCAGAGGGCAGCTTGCACCAGATAATGACTAGTAATAGCATGCAATAAAATTAACACCTGACCTCATATTGAGCCTGCTGTCCACCAGCACCTCCAGATCCCTGTCTGCCGGGCTGCTCTCCAGCTATTCCTTTTCCAATTTATACTTTTGCCTGGTGTCACTCCATCCTAGGTGCAGAATCCGGCACTTTTTCTTGTTAAATTTCATCCCATTCAGGATTTCCCAAATTTTCCATCTATCTTGATCCCTCTGCAAAGTCTCTTGTCTCTCTCTACAGAGTCAACAGCATGTCCCAGTTTGGCATCACCAGCAAACTTGTTAACGATGCGGTCAACTCCTGCATCCAGATTGTTGCTTAAAAATATTGAACAAAACTGACCCTAGAATTGACCCCTGAAAAAATGCTGCTGGTGACCCATTACCAGATAGGCCCATTCACTACAGCCCCCTGAGCCCTGCCTGCCCTTCATCCAGTTCTTCACCCAGCACACCCTGAACATACCATAAAACTAGAGTGAGGCTTTTTCCAAGGGCATGTAGTGACAGGACCAGGAGGGAATGGATTTAACCTGACAGAGGGTAGGTTTGGATTCGGTATTAGAAGGAAATTCTTTCCTGTGAGGGTGGTGAGGGACTGAAACAGGTTGCCGAGAGAATTTGTGGCTACCTCACCCCTGGAAGTGTTCAAGGCCAGGTAGGATGGGGCAGTAAGCAACTTGGTCTTGTGGAATGTGCTCATGGGAGGGTGTTCAAAACTAGATGATCTTTAATGTCCCTTCCAACCCAAGCCATTCTATGATTCTGTGTTACATCTTTAGCTGCATCTTAAAACTAATTTTTTAATTAGTATTAAGAATTAGTAAATTTATGGTAAATGTGGTATATAAGAATTAGTAAATTTCATGGTAAATGTGTTACATAGCTTGATAAATAAAATATTTTATCTGAAACATAATGGAGTTCATGTAAAAAAAACCCTGTTATTGGATGTAGATGCCTTTTCAGATAATTTCATTAATACCTTAAGCTTCTCGGTTGTATGGATATCAGAAATGTGCCCCCTCATTCCTCCTGGGTCATTCTTTCACTTTTGAAGTCTTGTTTTTCAAAGTCTTTTTTGGCACCCCTTTTAGCTTCTGATTAGAATATTTTTTATTCTAATATTATTTGTGAATAAAATTTTACATTGAAGGGCTGGCTCATTATAGTGCTTTGCCTGCACAATCAAGTAGCTTGGGATGATGGCAATAGGATAATTCATACCAGCTTTCACCTGGAAACATGATTAAAATCATTAATAGCTCCATTCATTTTGCTAGGATTAGTTGCATTCTTAACATCAAGCACATTGCTGGATTAAGGTCAAAGAGTTCAGGAAGCTTTTGCCGGGTATACTATAGTCATATAATTCAGCTAATGAAAGGAAAACTTGGAGAACAGACACTGCTGGAACATGAGACAGTTAGACAGAAAACAAAAAGTCACACTATTGAATTATCAAATCTGTTCTCCATAAAGGGAAAGAAGGGTCTAGGAAAGCTAACCAGTTCTGAGAGTCTGCAAATTAGAAAATGGTCAAAGTACTAAAAACAATGAAGTCTTCAGTTTTTACACCCTTTTGTTTTTATAACATCATTATGAACTTGCAGTATAATGGAGAGGCAGCAAATATGTATGTGTCATAAAAGAGAGTTCTGCATGTAGTGGGGGAATGAGAAAGGAAAGAGAGACATTGTAGGGTCCTTTCTGGATCTCAAAAAGAAAGGCCCAACAGCAAATGGTTCAATTAAATAGCAGTTTTTGTAAGATGAATAACAATAGTACTATAGATAGTGAAAAATCTTCCGTCCCTCTGCATACTGGGAGCTCCAGACAGACTCCAGAAAGGTTTTTCCAACTGTGTGCTGCACAGGTTCCCTCCACTGAGAGGTCCCTCTTCCCTCTCATGCCACAGCACTCTTGTTGCATAACAGGCAGAATCAGGTATGTTTCCTTGACAGATTAGACACATCAGACACATCAGGTTCCCCTGTCACAGAGCCCAGGGGCCCACAGGGCACACCTGCACTTTCACACGCAGTGGCTGCCCCAGCTCTGAGCACAATGCCCAAACCAGCAAGCAGAAAAAGCCTGTTCAAGATCACCAGCTCCTTGAATACAAAGTCATCTCTGAGGCTGCCAATATAAACAATTGAATCAGGAGTGCTGGTATGAAACTACGGTAAATATTTATATCCCCTGCAAAACCAGGAACAACTTCCTTGAAAGGAGATTTGAGGTACTGAAATACTCCAAAAGCGGCAAAGAGCCCATACTTCAGCGTGCTTGCTTGAACATGAAAATTCTGCAGAACACAGCTATATTGACAAGAGGACATGCTAGAATTAAGAGTTAAAGGCCTTTCCTTCATGCTTTTAAGTAAGTTTTAAGCAAAGCCTGTAATTACCGCTGACTACGATCTGCACATTTTTTAAATAAACAAGGAGCTATGATGTTGTCAGCCTACATAAGACTCTTGGGGAGGTGGAAAAGGATTGAAGACACTGTAAGCTCACTGTGGTGTATGCACATCCTGCAGTCACCTGGATCAAGGATTTTTATCTAAACTGTGCATAAATTGGTGCACAATTCTTCACAATTCAGAAATGTGATGGCACAGTGTTTTATACTTAAGACTGGGCATTCTAGTTCCTGAAATAACTGAAACTTTCAAAAATTATGTTTACTTCTGGCTCACATGCAAACACCTTGCAATTAATCATTTGATGCACCTTGTGGTAAAGACACAAGCTCAACCAGCTCAACCAATCTGACGTGGTTTAGAAAGAGGGGAGGGGCCAGTTACAAGTCAAAATACTGGGGACTATAGAAGAACAGGAGCCTTTTCATTAGCTGGCCTTCATTTGGATCCAATGAAGAGATATGCAGTTAAAATCTTTGCATAATTTCACTTTTTGTCTTACTGGCTTTGAGAGACTAGCAGTAAAGGTTTACCTCTCTAGTAGGACTCAGGCAGCATTTAGGATGGCCCCATAGTGTCTTATACAGTCAGGAGCAAAGAATGATATCCCTAACATGGCCTGAAAGCATCCCACCAATTAAACACCAAGGCTCCAGTACTGCATCTGTGAACTAAATTCTGTCCTGCAAGAGACACCAAAATTGTGATACCAAGCCCTCACAAACATTGCCAACTGAAAGCTGTGCTTTAGTGAGAGTAAGCAGCAATCTATTTCCCATTTTTGTGATCTCACTGCATATAATGCAGACCAACCACGTCAAACTTGCCCTGTCTCCAAATCCAGCACTGCTGCCATGGATAATACACTGGCAAGGTGCAGGAGCCAAAAGCTCCCTTCACAGGGAAGTCCATTGTCACAGGTCATCTGTTTCATTTGCTTCATCAGCAATGCAGGTCCTGTTTCACCAGCCACATGTCTTACACACCTGTCAAGAAATATTTGCAGCACCCTTCCATCTGTGTGCAATATAGTGTGGTACAGATATAGACTCCTGGAAAAGTATTTTAAAATGTTATATGTGATGTGGAAAAGTATAAAATACCTTTATGGTTAATAAACATTACATAAATGTAAGATATTCTGGGGCAAAATAAATCGTTGATGTATTTTTGTAATGTCCTTAAGTATTACCCTGTTAAACTTGGACTTGGTGTTACTCACTTTATTCCATCCTGCTCTTTTCCCATTCTTATTTTCATATTACACGGTCTAAGGAAAAAGTTACCTAATCTTAGGTTATTTTATGAGTCACAATAAGTATTGAAACCAGACAGAACATCTTTTCCTTTTTTGTTGAAATTAAATAGGGAAAAAACTAATATCTTGCACTAAGTTTTTTTAATGCATGTTGTCTTTTCTTACTTTCTTCCCTTCTGCATACATATACTCAAATTTTAATTGAGGCAAGATTGCCTTTTAAAAATTATTATTGTTATTGTTATTGTTATTGTTCTTAATATTATTATTCTGCCAAAGCTTTACTCCTTTAGTAAGTAAACTGTTTTTTTCATATTTATGAAAGATTCTACTGTAGTTAATGTCTTTAAAAAGGCAGTCTGATTAGAACTGAGAGAAAAAATTCACCTCTAGCACAAGCCTTCTTCAGAAAAACACTGAGTAAAATTACAAAAAATACTGGGAATATTCTCTACATTTGTTTTGCAATGTATTACAATGTCTAAGTTAAACATGAGAGTAAAATTAGCTATAAACCTAGAATAATACATTTTAAAAGCACAAGACATTTTTAACACTTCCATAGTATGAGGAAAGCCACAGTGTTCTCAAAACATGTTTGATGAAACCAATAGCATTACTAGAGATAGACTGAAAATATTCAAATGTGATTAGTAATTATCTTTTTCAGAGCTCCTACTGTGTTCACATTTTTGGTAAACATGCATGAAATAAAGTCTGTTAAATTATTGTTTAATTAAAACTCTCACCAGTCCCAATTTACTGTGTGTGTCAAAATGCTGTTTAAAGTCTGTAAAGTTAAATGTTACACCAGTGAAGATATTGCTGTTATTAATCAAATTACATACATTTAGGGTTAGTGCAGGTCCCAGATCACACTGAGTGCAAAAGCTACTCACAGTTATAAAAATGAGAGCATCTATTACTAGACAGCAGTTCACGAGTCTTTCTGTGTCCAGATGAGACAGCCTTTTCTAAGCAGAATTTCCTAGACAAACTTATGATAAGTTTAAGCTGTCTGATTGCAATTCCCTATTGCCTTTCTGGATCTGACCCAAAGTCCATTTAATTCAGCTGGAGCCTGTCCACTGACTCCAGCAGGCTCAAGTTCAACTCCCCTATAGTCTACATAGTAATGAGATATTACTCGAATTTGATACAGCTGAAAATAATTTCAGCTTTCCCACCATTTTTAAAGACATATATTAATATGGGGTAATCCTTACTCCAGGAAATACTGAATTTCTGTTCTGCTAGGATCAGTGGAGGTGGAGGGGTAGAGAGCCCAACACAAATCTTAGCAGATAAACATCTAGGAACTATCCAGCACCTTAATTCCCATTGGCTTTCCTGGGAAATAAACACATTTAACTTTAATATTTTTCCATATATAATATATATAAAATATAGTGAAATATACATTTTAATATATAATCGTTATGATTTAAAGATTTATAATCTTTATAATCTTTATGATCTCAGACAGACCTTGACATCACCTTTAACTCCCGTTGACTTCAGTGGGTGACTGAGACTTCAACAGCAGACAGGATCAGGCCATCAGTGTCACTTGTAACTAAAACTAAAAGCAGATAAATAAGATCCAGCAGTGATATAGTTTCCCCATTTTTTACATTACAAACAAATATGTCCATATTTAAAAGTACTGTTGCATATCTGCTCTGGATGCCATATTATATATTTCAGTGCTTTCAGAGAACAGTCTTCTAGAAATATTCTGAAGTATTTGTAAGAATGAAAGACAGGTTTAATGATTAAATTGACTCTATTCAAGCAATAGCTCCATTACAGAGAAGGTGACAATTGCTTGTGGTATCGGCTTCTAATCCTCTTGCAAACCCTTTGTTGCTCTTGCATCTTATTCTCCTTCCAGAATTTTTATTTGCTATCTTAATTTCACAGATGTTCTCAACAAGTTGTGGGTGGCAGTTTTGCTTGGATGAGCATTTTCTGACTCTGTGGGAAAAATATCAGATACTGCAGCTATTGGAACCAATGGGAATATATCACTGTGTACCCATCATGGTTAAACGAACAGGCTTTTCCTTCCTTTTGGAGAGGTCTCAAAGGAAAGGAGTGCAGCTGTGTGTTTCTGACTCTACAACAATGGGAACTTTATAAAATACATGGTTACTATCTGCTCCCAGGCATAAGGCATATTTCGTGTTGTAGTTGCACAGCCTTCACTATCATGTAGAATTTTCCCTGGAGCATGAATCCAGCGCAAAATGGTTCCTCAGCTTTCAGCCATAATGGGAGAAAATGTCAGACATACTTGACACCATCCTCCTGATCATTATGTTGTTTCTGGGAGGGATCTGAATGAAAACACAAAGACAAAGCAGATTTAAGCACCTCAGAATGCCTGTGGACCTCAGAACTGAGAAATAAAGGGAATTTCATACCAAAAGTATAGGCTAGTTCTTGCTTCTCTAACTCAAAGGCATCCTGTGAGAAGCAGAAGAGATACAGTTGATAATGAAACTGTTTTCCTATTCCCATGGACACCTTCCAGTCCTTCAGCAGCTGCACCATGCAGCAAAGCTTCCCAGGCCCTATAGGGTGGACAGGACAACTTGATTTTTTTTTTGACAGTGATTTGCTGTCAGCAGCCAACTGTCTACCTTTTCTGTGCCTACTGCTCTCTGTAAGAAAAAGTGTTTCATGTACTTTCTAATGCTTTGTTCTCAATTAGGAAGATGGTGAAACAAAAAGGAATAATCATTAGGTGTGAGAATTTTTTATTAGGTGGGATTTTTTCTTCATTTTGACAGAAAAATAATTTTCTCTGAAAGCATGTACACTTCTCTGAAAAAAAAATTCATTTTTACTGAGAAATCTTTGGGTTTATTTTTTTTTTTAACTTTAAATTATATTCACATTAATAATGCAAATTTTAGAGACTTCTATCTCCCCTTAGTGGATGGATCTTTCCTTGCTTTAAGAAGCAACACAAACAGAGGGGCTTTGGTTTTCCCATGTGAGCATTGCATAATTGCAAAGAGGTTTGTTTTCCTGTTTGGCCCTTCTGGAAAGGAACTTCTATTATCAGCCAGCCTACATGAACAATGATATAAGCAAATTCTGAGGAAGTTCTGGTTCAACTCATCCTGTTTCAATGGGATAAGAAAAATGACATTGACACTTCTCAGCCAACACACATGAATACAGAGGCAGTGTACTTCATTCTGCTCCAGAGTGTGAAAAAAAGACTGAAATATGGGCAGACAGATGCAAAGAAGTTAAAAAAAAATAGGATTCATTAAAAAAAAATCTTTAAAGTAGAGACACAAAACAAATCCATGTATATAAATTTTGTAGTCCTGTATTATAGGTAGAGAGTGTTTTTCAACTATCAGAGTCAAAATTTGGTATTTTCTGTAGTCTGCTTTGTTAAAACCCAATGCACCAAGTTTCTCCCATTTTAGAGAATTATGATCTACAAATTCAGATACAAAAGTTAACCCATTTCCTAACTTCACATCTTTGGGTTTTATTGGGATACCTCTAAAAGGCACAATCTCCTGGGTATCCTGGGATCTCGATCTTAGCAGACCTCACTCCTAAATGATTGCTGAACAATCCTGGCTGCCCATATTGTACTCAGAGCATTGAATCACACACTATTGTGGGTCCTGGAGAAAAAAAAAAAACAAGACAACTTGAACCCGTGACCCCAGGAGTCCATGCAGCACCTCAGAGAGGGGGAATTCTCCTTTACCTCAGCATTTTACCTCAGCAGGTCACAGAGCAGATACCAGATGTTTCCCCTGTTCTTCCATACAACTTAACACTTTTTTCTCCCTAATTCTGATTTTTTTACTGAACAATGTTAAATATGTGATATTTTCACGGAATCCCCAAAATTTTCACTACATCTTTAAAAACATTTCATATGTATAAAATATGCAATTAATGAGTTAGCCATCCAGCATTTGAATTTCATTCTTTGTTGAGCTAGGAGATCTCATGTTGGATGCATAAGCAATGGTTCCCTGTTCTTGTTTAACTTAACACCCTCCCATATCTCCTTGCATTAATGACTGGTGCAGGACAGCTGCTGTGATTCATATCTTGACACTATTCACATACACAACAGCCCTGAGGCAGTAGGATTTAGGACACATCACAGGCTGAAAATGTAGACTTCTTTGCTTTTCATCACCCTGAAACACATGGTAAAAACACTGGAAAAAAATAAATAAGGGGAATTTCAAGCCAAAGAGAACAACACTTCTCTTAACTTCTAAGTGACATTTCTGCTTACCCTCAGATGGGTGCTGGCAGCATTCAGGAAGCTGCTTTGCATCCACAGCAGCTCATTGCCACTGGCAGTTATAACTAGACAGCCACTTCACAGATTTTCTGGGGTGTTTTTGTAGATTATACTGCTTTAGCCCCAAGGCTAAAGAGGAAAACTTCTGCTCTTTGTCTTAGGAAATATTTACTCATTTTATTTGCTCATGCTGCTTTTTTCTACTTCCATTACTCATGTAGATCTAGCTGCAGGTTGGGGGTGTGAGCAAGCTGATAAATATGGCACAAAGAAGTGAGGCACCTCACAAGGCTTTCAGCAATAATCCCTCTTCTAATAGATGCTGACACCTACTACAATGGTCTGACCTCTTCATACCCTCAGTCACCTCAACAGCTCAAAGCAAACCTCACCTCTTCACTTTGTACTCTGCATACACAGGATGTGAAGCAGAATAAAGGCCACAAGTTTTATTTTAGTAAGTGAACCTTAACGTTAAGGTGCCCTCATTTAGTGTCTTAGCTTAGTAAAATACAATTTATTCTCAATATCAGCAGCAGCATTCATGTTGTATGAACAGCACATGACACAGACCTGGATAAAATACAGACAACTAAAATGGTGTATATATGTTCTCTACTCCCACTAGCAGTTGCAAAGGGGCAGTTGATAGGGCAAGGGATCTTTCAGTATGAAGTTTTAGTTGGGATCCAGTTGCATATAAGCATTAAATCTGTACGACTGAGACAGCAGAAAGGACACTCAAGTACAATATAGCTACTGAACATCACCAGATCAAAAATGCCAATGAGCACAGCTTGAAACCAAGTAAGTTTTATTCCCTGAATATTCTTATAAAGGATAAAAAATAGTTTATTTGCTCTCTTTGTCTGTATGTGTAGGAACAATCTGTCTTCAGAAACAATCTTTGTCTTGTAGTGTGGTTTCTTGTATGGAAAATCAATAAAATTGTCAGTTTTGCTATAAAGTTTTTAATGTATAAAGTACTGTGTACATTTATTTGAGTTCCCTGTCTTCACTGGTCAAAAATAAATGAACATGTTTATTTAAATTATCCAAAATAGGTGTCACTTATTGGAAACTAAGCAGGAAACTAAATGGGTGAAAAGAGAAAGCCAAAAATTAACAGAAGACCCCTTCAAAGTTTGCAAGTATTCCTCAGAGTTCTTTTAAAATGAGTTAATAAAATTTCTCCAACTCCACCTATGCAAATCAAGGCCTTCTGGAGCACTGAATACACTCAAACAGTGGAACAAGCTCCCAGGCTTGTCAAGAAAGAAATTAGGTTTTCTAAAGAGAAGTATTAAACATAATTACTGAGTTCATAGGTCTAGTGAGAATTCCTGAAAGGAAGAGAACTTTCAGTTTTTCAATCAATATAAAATACCTGCAGAAATAACAAATCTATGGAGTGGGTACTAAGACTAAATTAAGAAAGAGAAGTTGTTTTGGTTTTCAGTTTGAAAATTGTTGATTTTTTCAAGTTAAAAACAAAATAATGGAAGAAATTGCAGTGCTTTTTTATGACAGGCAGCACATTCTTTTCATCACACACTTTTCATCACACACTTTTGATCCACTTTTTATTTATGTTTTCATTCATTCTGAAATTCATCCCCCTTGCATAGTCATCACAAGGACCAGGGGCATTCAATGCTATGATGACATAAATGGTTGGGGTCCAATTGAGTGAAATATTTGACACAGACCTTCAAGCAAGCACCTCTTTTGCAAGATCAGAACTCCAAGGTATATTAGATCACAGCTAAGTGCTAGAAATAGAACTCCTAAACCTCTTATGGGAAGAGAGTCTCTCTAATTCTATAATGCCTGCTTCCATGTTGATTGACTATAACTCCAGTCTGAACTCCTGATGTAGACAAATGCAAATTACAGCCTTATTTTTTTCTGCCTATTACAATTGTTAAAGTAATACAATGAGCCAAAAATCTTGCCATTGATCATACAAATATGCTGCAGAAGGTTGCTAAAAGCAGTTCGACTTCTGATGTAGGGAAAGCATACCAAATGAATCTGGAAGCCAAAAGGCCAATTGAATAATGTCTGCTGGATATGATTTTTCACTACATTGTTTTTTCTTACTGTCCATGAGAAGCTGGATCATATGTATATATTTGGTCCTCTATGGCAGAGCATTCAGAATTCAACTTCTGTTAATGAAACTGGGCCCACTGGATAGCAGAAATCAAGTTAGCTAGTAACCAAAAGCACTTGGTTCATCCATGTGCCTGTGACTCAGACAACCCTCTACCCCACATGAATATTACTTATATTTGTCAAGCTGTTGAGTTTGGAGAACAAGGAAGCATATTTAGTCTCTTGCAGTTCTGTATCATTTTAAGTGTTGTCATATACTCACCAGAAATTTCTAATATGGCCAAGTTCTATTTTTATGTCTTTGGGCCCAGTCATGAGCTACTGAGAGCCATTTCCCACTTGTACTAATGCTCAGGATAACAATCCATCTTTTCTCACTTTCTTCTAGACCACACTAACAAATTTAGATGCTTCCCCTCAGCACTTCAGCTAAAGGCAGAAGAAGTTTTGAGAGAAAAAAGAGAGAAAAAGCATTAGGGTACTTTAGGGTAATTTAGTGTAATAGGGTAATTTTCTGTAACTGGAATGGAAGCAGACTGCTGGACTTGACAAAATATTTTCAGCAGCACTGTGTGTGAGGACTCAGCACCAGGTTCTCATTGTTTATATAACAAAACAAGAATGCCGAAAAAGTCACTGAGTCCATGGGAGTTTTCCCCTGGCTTTGAGTCAGACAGCTTGAGATCACAAGTTTTGCTGCTGATGCAAAGTAGTCTATTCTCTGTTTCTCACTTCACTTAAACCTGGTAATTACTAGGTCTTAAATATAACCCACCGGAGTCACCAGAACCACTAAGTCCCCGGCTCCTATTGGCTTCCTCTGAATTCCTCCATAGTCAAACCTGGGTCTTTAAACCTGTCAACACTTCTTGATTTTAGGGTTGCAAGGACCCCCATCCCCTATTATAAATATTCTGATACCTGCTGTTGTTTCTTTTACTCCGTAGTTTCCTCACAAGCACAACCATAAAACTACATTTGGTTCAGCTGTCACAGCATTATTTCCCACTTCACACAAATATCAAAAGGCATGGAACTGATCTTGCCAGTGATTTATAGGCATGAAATTGAAGGTTTTTCTTTAGTTGCAAGCCTGGTCTGGCTGAGCATTAGGATTGTATCTGTTTGTATATCCAGTGCGTTCAAGCCAGTAACTCCTTGGGTGGTCCAGAAACTCCCCAGCTAGTCATCTGCCTAGAACAGATAAGGGCCTGGTCTCAGACAATAGATCAACCTAAAAACAGATGGTAACTGATTGAACTCTGCACCATCTTCAGAAATGTTTGACTGACTGATAGTTCTCCAGGTAGAATTGTTGGGTAAATTACCCAGTAGGTCTTGCTGTGTTACTCCAAGATTTATGCTTTAATGCACCAATAAACATCTTGGTTGTAGTCTCACAAAGATTCCCAGGCAATTCCTGTTACATAATTGATCAAACAGTGTATAAATACTTAATTATAAACAGTCAATAGAAGCATGACTGTTTCTTGGATAGTTAAGATATTTAGATGTTTTTATGTAGTTTAGATAATCTACAGGAAGTAATTATGTATGACCTGGACTGGTAATGTAGGACCACGACCAGCTGGGTTATGACAAATGAACAAAAAAGTGATTTGTGAAATTCACCTCATCAAGCTGAAGACATCATTGCAAGGATGCTTGAAACTGAGATTCCTTTTGACACCAAACAATGACAAAAAAAATTTGTCCAAGAGTTCTATTTCCCTGTGTAAGCATTATTTTTTGATAGGAACTTTTCTGTACCAGCATCAGAGTCTTCAGGTGTCTGCAAATGCATGGAAACTAGTCTGATTTTGTCATATTTGTTGGGAAATATTCTGATCCTATTTTAAGTTAAATTTCCTGGTTTAGGATTAAAAAAAATAATTTTTGGTTATTCAGTTTCAGCATAGCAACCCATAAGGGGCCATTGGGATTCTTAATCATATAAGAACATTGCTTTAAATGGCCAGAGACCAAATTTTGTGGCAAAAATAGATTTGTCCAATGCTTTGAGTTCAGTTCCACTTGCCAATATGCCCTATCAATTTTCATGAAAAATTGATGCTCCTTTCACCACTTCTTTTTTTTTTTTCAGCAGGAATATTTAAAAGTGACTTCAGCTGGTTTCCTAAAGTCTACAAGTAATCAAATAATCCATTGCTGCCATCTCTCTGCTTAAGCAATATTATACAGGTCAAAATCCAGACTATAGTCTCCAATGTATCTTCCTGATACATTCAATGGCCCCTGTGGGAAATGTATGACAATGGCACTAATAATGCTCAACAAACAGATTTTTTCCGCAAAAATGCAGCCTTTCTGCAGAATCATAAAATAGATTCACAGTGAAACAGAGCAACATCAGGAAGCGAAATCTAGGAAAAGATAAGAAATGGTCATATATCCTGCTGAATACTTTCAGAGCACAAAGGCATCTCTGGAAACTAGTGCACATTACAGGATATTGTTACACATCCTTCAGTACTATGTAGAATAATGAAAATGCAAAATCTGGAAAATTGCATGCACCCTGTTCTTTTCTCTGGCCTGCCTACACAAATTTGCTCTCCATAGTTCACACAATCCTACTTCCATGATCAATACATGGCTTTTTATAAACTTTAAGATTTATTTATAGCACAGTAGAACATATTCCTAGGAAATTTCTTTAAAAGTGTTCTGAGAAGAATTATGTGAACAGGACAAGCCAACAAGTAATGTACCTGACTTTTCTTTAGATTTTGGAAAGTTGGCAGTGTTCAGGACCCCAGTTCAGTTCCAGTTACAGAAAAGGTCTGTATGGTATATTTTGG
Source organism: Argya squamiceps (assembly GCA_037834095.1). Classification (NCBI taxonomy): domain Eukaryota; kingdom Metazoa; phylum Chordata; class Aves; order Passeriformes; family Leiothrichidae; genus Argya; species Argya squamiceps. The sequence goes on along the minus strand of JBBMKD010000001.1, from coordinate 50,435,184 downwards.
CCTAAAAATAAGAGTTTTTGTTGAAGTGAAAGTTTTCTAAAAAGTGCTCTAAAATAAGTTGAAAGGCCTCGTAAGTAATCCAAAGAAAGAAATCTGCATCTCATCTTTCTGTTACTCTTATGCACACCACAGAGTAAAGAATGCTTCACACAAACAAGAGCCCAGAGAGAAAAAACAATGCAAACGACTTTATAGGTAATGAAAACAGACTCTAAGTGATCAAGACTCTTTATTTTGTTTTATTTTTGGAAGTAAAGAGAAGTTACAAATCTCCAGAACTGTGATATGGAAAACTGATGTCTGTAGTAACCTTTGGAGTGCTGTGATTTTAACAAAGCATTTCCATTACTTGATGAGTTCAGCACAAGATAGGTCTAATACAATCCTGATGTAATTCAATTGAAGTTCAGAGAATAATTCATTTGTACCTTTCTCTTCTCTGCTCCTTTCTCAATTTGTCCACATTTCTTATTGTCCACATCTCCCTCTTCACCCAGCCTCAGTTATCTCTCTAGGTACATTTCTACACAGCACACACAGTGCTGCAAGAGCCATGCTTTGTCACCCCCTCCCAAGTGTGATTCTCCTTCCCCTTTCAGACACAGTTCTGTGTCTTAGTGTAACTTATTTCTAGATCAGAATTTTATGACATTGTGTTGGGGTGACTATTAATTGTTAAACATGACAACAGATCCAAAAAAGATTAATATTTTGGAACGGCTAGGCATTTCAAGGTATGAGATAAACATGTCCAGCTTTAACTAGCAGCTAAGAAAGTGATTCTGCTACCAACTGTGGTCATTTTCATGCTTATGTTTAGCAGTGTTATCGTTAAGGCTGGAGGTGTACAAAAGCAGGCTGGTGTTCCAAGCAGCCTTGTGTCCAAATAGTTTGTGGCTATGTCTCTTCAAGTAGCTGGCAAAACACAAGATGAACCTGTAAGTTCTCTGAATGAATGCAGCATAGAATGAATGAGATCTAAATATCCTGTAACTAAATGAACATGAGCTCCTGCTATTTCAGAATAAAGTGCAATAGTTTTCCAGTGGTAGGAGCTTATAAAAACTACAAATTTTGATCTGAAAATTTCTTATTATGCTTGCTGTCCTGTCTTCTGCCTGCTACAGCAGACATCAAATTCCTTTGGTGTTTCCTCGTTATGATTTTTGCCCTCTGACTGAAAGACCTATCCATCATTACCCTTTCCAGCCACATTGCTGAATATGGGCACACTGTGCCAAATTCATTTCCCTCAACCAATTATGCTCCACACTTGCTTCCAACTGTGAATGGGTTAGGATGACAACTTGATGAGATTAAAAATCTTGTTGACCATATACTATTAAGAATAAACGCCCAGGTATTACCAAATGGATTTGTGATTTCAATGGCAGAAGCTTAAAGGCCTTGCTAGCTCACAGAGAGTGAACTAATAATAATTTCAAACCTTTACCACTTACCTTAAAGACCAAACATGTTACTGAGTTGCTAAATGAAGGGAGAAATAAAGCAAAAGAAATATTATAGCATATAATAAATACAGTAACTTTTTTTCCTTATTCAAGCTCTATAGAATGGAAACTAACAACATAAAAACTATGAAAGTAATTTAATTAATGAAAATTAACAAAAAGTATTCTGCAGATGTCAATGCTTTTGTGGGGAAAAAATGTGTATAAAAGAAAAAGTAATTTTGTAGGAATCAAAAACAGCAAGTTGAAAGACCTAGCAAATATTTTATACTTTTAAAAGGACTTCCTAAAGACTGCAAATTGACACCTTTGAGAGTGGAAGTAGATGATTTAAGAAATCTAACACTATTAAATTAGACCATCACACAGAGTATGTTTGTGTGATAAGTAAATTAAATATTTACTTAACATTTAACAGACTCACATAATCCTCTCTACTTGAATTGAGATGCTTGGCAAATAGTATCAAATGAAACAAACAAATAGAAAAATCCTCCCCTGTTTAACCAGCTTTTTTTTAATCCCAAATCTATTTCCCAACTTTTCAAGAACGTCTTACTGTACAAGACACCAATAATCTCTAACAAGCTCTACAGTAATTTTTGCTGATCAAAGATATGCATAGTTTATAGTCTGAAAGTGCTCTGAGTAAGATTTGTTACTATAACACAGATCTTGTCTCCAAGACAGTGAATTTGAAACATCTGTGTAAATCTTCATGTGGTATGTAGAAATTCATCCTCGTTCAGATAACTTATCTCAAGGTAAGAAGGAAAGGGGAAATGGTGAAAGTTCTCACAGAATGGGTGGCTGGTGCCACAAAATATTGGTGCAATGTAAAAACTTGGGCTTGGTCGGAAAGATAAGGCAAGAAAAGGGATGCAATCAACAAAGGACACAAAAGGTAATAATATCCTATGCAGTAAAAAAGCTGAAAAGAGTCAGGCTACTCAATAGGAACATCAGGTGATACTGGTCAAGTGTGGGAGTGTGAAAATGGCAGACAGGGAGCAACCATTTTGTTTAAGGACTTCCATCTTGTTGTTTGTTGAGCTAAGTTAAGAAGTTTGTCTGGCGACAGGTTTCTATTGGTTGAAAGTTTGGTTTGTAAGTTAAATGTCAATCATTTTATGTATCAGTTTAGGGGGCTTGCCAGCCATCCCGAGGCCTCTCCCACGCAGAGGATACTTCTGTGGGGAGACTTCGGATGGTTGGTTAGCTTTTTCCTGCCTCAGTTCTGATTTGTCCAGGTCATGTCACCCCATGCTCTAGCCTCAATGTTATTGGTTGATTATGTTGCCATGTAAAAGAGACCACCCTCGTATAAAAGG
>JBBMKD010000001.1:50307451-50432281 GCA_037834095.1 Argya squamiceps | reverse complement strand
ATCGAAGTCTAAAGATTAATCGCGATGGGATGCAGAGGGGCAGACACTGATCTCTTCTACGTGGTGACCAGTGATACCACCCGTGGGAATGGGCTGAGGTTGTGTCAGGGGAGGTTTCAGTAGGATGTCAGGAAAAAGTTCTTCACCCAGAGGGTGGCTGGGCACCGGCACAGGCTCCCCAGGGCAGTGGTCACAGTACCCACCTGACAGAGTTCAATAAGGATTCGGACAGTGCTCTCAGGCACATGGTGTGACCCTTGGGGATGGCCCTGTGCAGGGCCAGGAGCTGGACTCAGTGATTCCTGTGAGTCTCTTCCAATTCAGCATACTCCGTGAAATTCACTCCCCTCCCGCTGGGCGTTGGTAAGGGCAACCTGCCCAGGCACGGGCTGGCACGTCGGGGCCCCAGGCTGGCTGATGACTTGGGAAGAGAGCGGCGGGCAGGCAGGAGGCCGCTCTCCAGAGTCAGCGAGTCAGCTTGCAGGAGTGGAGACGGAGCATCAAACAGCCAAGAGCAGCACCAGCTCCTTGATGTGCCTGTCTGCAGCTGAGGGTCACATACATGTGGGTATTTGTCACGTCCAGTGTTCATGATAATGTTCAGGGGCTGTTGTTACATGATGAAACTACCCTCGTGCAGAGACTTCTTTAAGGAAAGCCCGTTCAATCCATTTTTATGCAACAGACTAATTTATCTCAAACTGTTGTTAAATTTGTTTGTGTGACATGAAGTCTGTGATTAAAATACAAACCAATGGATACTGAAATTCCCACAAAGATAAGAAAGGATTTTTAAGGAGCATTTATACAGACAGTGTTACATGTAATGAATTTTCCTGCTTTCTCTTATTCATTTATGGTAAATGTGGGCATGACACAAAGGCCCAAGAGGAAGGAATCATCAATTTTTGATGTTCAGAATTAAAAACAGACTAAAAGGTCCCTCCTAGTTAACTTGTATCATCTATATGGCTGAGAAATACAATTTCCACTGCCCCAAGTGAGTGTTGAGACCACACAGCTGCTTAGGGTTGTTGGCCACTGCTGTCGCTGGACTGTGATCAACCTGCTGCTAAACCCCTTTTCTCTGTATGCTAGCTGGGATCTGTGGTGGTTAATGCTACACAGGCATACTGCCATCTGGAGTACTGACAAAGCCTTTGGGAGAGCAATATAAACCCTTGCTGAGGAACTCAAACTGTATTCTGGACAGCAAAAAGGAAATTATTGTGTGTAATAAAGATTTTCTGGGCTGGTTTTTTTGAACATTTTATTTTGAACAATCCAAATTCTAAATATTCTCCTTGTTTGTTTTAATAGAAGTGTGTACAATTGGGGATTTTTAACTTGCCAGTCTTTTGCTGTAGGTAAGATTTTGTTTGGTGTTTTGGAGGATACGGACGCGTGTATATTGAGTCTAATAAATGAAGGATGCTGCACTTTTTCACCAGACACTTGCAACCTCATGACCTGTTACGTGTCTTGTGGTGAGACTGGGCAATGCTTCCTTTGAATGCTAAGGAGCTTCCTGTGTCCATGTCTGTGTGACTCTGGCAGCAAGAACTCAGCTTCAGGCAGTGCCACTGTAGAGGTGCTAAGTTGCAGAGGTGTGCAGTCTTGCCAGGAGCATCTTTCCCATTGATCATGAAAAAGTACCAGCTGCCACAGGTGAATGCACTGTGGCACAGGGTCTGGTTTGAATGAAACAGGAAATAAATCACACATGGTAATAAAGACAACAATACTGTAAGTAGAGTCCAGATGATGGAGAAGCTCAGAGAAGAAAAAGAGTGAGGTGAATGAAACGTCTGCTCTGAAACGTCTGCTCAAGTCCAAGACTGGAACTCCAGTCTCACTTGCTGCCTGTATTTAACATCTGAAAAATCTTACATTGGTGAATCTATTGCCAGGATTTTTTCCACCATGAGCACAATCTTTTGAAGATTTAATCACTAGGAAAAAAATAAAAAATCTCTTTCCTCTGTTGTAATGCAGAGGAGAAAGTAAAGAAATCTATGCAGCAGGAAAGAGTCTGGAACACATGGCAAGATGTTTTACTTGTATCACAGTATTTTGCACTTATTATAGTGCCTTTGATCCAATGGCCTTTCAGTATTTTATGAGTTACAAGTGATCTTTGATCTTTTGTTTCCCTACGCTGATGAAAAAAGCTTTGCCTTATTTTTTTTTTTCTGCCGGAGTAAACTGATTTGCTGAGATTATGCTCAAACTGTAAAGTCAGAAACAAAGCCAAGACAGCAGCTCAGATCACTGCACTCCCCCTCAGTGCCTTCTTTCAGACCTGTATTGCCTTTGTGTCCACACTTCCAAAAGAGGACAGAGTCCAAAATATGGTGATTAGAAATCACAAGCTGCCCCTATGATTGTATGGTAGAAATTGTAAAGACCCCAGATAACAGGAGGATGAGCACAGCATAAATAGGCAGGCTACTTTATTAAACCCTTTGAAGCACAGTGGATTATGTTTGCACATAATACACCTGCTGTGATGCCAAGGACTAAGATCTGTCTTTGTTAACATGCCATCTAAATTTCATCAGGAACATATTTTTCATTAGACTACTTCAACAGAGCTGGTCTCTGAGGCATCTGGCGAGCGCTGGATAAAATCCTTGCCACTAAAGTTGGTCTCCCTGGAGAGCAAGAAACTAATAACAGAAGGGACAGGAGAACAAGGGAGCAGACGAATACCCATTTAGCCCCCAACCAAAACGTTGAGATCTAAATTAAGTTGGACACTGAAGGATACAAAGAGAGAGTAACCTTTAATTGCTGATCCCTAGCACCAGCTGCCGGTGTGATAAGCGAGCGGGGAGCGCAGACAGATCCCACCTGAGCACAGATCCCAGGTAGCTGCTGGGCTGAGGCAGCCCGTGTGGCTGAAATGTTGAAGACAGCCATGGCAGGAAGGTCAGACAGGAAAAAGCTTCATGGCCTGTAAAAATGGGATTGTGTGTTTTCCAGCTGCTGGCAGCTGTGCAGAAATCACTTGCACGTGTGGTGATGGGTGGTGCTAGCGGCTGTGGGCAGCTGCCTCTGCTCAGCCAGGCCAGAGCAGCCAACCTGACTGCAGCCAGGAGCTGAAATCCATCTGCTTGATTTTACCCAAACCAGATTAAGGCACTTACATAAAGGGAACAATCACCAGATTGGCTGTGTTGGTGGTTTTCAGTGGGCATAAGGTGCTGTGCTGGTTTCTGGCTCTGTCCCTACTGCCGGCACAGTTGGGCTGGGAAGAAAAGGTCTTTTTCTTATGTTGGCATAAAAACAAGATCGTGTAGTAGCACATACTGTCCAGAGACCACCAGCTGTGAAAGCAGAATGGCTGGCTACTAAATTCCCTCTCTGCTCTGTGTAGCGGGGGGAGATGTGACATTGTTTGTGATTTCTATCTGTGCAAAATATGCTAAAAGCCTTCTCTTGCTGATATTAAATTGACCTCAAGCTTCCTAGGGGAAGCAGTAATAATAAGCAGGCAAGCCAGAGAAATCTGTTTGCCCTCATCCACACTGGCAAAGGAGATTTAATTGTGAAACCCCCAAAGCAGTGCTGGCTGGGATACAAGAGCGTCATCTGTTACAGAGAATCAAGGTAAGGGCCAAAATGGTAATATAAATATTTGGTGGTTTAGGGGGAAAATTCAAAAAGCTGGAAAGAGTGAGAAACTGAAACATGTCTTTTTGGAAACATTATCTCTGCATTGTTTGAGAAAATGTCTCCAAAAAAAAAAAAAAAAAAGAGAAAGGTTGCACTGCAGTCTTGGTTGGAGAACTGACAAGAATATGAATAATTTAATGACCAAAGGCTTAACTTAAATAAAAATTTAAATTTAATAAAATAAAATATTATATTCTTATTTTAATAAAATAAGAATTTAAATTAATAAAAATAAGTAGGAAATGAGTGCTAAAATTGTCACATAGTTTGAAATCAGAATCATAAAACTGGTAAAGAATGTAAAAGAAGATGAGATCTGCAGTCAGCAATGCTGAGTGACAAAGATTTGTCTAATTTTAGTGTAAATTTGAAAAAAAAGGTTGCTATTCTACTACTATGTGCAAAATTTGACTAATCAAGTGGAGTGCAAAAGAAACACTGATGTTCAATAAATATTTCTGTTCTGTTTTGGAGTGAAAAACAGACAAAGCCATGTTCCAGATTGGTAATAAAATATTTCCTGTACCAATGCAAGTCTGAGAATGTAAAATAAGAGCAGCTCCAGTTAAAGAACTTAAAATCAGCAGCTCTGGATAAACTTTCATTCAACAGTTTTTAATATTATTTTCCCAATCAGTTGGTCTGGAGATGCTGTGGAGGTTTCAGACCAGATGAATTATCATGTGTGGGTTTTCACTGATTTGGTTGCTTTGTAAAGAGAGAACAGCCCTGATTTCAGAAACAGGGATGGAAAAGCTGATAATAAAAGGGAGAGTAGCATCACCAATATCACTTGACAGAAGTTGGTGAAAAATGTGTTTTAGAGATAAATTTACAAGTTTGGTGAGCAAAGGAAGCAATGCTATAACGTAGTAATACTTAACATTTCCATAGAATATTTGGATTGGTAAGACCTGATATATCCTGAAGGATGCTTGTGTAGAATTAGCACATTATGCTTTTAAAGGATTAGGTGCTCACTAATCGATTTCAAAATGTCCTTTTAATGTGTAATTTTCATGCAGGATGTATTAGTCTAAAGATTTAAACATAGATTAGGTTTTAGCAATTTAAAAAGTTTTTAGAGACCTAAAAGAGTCTCTGAAGATGTAACATCATCAGTGCTCAAGTTTTCAGGTAACACAGATTGGGAGAACGTTCAGTGATAGTGACTTGTCTTCAGAATTTACCAATCTCAGAGTAAGCAGGGCTTTAGCCAACAATACCTGTTTTAATATAGCTCCTATAAAATGACACCTCTAGGAACAAAGACTATGGAACTCTGTAGGATGTGTGGCTCTCTCCTGGGGAGTCATTACTTTATGAAGATCTGGAGATCAGACTGAGTTGTTAGCTAATCTTGAGCTCCCACTGTCACAACCATGAATTCGTGCTGCTGCCCACAGGTTTTTTGCAGAGAATGCTGCCACCTTACTTTGACAAGTCTGAGCTATGTGCATGGGGAGTGAACTGGGCATGAGCACAGCTTCAAGCAGGTGTTTGTAGCTCAGGAATGCCCTCTGTGGGCATGGCTGGGGGTATAAAAACTGGGGCAACAAAGTACCTCTGCAATTAACACTTCTACTGTAGCTTTCCTTGGCCCAGTGCTGGTGTTCACAATTTATGGGGGTTATTAGGTAACTATGGAAAGCCTTGGAAGAGAAGAAAAAAAGAACAAGGTGGGCAAAAAGATCCCAAATGATCAAAGTTTAACAAACTTATATTCCAGGAGACTGGGCATGACAGGAACTCATGCTTCATAAAGCACTTATTGAATATTAGGTCTAGCAGTTAGAAGACAAAGCTAAACATTCTGATTGTGTATACCAAAATCATTTTTCCAACAGGTAATAATCGCTGGAATAATCTGCCAAGGGCTGCAGTGGGATTTCCCAGAAGATGCAATCAATCTCTTGTTGTTCCTAAAGACAAGTTCTACCTCAAACACAAATTAAATAAGGGAAGTCCTACAGTTTCTGTTACCCAAGAGGTCAAGCAAGATGATAAGTAGTCTCTTCTGGCCTTGTAACTTATAAATAGAGTGCTGGTGGGAAAAAAAGAATTATCCTAATCTTGGACTTTCCCAAAACACTGTGGATAAAACAGTAAGAATGCAGAAAGATTAGAAACAGTCACTTTGCAACAGTTGTGCCTAGTTCGATATTTGCATTGAAAAGACTATTTTGATTTTCACTCCAGAATGTGTTTTAAGCTCTCCCTTCTCCCTGCCAGAGCTCAGCCATACCCAATACACCCATTTCCAGAGCTGCTAACTAGTCAATATTTGATAATCATAACAAAGCCCGGGTTTGAAGTCAGTGGGAGTTTTGCCATTCTCATCTAATGGGTGGATCAAACCAGATCTTTGCAATTTAAGGACACACCTAAATTCTCTGTCCAATGCTAAGTGAAACTTGGGGGAATTATGCCACACACACGCAACTGCTGAGCCTGGCTGAAATAACAGATGTTTCTCATATACTGTGTCGAGTACTGTTATATTTAGGCAACATTTAGAAAGAATTCTACCTACATGATGTGAGTCACTAAACAGTCACAGTAAATTGCCATACAGGCAACAGACACAAATGTATTCTATGCAATTGTGCTGGCTTTTTTTGTTCTTTGTAAAAAGAGAGTGCTTCACACAGAATGCATCCTCCTGTAATTATAGATATATAGATATTTATTTTGGTTATAAGAAAATAACAACTCCTATCTCTTAGTTTCTGGGAGTGTTCTGTGTGTATGAAGCAAGTTACACAGGAGGACTGATTTGACCTTTGCTTGAAAAACACAGTGAAACAGCATTTAGATGAGATCAGTCCCCACCTTTACAACTTCCTCAGATAATACTGATGATAATACAAGTACATAAAATACTTGGAGTCGAATTCCAATGCAAGAAGTCTTGTCTGAGCCTTGTGGTCAGAGCAGAACTTGATTCACATCGACTATTCTATTGGTACCAGCCCTTTTTACCTTGAACTTGCTGTCCATCTCTGCTGTGAGCATGGCAGAGCAGGGTTTATTGTGCTCTTTCATCAGGAGAAAACCTCAAGTCACAGCATTCAGAGTCAGTGGGAAAGCAGGAGGGCTCATATCCTACCCGGTCTTTGGTGTGGAGCAGGGATACGAAGCAGTGTGGTTTCTGTCAGGCCTGCCTCTCCATGAGCGTGTGCAAACTAGCACCTATGGGGTTTTCTGAAACTGAAGATGTCTCAGTCACTCCTGGAATTTTTGTTTTGATGTGTGTGGTTTTTTTGTAGGTTTTTTTTTCAGTGAGGTTTGTTTGTTTAATACCCTAATTCTAAACCACAAAGAAAAATTACTCAAGCCTGCTGGACAGGACAACTCTGTGCAAAGTATCTGGGAGGACAGATACTTGGACTTCTACTCCAATGAAAGTATTTAAATAGATATTTAAAATACAGACAAATGTTGCCAAGAGACATGTCTAGAATATTCTTTCAGCATGAATACTTGTAGCTCATTCTTTGGAGAACAGAATGATAGTTGAAGTCTCCCCAGCAGTGACTTGGAAGTTATAGGGTCTTTGCATTTCACGTGAATGCCTGAAGGGCTCAGAGTTAGGATGAAATGGGAACTGCTACAATAGGAGAAAGAACATAATTGTCAGATTTGTCAATTGAACTCAACAGAAAATACATTGATGAGGGAGCTCCTCCCAGAGAAAACAGGATTATCAAATCCACAAATCACTTTGAACTGCCTTTTCAGTATGTGTTTTTAAATAACTGTCCAGTTGCAAATGAGTGCCTCCCACACTTCAGGAAGCAGGAACCTTTACTGTTGGCAACAGGCTCCCACTGTCTTCTACTACTGTACTCATGAATTCAGGAACAATACTTGCACTAATTTTAGAAATACAGTGGGCTCTTTGGACAAACTATAAATGTCCTGTTAGAAGAACTGTGCATCAAAGAGTTTAGCTATCAATATGCACCCACTAATGATTATGAAAGCTATATTTCTGGACTTCCAAAGGCACATTCACATATACTTTACAGAAGAAAAAAAAATGCACTTCAGAAATATGGTCCAGATTAGATCCATGTTTCTATAGGCTGAACATAGTTTTCCTGAAAACAAAGGCAAATGAGAAACGGAAAAGATGTACAGATTCTTGAGGAGTGTCTTCCTGTCTGAGGTATTAAAAGGCCCATGTTTTCAAATGAAAAACATAATCATCATTTAAGACTGCTCCATAAAAAGACAAGCACTATTTGTGTAGGCAGCCCTGGCAAAATGAGGTTGGTCATGTATCATGATACAAATATCCTAGGAATAATCAAAACAGGAAAGGTTCATATATGCACCTTCTGTATTACACTAATATGATCTCATGAAAGCACTGCTTGTGTAGACACCTTGAGTTTGACTGTTCTGGCTAGGATGGGTCACAGGCTACTCAGCAACAGAAGCAAGGCTGCCTAATTACATTTAATTCTGCCCTTTAAATCAAAACTGTATTGTACCCAAGGTGAGACAGCAAAAATATGATGTGCTTTAAAAACCTGCCCTGTGTAACCACAAGACTTTAATGTGTAAAGAAGATAAAGCATTTAAAACATTTAAAAGGAAAAAAAAAACTCAACAGAACAATCTATTTAGGAAAATGTTTTAATTTTTCTTACTTTCTAGTAGCCATTTTCTCATGTGTCTGTTTAAATTCTAAACCAGCAATACAATTTACCCTATAGACTTCTTGCCTGGAAGAAGAACAAAGTCAAGGAAAAATCTTGGAAAAGAAAAGTTTGAGAAGGTACCATTATTCTAAATAGGCTATATTATTATTGCTTAATTAAGATAATGAAACACTCAGGGTTGGAGGAACAGAGGCTGGCAGTTTACACCTGGCATTTCCTCTCATTTTGTTCTTCCTTCACACGATGTGCCGCCTTGTGGGGAGAGGTTCAGGCCCACAAACCACAGGCCTTCCACAACAGGTTTTTATTGGGCAAAAGAGACAGTCATTACAAAAGAGCTTTTTGTTTCCAAATTTCTCACTTTTCAGTTCCTCCTTAGATGCGTGATGCTCAGTGTACCTTGCATGGATCTCTCCTGTGGGTTGTGGGGAGGATGAAGGAAAGCAGCAAGCTGTAAGGCTCCTGAAGAGATGACACCAGGTGATTAACACCATAGTAACAGTGTGGAACTGGTTCCTTCAGCTGTGTCAAAGACTTAAGTTTTAGCACCCTCATGGAGCAGACAAAAACTGCCTTAAAGAAAGCACTGCATAAAAGTTTGCTTGTGACAAGAGTAAGAGAACACAATTCCCTGCATATAAAGGACAGCCTACCACAGGCATGATCACTGCAGGAATCTCTGCACTATACTATTGGCAGGCTCTTAACTCATGCTATGGTAACACTGAAATAGCTCTGAAAATATCTTCAGGCTCACATTTAAAGCCTTTCTGTACTTTCTTGTAAAGTTGATCTGGCCATCACAACCACAGTGCAGTTACCTGTATGTTGTCCTTGCCCATACCTTGAATTAGCTTTATTTATTAAAAATAGTCATTTCAAAATGCCAAAAATTCAGGTAACGTGGATCATAAACATCCACATACATTAACTGTTATTATCATGACAGATCTTCAAGTAGTGTAGCAACTCCACTGGAGTTATGAAAACCAAGGCTATTATATTGCATTCAGTGTGAACACAGGGTGAGGAATACCAGACAATGATACCTTGTGATTATTGAACACAGGGTGATAGTCTTCTTCTCCCTTCAATACAGAATGCATATTAATTTCCACATATGAGAGGTAAGCAAATGATTTGATTCCCCAAAACAGGTAATAGGCTGATGAAACAAACAAATGATCTTTTGTTAGAAGTACAAGATAAAATACAAGCACATTAAAGCACAGAATCTGGAGGCTGCTCCACTCTGCTACAGAGAGGACAGAGAAAGGGCACCCAAAGTGCAACATAAATGGACAGGAAGGAAGATTGCAAGGAAAGAGAGGGGAGGAAGTCAGTGCTAACAATGCTTCTATCTGAGATATTAGTGTAAGATATGACAAAATAAACACAGTAATTTCTAGATTCGCATAACATAAAATCATCTCTCTTGCAGCAAGTTCCTTCTGTCTCAAATTCCAGAACCCCAAGACCCTCCCTTAGAAAACTGTTCATCACTTCTGGGAGGAGGGGTTTTTCTACACTGGTTTGTTCTTATACCTCAGCACACACCAAAGTCCCATTGTTTGTCACTGTGGATACATCTGTCTGCTTTGTTGCTCCAGACATAAACAAACACTGGAGTTTGCAGTAACCTGGCTCTGGGTGCTGACCCTCACAGCACCCTACAGTGATATTCTCTCCACTTATACCCGTGTGCAATCTTCTCTTGAAATGAGAAACTACACAGCACATCAAATAAAACCTGAAAAATGAGTTGTCTTGAGACAATAAGACATGCTTTGTGATTTCTATCTCCTTTTAGTTCCATGTAAGAGGATTCAGCACTTGAAATACCTGAGAACTGTAAAAGCATTGCAATGTTCATGTCTGTTGCAGTTGACTAACAAAATAAAAAATTTAAAGTCAGTTCTTGGAAGGATTCTGCCCTCTGCTCTCTTGTTCAACTATTACATAACAAATTGTACACAGATGGTATTAGCTTTGTGTCAGAAATAAATTTGGGTAGAATCTTAAGCCTTCAACTGAATCATCTCTGCAAAGATGGCCCATCTTTTCAGCAAGAAGCAGCCTAGAGAAAGCAAAAGAAGATGTATTACTTGAGGACAACATGATAACTAAAGTATTAAACACAACAATTACTACTTACCTTTCTTTGGCTAAGAGAACAGACATCCCCACCAGCTTAGCAAACTCATCAGCTGTGAGAGAACCCTTTTCAGATACCTATCAGAAATCAAATACAAAAATAAACAAACTATAATATTAAAAGAACAACGAAGTTCTCTCAGCTACTGAATCAGGTCTAGCCTTGAGAAGAGATAAACTGGTAGCAAATCCCTTGAGAAGAAAATTAGTTCGTTTGATTTTTTTAAATGTACAACTAATTATGAGTATTTCCCCTTAAAAACATCGCTTCCGTGTCCTGGGAAAATTGCCATGTATAAAAAATAAGAGAGAAAGGAGTTAAATATGTAAAAAAACCATACGGTACCCTTTCCTTTGGATTTTTTTTTTAAAGATGCCTTGGGACCAAATGAACTGAAAAACTGGAATAGCACAGACAGCAGAATACACTCTCCATCAGTATTTACACAGCAGAACTATTCTAAAACACTGAAGCCTAAATGAGGAAACAAAAGACCTGTTTGGGACAGCTCATCAATGTAGAAATATCAGTCATCTCAGGTGAAGACAAGAATTTGAGTTTTATGGCATTTAAAACATACCCACTGCCTACAGGAAAATCACCAAGCCTTTGTACTTCACATGACATTATGGCATACTAGAGGAATAACCAAAAGCCACCATCACATTCAGCTGTGAATGTTGAAAGACAGGTTCACTCTTGGGACTCAAGCCTTTGGCCCTTTTGTCTCAACCATGCTACTTAATAAAATAAAACCTTCTCACACATGTTGGACATGTTGATGCTTAAAATACCACACAGATACTACATATGAAGTCTAGACTTATTATTGCACTGAATTTCCCAGATAAACATGTTTTATTCCCTAAAAATTAATAATTCTTCCATTTCTCCATTGCTTTAGATTCAAGCAAAGTTGTAAATCCGGATGTAGTTGCCATTTCCTGCTTCCCACATAACTGGGTGGGGAGGGGTCTAATCTGCATCATTATCAGCAGTAGTCCTTTTACAGAAACTCAGATTAGATTAGTCCTAACATGAGATTTTCGGAAGCTAAGAGATCAAATCTGAGTAATGGATGTCAGCTATATAATCAGTGAATAATTATCTTTCCTTCCCAAACCACTTCGCTCATCAAGGGTGACTTTGGATTCCTTTGATGTCCGTGTCATTTCCTGTCTTCACCAGCCATTCAAAACCACATCTCTCTCCTGCTTGAAACCCTATGGCTTCCTTTCACTTCTCAGAACTTAAAGTATAATGTGCAGTAACATTAAAGTGTGGGGTGCTGTTGGCCACAAGTCTGACGTCATCTTCCCTTTCCCACACAAGCTAGTCTTCCTCAGTTGAAGCCTCTCCCTTCCATTCTTTTATGGAGCCAAAGTCTCATATTATGAAAACAACAGAAAAAAATGCACCTTGGTAATAAATCCAGCATCTGCTACTTTTTGCAGTTGACCTCCTTTGTCATCAAGAAAGGTTTTCCCTTTCTTTTCAAAGACATAAGCACTCTTTCTGAAGACATAAAATTCATTAGAAACCAAAAATAATCAGAAAAAAGCCCTAAAATAGTCTTGGTGTTTTTTTGTGAATTTAAGAAAATAAATTGAAAATATTAACATACACTGAAAGACTTAAGCATTTTAGTGTTGTTGATTTAGAATGGAATCTTTGAAATGACTGTAAACATTTCTCTAAAAAACTTTCTGATGAGCAAAAGCTATATGGTGACAATCGTGCAAAACACACTGAGCAGTCTACCCTGTGTCAAGTGAGGAGGTGTCAGTGCTAGCTCTACTTTTTCTCCACTGCCCCCTCTCTGACTTTGATGTTTAACTTTGCATACACTGGATCAGCCTTTTCTCAAATGTATGAAAATCAAAGAATTACACTGCACTCAGAAAGACATGGGAAAATGTAGCAAATAATGGGATAACAGGACTGTAAAGTGTCCAGAGGCAGCAAGACCACAAAGGTTTGTAACACTGGCCAATTCATACTATCTTTTTCCCTGATGAAGCTGGCTTAATTTTATACACACTGCTCTCCAACTGAGTGCTCTTCACAGCAGCAAACTCGGTACACATACAATGGACTGTTCTGTGAAATAAACCCAAACCAAACAACCACCTATATCAACATTTAAGAGCTGTTTCCACTGCCTTCAAGCACATCACGTACAGTCTCTGAAGTCCACTTTTGTTAAATTAGGTGCTCAGTACATGCCATGAATTCCAGCCTACAGTGCAAAATATTTGGAGGAAGGTTAAAGGCTAATGAAGTTTGAGAAGAGATAGAAAAGTGATTTATTCCTTAAAGAGAAAGTAATGACTAAGATTATTGCTTGCACAGAATTTGAAGACGAGAAGTGCTATTTAAGTATTTCTTTTAGAAGATATGAAGTGGAATGCTTTGTATTTTGAAATCTCAAGAGGAAATCCCATACCTCAAGTTTTTTACCCAATGTGTTTAAATTTCCCTAGCATGGTCAGAACACTGAAGGAAATGAAGTACACTTACTGTCTCTAAAGCAGCAGCAACCATTTCCTCTTCATTATGAGACTGGAGTTCAATCACCATCACACCACTATCAAATATCCGAAGCCTAAAATCAAAAAAGAGAGGCAAAGTAGCTAAAAACTTTCTGCACATCACTTATGGTCACGTTTCTAATGCATCCACACCTATAACCACATCACAAAAGGGGAAAAAAGAATCCCCCCAAACAAGCTCTCTAAGATTAATTTAAGCTTAACAGCATATTCAAAATCTGAAAAGACAAAAGAGCAGGGCATATGTCTGGCCTTGGTTAAACCCTTTTCCAGTCTGAAAAAATTGCAAGTGAAAAACATAATGATTTCCTAGCTGAAAATTAATGTTTTAATGTAAAGTGGAAGTTGGTGCATATGGCAGCATCCTTTGAGCAAAGAATGACTTTGTTAAAAACACCCACGACAACCACAAAAAAAAATCTACTTCAAGTAAAATATTAAATCATCATAATCTGACATGTGAGCGCCATGCTTTATAAATCAATCTGTAAATCTCTTACCTTAGTGGCAATTTCAGTGATTCCAGCATTTTACAAGCATTTACTAAATCTTCTGGTGACAGCAACTATTAAAACAGTAAAACATATTTATTCACAGCTTGCATTTCAGGTGTATAGTATAACATGAAAACAAAGTTTTAGTAGCTATAAAATATACTAGGCCACACTTACTGTCAATTCTTTTTCCTTTCTATTGTGCAGTCATTTTCTTGGCTTCTATGGTCCCTTCTATTCCCTTACTATGTGTTCTGTAATAATCCTTCTTGCCTTGTTTACAGAAATAATTGTTGCATTTTGTTTAAAAAAATTCCCAGAACATTCACCATTCTTTAGTAGTCTCTGACCTTTAAGTTTTCTTTCCAGATAAGTATGGATTTTCCCTTTTACATGGTATCATAAAAAGCACCATACATTACTACAAACTTAAAAAGGATACATAAGTATCATCAAGAAGAATGAGAAAGGAGAAACTTAAAAACCCTCCAATTTTAATAAAGAGCTGATCACATTGTGTTGTAGACAAGTAGAATGAGCAATTGGTAGGGAACATTTTTAGCTTTTTTAATCTCCTGTGATAACATACTGACCCAAAGCAGGGGCTCACCTCTAGCCCTCGAGCACGGTTCACCAGGCAGTAAACTTCTGTGAGAGACATGATCCCCCCTCGCTCCTGTGTTAATGAGCACAAGACTGGTATGAGAAACACCATCAACCCCATAAAAACAGCATCTCTGCCTGCAGGTGGATGATTAAACAGGTGAAACAGAGGGGCTAAATGATGGGCCCTAATGGGAAAAACTAAACAGGTAAGTTGTACCTTTCAGTAATCATTTTAAAATGCAAACAGTGACACTACACCCCAGGACTGTTAATCACTTTGATTTTAAAGCAGAGAATCGATCACAGGAACAAAGAATTTCAACATATTAAATCTATCAATCAATTTACCATTTTTACTTTTCAGACAAACTCAATTTTCCATTCTGATCACAGCAGGTAGCACATTCCTTTCACAAAAATATTGTATCATATATGCTTTTTAGTAGGAGCACAGCCTTATAAATTTCAACATGAAATTTAACTTTTTGGTGAGAAACCTGTAATCTGTAATAGTTTAAGATAAATTAGAACAAGAGATATTACTAAGGGCTGGTAATCTACTTAATAATTCTGTCCTATATTGCAAATTATGTAAATTTTAAGCAGTTTAAGACTCATTCCTTGTATTTTCTCAGTGCCATTTCACTCTTTCTTTAAAAGAAGAAATATTCTGCAGCAAAGGATGAATACAGGGCTGTTCAAATAGAAGAAAGACCACTTGAACGGTGTTCTATATCTCATCAACATTTTGCCAATTAGAAGTTGATGCCATTAGTCCAAAGAAAAATTCGTACTTATATTTAAACTTTTTTATTCAAAAAGACAAGGTATATTCCTCCCATAAATATTGAATAGGAGGCTGTGCTGTTAAATCAGCTTTAAAAAGAGGCAGAGTTCTACAGCCAAAACACACTCAAATCAAAATTCAGCAACACACGGAAAATGCTGGTGCAAGATTGATGCTTTACCTCTAAGGGTGTCTGCAGGATTCCAGCCAGTTGCTTTGCCAGTTGCATGTGGTACTCTGTACCAGATCCGTATGTTTCCCTCGTAACTGGGTTAGCTATACCCATACTCAGTAGATAGGACTTGAACCTAATGGTCTGAACAAGCAAACAAACAAATAAATTTAGAAGTACATCAGCTAATGAGTGATTCCGGTTTGTAAAAATCTTTGATTTTATTACTGTAACACAGTTTTGGTGAATAAATCCTTCAGTTTTCTACCAATAAAGTCAATTGCTAGGCAAAGAGAAGGCAAGACTTACAACCATTCATTTTTGACCAGCACAGGTAACAAAATAGAAAAATTTATATAAAAACAGTAAAATCACTGTTTTTAAAAAGGGTTAGAAGAAAAATTAACACCAAGCAAGTAAACTCTACACCAAGTGTAAGAGACTAAACACAACAGAACCAACCAGCAAGGGGCTTTATTAACATTACATTATTAAACAGATAACTTTTTGCTTTTCATAGAAACATTTTTGTAGAATTTATAAACAACATTAATTTACCTCATCCTCAGTGATGTCACCTTGTTTTTCTTTAATCTTGTTAGCTATTGACTTGGACAATTCCACCATTTCCTTAGCCTATCAAGAAGCACACACAGATAAGCTCACAACTTCCAGCTCAAGAGAGAAAAGTGTGCTTAAAACTGAGAAAACAAGCATAGGTCTACTTGGCCAAGTGACACATGCCATCCATCCATACCTTCTCCATTAGCTTGCTAAGGTCCTCAAAAGCCTGCAATGAAAAGCAAACAATGCAGATCAGTATAATTACAGCATTCAGTTTTATGGACACAGGGAGCTGCCTTTGTCCACCTACCCAAGAGTATGCTACAATATGAGATACCCTACCTTATTTGTTGATACAACTGCTTTACAGCATGTCTTATAATTAAAATAAAAAAAAAAAGAATGAAGAAGATATTGGAGTCCAGGGAATCCGTTTGGATGACCTGGGACCCAAGGAAGAGAGTTTGAACCCTGGACAGGGGGGTGTGAAGCCGGTCCAGGGGGGTTGGAGACCTTGGCACTCAGCCCAGAAAGGCACCGAGTTTGATTTTAGTCCGTGGGAAAAGCTCCCAACACTGAGAGAAGAATTACAAACCTCGAGGGTGTGAAAATAGTAGCTTAGCACAGCACAGGGTGAAAAACTTTGTAGTTTTATGATGCTTAGCATAGAGGTAAATGGGGGACAAGAGGGAGGATTTAGGGTGTTGCCCTAAGTTCTTCTCCTTCCTCGTCCTCCATCTTCTGAGGTAGTGATGACACAAAGTAGTTTGAGGGGATTGGGTTAAGGTAGAAGTGACCTTTCTAGTATAGGCACTAGACATTGGCACAAAATAGTAAATAATGGACATGTAGTTATCTGTATAAGAGCAGAGCAATGCCCCATCGGGGGGCAGTCGCCTTGTGTCCCAGCTGCTGTCGGGACCTCGGCTGGGTGCGGAGAAAATTCTGAGATATCAAATAATAAACAACACGAGAAATCTGAAAACAAGGCCTTGAAGACTCTGCTTTTTATTACACAACACGGCTCAGGGCTTTTAGAGGGCCAAGGACTCTTAACAGCTGGAATCTTGGGTGAGAAACCAAACCCGAGACTCTCCCTTATCCAAATGCAAGAGCAAACTACTGGTTGGGTGCTGGGCTAGCAGATGGTTGCAAGCCACCACAGCTATTCAAGCAACCAGAGGATAGCTAAAGGCCAAGTAGGGCAATGAAAAATGCCAGCTCAGAGGACTGGAAGGGATTTATGGGATTGCCCTCTAGCACTGGCAGACCTACAGCCCTGTTGTTAATGGCTATGTGATATAGTGGGAGCAAATCGAAAGAACAATGTGTCCGTACGTTTTCCCAGGACTTGAAGAGGTCTCATGAGCTGGAAGTGTTCACGTTCATAGATTCACAGGTTGAGAGCTAAAGTGTGAGAATACATGGGAGAGATGGTAAATCTCCATGGATAGTTAGTAGAGTAAAATCGCAAGATACGTGTGGGAAACAAATTACAGATCCTCCTTCCTGTAATCAGATAGGCTTAAGACACATAAAAAGAGCATGAAACTTGTCCTAAGAGCTAAGCTAAGAGTGAAGGGCTGGAACAAAATGAACTATTAGGTTCCTTTCATCCCCTAAAAGAGCCAGGAAAGTCAGCCAGCTGTGCAAAACATCACACTGCCTAATAAGGTAAGATTGCAACTACTTTCTCTCCTTAAAGAATCACAAAATAAGCTGAGTTGGAAAGGACCCACAAGGATCACTGAGTCCAGCTCCTGGCCCTGAACAGAACCATCCCCAAGACTCATACCATGTGCCTGACAGTGCTGTCCAAACGTTTCTTGAACTCTGTCAGGCTCCATGTTGTGAAGTTAATCCTAAGGCAGTTATGTTTGTAAAAGGTAGATAATACCAGGCACAGACAAGAGAGTTATCTTCAGATGATCATTTTTTTGACACAAGGACAGAATGAATGTGTAATTTGGGACTAGAAAAGGTCAGGATTCTCTGCTGAGAATTATTATTTTATCTAATTCAGCAGCCAAAAGTCCAAATCAAACGGTCAATGAATATCCTAAAATAGTGTCTACAACTCACAGGCTGTGATTTCCACACATGTAGGAAATTCATCCATGCATTTGGTCTACTTTCCATATCTCTACAGGCTATGCTCATAACCTTCACACTTGCAGTGGAGCCCCACATTAATTTTGCATGCTGCAAATTCATTTTATGACGTGCATACATGGTGTGATGCCTTGAACTCATTGTTCCTTCTTTGAAGCTAATTTATCCTCACATTGCACGTCTATCTTGGTCAGGACAAGTCAGAACCAAATAAACTAGCACAAATCATCAGTGTGCAGTAGGAAATAGAGATCTAGATGTCTCAGCCACTTGGCACGTGCTGCATGGCATACACATACATATTTTAGCCAAAATAGGTCAGACAAGGAAACTTCAGATATCTGAGGAGGAGATCAGATTATCAGCTCAGCTGTTTCTGGGATAAACAGTTTTTTCTGTCTAGGACTGCATTGTGCCCTATAAGCACACAGATCACTCAACATTTTATCATGTAATAAACACTGAGATAATGACTTTGTAAGTTTTAAAACACAGAGATCTGTGTTTGAATTGTAGAATCTGTATTTTTATGCTGTAAGTGCCTCAGGATTCCTACTTGCAGCAACATTTTATGTAGCACTCATTCGTGGTCTTATTAGGAAAATTAGAGGTATCTGCTTTTGGAGAATAGAGGCCTGAGTAATAGATGACTGCTGTGGGTATATTTGGGGCCTCCTTTTATCTCTTGATTGCAGCAATACTTTTTCCTTTACTAATATTTTTTCATCCAAACATATTTGTAATGCAAGAACTTCAAGTATCACAAAACATCTAAGGACATTAGTCTCCAGAGGAAATATGATGGTAGAACTGTAAAGGCATCATATAAGCAGTACATTTCTTTTGTAGCTAGTGATGATCTGAAAGCTAAAATAGAAAGAACTGTTTGGGCAGAAAAAGCTGTTCAACAATTGAATTTATTGTGAGCACAGAATAAAATCAAAATAATGAAAAGCTGCATTTGGTGATGGAGAAAGCCTACTGCTTATTAATCTATCCTCATGTATATAGTTACCAAAGATGCTGTTCAGAAGCTAATCTACTCTACTTATAACTTAACACTGAAACAAGTGATTTTATCTTACAAATACTCATATTCTCTTTCTAATATGAGGTGTAGCAGCCAGTATCCTGAGCTTTAATAAGCAGGTGCCAAATTTTTTGTAGAGCCTAATTTAATCTTTAACATGGATGAGCATGTGTCTTTAGTGCAGCTTGAGGTTATCAACATTCCTGCTTATGGATGCTTCTCACCTGCCTCACCTCCTCACCTCATTTTATTTGAGCATATTTCTAGTAGGGAATGCCAAAAAGCCAGCAAATGTTAGAGGTGTGTTTTGTCTGAAATTACTTCCTGTGCTAAATCCAGGAGCACTCTCTGACTGGCTGACCAGATAACTGAAATATACAGGTGCCTATTAATTCCATTTAAAAAATTAGATATTTCAGACCTACAGCTCTCTCTATTTTGCCAGAACAAATGCCATCCTCTGTTAAGCTCTTGCTCAGAAAGGAAAATCTGGCCAGTTACAGTTATTATGAGCCAAGAAATCAGCATGCCAAGTCTGCAGCTGAAAATCTGGAATTATCTTATGACAGCAGCAGGAATATTTAGGGATGAGCAATTGTAGGAACCGACTCATGGGACTGGCAGTGTTCAGCAGGCCTTTGGCAAAGCTAAACACCAAGTAGAAAATGCTCTTCAGTCATTGCAGCATGTTCCCAGACCCACTCTTGCCTACACATATGTAACAAACTTAGTTTCAGACCTAAGGAAATAAATGTCCAGACAACAGATCTTCACATCCAATTCACAGGGATTTCTTTTCTTCCAGGTGGAGTGCAAAAAGAGTAACAAGGAGCAGCTTCGTGAATGGCTCCAAGAAAAGAGATACTTATCATCAGCAGCTTGAGAAAGGGGCTGGAGACAATTCCAGTGAGACCTCTGTCTGTGGGTCATTAAGTGACCTTGCAGCATTTCCGGAACAGCAGCTTTCAATCTGTGGTCAATAAAACACCATAAGTCCAAGGACTTTTTATGGAAAGGCAAAGTTATCAAGGCAATTCTCCAGAAGGAGAAATTTGATATGCCACTATCTACAGCTTCACTGGAAAAGATTTAAGCTCTGCTGACAAACAAAAAAAAAACCCCAATGAAAGCAGCTGCTCTGCAGTATCTGATCTAGCCGTCTTCTGTAGACACAAGAATGTTAGAAAGAGAAAAGAATAAACATAAAACTTAGCTGACTGTTACTCAGTCTGGAAAAGTAAGTGGGTGCAATTTGCTAAGAAAAGTAGCTAATAAAGATAGGCAAAACTGGTTGGTCACTTTAGAGGGAAGCATGGAAACAGGTCTTTGAGGTTGTATTGTACATACAGATGCAATTTGGAAAGGAAAATATAGCCATGGAGTAATCTGTTTGGGTTTTTTCCACATTTTCACACATCCCAAAGATTAAACTAATTTTCTTTAATAAGCAGATCTTACAATTTCTGCAATTCATGCCATGGTGGCCTGTCACTTAGACTACTAGGACAGCAATTCTGACAGAGCTAAATTGTAGGCATATCTGAGAACTAGTGCAGAATTCAGGAGGTTATCCACTACATGGCACCTCTTTCAAATACTGCAGAATACTGCAGAATTCCAGATACAGAATAAGCAGCCTTGGAGCTGCATTGGCTCTCTAAAGTTAAAATGTATTATTTAGGCATCGGTTTTGCCCCATCCAGAACTGCTGGAAAACTGATTCTCCCCATTGCCATACTAGTACAGGTATGATGAGAGGCTGTGTCTTTTGTGATGATAGATTCACCAGCAAAGGAAGGATGTGGCAGAGTGCTTTGTGTAAGGCCACCTGGAATTTAGGGAGGGTTTTTTTTCCTTTTAGACGTAAATTATGCTCATTTTCTCACCTTTAAGACATTGTCTTTACCTGAGATGAAAAAATATTCAGTAAATCATTGCTTTAATTTAGCTGATAATAGATTCAGGATTCATTATTACTCTATGGGAAGTCCTTTATTTAAAAGACTGATATTTGAGGTTTTGTGGAAATCGGTAGTTATCAGCATCCACAATATTAGGACAGAAGCGGTGGATGCTGAGTACTCTATCAAAAACAATATCATTTATATGTCAGAAAACTGTGAGGAAACATAGCATGTAAGATGCCTTGCTTAGCACATGGTTTACAAATTGATGTTTGTATTATTTTGAATCTAACAAACTCACCTTCCTCTTCACACACTCTTCTTCATATGTAGAAGTATTCAAATAACATATTTTAAGTTCTTAGCTACCAGAAAGTAGAATTTCATTGACTGTGACAGTAATGAATTCCTCAAATTGTGAAGGAGACTAATTGAATAAGTTAGAGCACCTAACTTTTAGATATATTTCAGTCTAAATGTACCTTCAGCACTGACCAAGGAACCTTCGTCTAGAAGCTGAGAACTTAAAATGGTGAGAAATTTGAGGTGGCCATTAGTAAGTAGGATGGGACTTTGTGCTTACTATCCAAAGGAAATTAAAGATGGGACAATCAAGCAAGTTACCCCAACTTCTCTTGAGCAGTTATGCTGTACCTGGAAGTCTCTGTGGCAAACATGAGATGAAATACTTAAATTTCAACAGCAACAAAAAAGACGTTTTTCTCATTTGCCTCACAGCTGTGAGATGAAAGAGATGAATTATCAAAGCCCATCCAACAGGCCATTGCTCATCAAGCCACAAGCACTCACCAGTGGATGTCAGCCCTTCAACCAGTGTTGCAGTCAGAGTTAGACATAAGCCCCAAATTCAAACAAGCAGTGGCAGCCCTTAACCCCATTCACACCCTGCAGCTTACTGGTCAGGAAAGACACCAGGGAGCTGGAACCTGCATGGATTAAATCCTTCTTTCAGACAAACAAATCTCATTCTCTTAAGGGTACTGAAGATCAACAGCTGTGTGGCAGCAGGAAAAGAAGTCCCATTGAAGGCAGGCCACATTGGGTGATTAGTTAAAAATCTTCTGGACCTGAGAGATGGAGAAAATGAGGTGAAACAAAATGACCCTATAAACTGATTGATAAGAGATGGACCTACATTTCTGGTCTATGAATCTTTCATATAAAACATTCCAAAACCATTTTGAAAGCAGATACCAATCTCTCAAATCAAAGTAGGCCTACCCTTAAATTAAATTATTTTAAAAGTGAAACCAACAAAGAAAATACTGAGTAAAACATTTCAAGCAAATTGATTTTTTTTTTCTGTTGTTTTTCACTCTGGGAATGTTCCAGGGTATTAATTATTGTTACACTGCTTCATTGTGCGAGATGAATGTATGATGTGTGGGATGTTTTCCACCTGCTGTGGACCTGTGCAATGGACTTTGTGAGTGACCACCAGGTCACCCCATGTGAGGTGTAGCAGAACACAATTTCAGGCATTGTCAGTTAATTTATTTGAACAGAGGATGACTGCACACCTTTCTTCATATGGTGTTTTTCTCTGGGTTTCAAATGGCAGCTTCAGGCCTCCTTCCTTTGTTTGCTGCCTTTGGCGGATAGTGCACATCCAGTGAAGAGCCAGATGAATCCTAACTTTGATGCTTTCATGTCTCCCAGACTCATGGATAGTTCACTCGGCTTCTGACACCCTGGAGTTTCAAAAGGAGGCCAAGCTGGGGACACACAAATCATTTAATCCCTGCAAGTTCACATCAGCCAAATGCTTGTGGAATTCAAACCTGTAGGGTTGAAGGGTAATGTTTAGATTGGCTGCCATTAGGCCAGTTTGTGTTCTAGAGATGAGATATCTGCACACATTGAAGATCTCTTTCTATGGATGACACTCCCAATGCTGTTTAGAGAGGAGCAGTTGTTTGGAGAGTTCCCATACCTCAGCATATTTATTCTCCAAAGATAGGAGAGACACTTCCTTACTGGCCTACTGGCCTTCTTGGGCTGATTTTACTAATGGTAGGGTTTGGTTCCTCAGAGCATGCTTCTGTGAAGATTTGTGTGGTGATGTGCATGTATTTCTTTAAAAAAACCCAAAACAGTCCAAAGCAACAAAGAAACCTCCCTGGGCATAATAATTCATCCTGCAGATTCCAGTCATCCAAGCTAAATGCTAATACATTTACAAACATCTAGTACCTTTGAGAGCCCTGGTTTCCTAGGAAGCCATGTTTTGGAAATAAATGTAAATTCCCAGGTGTTGAGTACACACAATACTCACTTATGCAATTGGGGTAATTAGTAAAGGCTCTCTTGGCAGAAATTAATATCTCTGATAGATCTACTTCTTTGGCCCTGGGCTCAAAAGTTGTTAGATAAGGATAGGAAAAGAAAAGGAGAAACTGGAGTAAGAAAGTAGAGTCTGTATAAGTCCTGTTACCCTAAGAAAACAGAGGTTTCTATGCTATGTCACATATAGATAGATCAACCAAGTCCAGATTGAGATGGAAATTTCTTTTTCTCTCTTCAAAGACATTTTTGCTCTTAGAGAGTATCATATTAATCAGAAAATCTAATGGACAGCTGAAGAACTCTTCTGTTGACAGTCTCACCAAATCTGGTATATTCATACAACATATTTTGGTTCTAAGTGATTTTTGTTAAAAAGCTGAATGATTGAAGAAGTCCCAACCAGTTGTAGTTTGGGAATGGTTATATTTGGATTTTGAAAAGAAAATAGTAGAAGAGGATAGAACTAGATCTGTTTAACAATCTATGCAGTTATGTGTATATATAAATATACAAGTATTTTCTAATAGTCAGTTGTGCATTCTTAGCTGCAATCAGGGCTGGCTAAATAAAAATAAGATAACAGTTTTCACAGACTGATAAATTTTATCACCTCACAGACAGATTTTTTTTAGAAAATTCTTGGGGAACATTCTTTGCAAATGTAAACAGCAGTATATATTTCTTTCAGTGGCCCAGTGCATGTATTCTATTCCTCCAATAATCTCCTCCTCCTCACTAGTGTTCACTCACTTTCTTTCAATATCATGCATGTAATGGAAAAAAATACAGAATTACATCCATCCTTCAGATGGGATGTAATCCCACACTTGAAAGCATTACTAAGGAATGTATCTGCTGCAATACACATACAAAAACTAGACAACTCTCTTACTCTCACAATTCAGTTTGCTACTCAACACTCTCAGGTTTTGCACAGAATTTTTATGAGTAAAACTACTCAACCAGACTGATTAGAAAACCAAATTATTTTCCACCCACATGATACGGGGGAAAAAGACATAAAATGGCAAAGGTTTTAGGAGTAGTATTGACTTAAGTCTATTTTTTATTTATTTTTTAATTCCCATTTTCTTTTTTTTTTCCTTCTACTTTTGGAACAAGGTAACATTTATGTATGCCAGATATAAATTTTAAGAAGATATATTGGTGGATCATATCTTTTCCAGACCAAGGCAAGAGTCATATATTCATAATACATCTTTCATGACTTACTGTGATCCTCCTGAATAACAGACAAAAAAAAACATGACTGCAGCATATTATAAAAATGTTTTCTATCCAAGGAGCTTGTCAAAGAGGATTCTGAAAAGATAAGACACATAAATTTTGAGTCTTCAAGGACAACATTCTAATTCAAGCAGATAATCTTCAGTGTTAAGATACTCTTCAATAATATGTACCAATTCAGAAAATTGTTTGTTTCAAGCAAAACTTTTCCAGTAAAGTATCAGAAAGCTTTTGAAAAATTCCTATTTCATAAATAATTTTGATAGGTGTTGTCTTGCTTTCCTTAGTTGTCTGTAAATGCTAATTCTGAAATATCACAATTTCTCAAGGGTGAACAATTCCAAGTTCCAACCATTTCTTGAAATTACATAAAAGTACTAATGATGTCCCATTTCCTGCCCAAAACTGTGGCTTCCTGATCTCATCTCTCACAAGTACCTGGATCATCAAGTACACAGGTTTGGATCTGATAACATGTAGATACACCTAGTCTGCTGAAAACTCAGCGAGGGAAATCAAACATTTAAAACCATACATGCATGAATAATTGCTTTATAGATCTGATCTGTTAGTGTGAAGAGAGCTGAACCACTTGGAAACTTCGTAGCACAAGGACTTCTCTTTGTACAGCAAAGCACTGCACCCTTTAGGGTAATACTAGAAGTAACAATCATGTGCATATACTTTCCAAAAAAAGCAGGTTTTGACCTTGTTTCTAATACAGAAAATTTAAAAAGATAGATAAGAGTTGACTTTACTTAATGGTTTTGTGGGATATTAGGAAAATCGGCCTTTAAACCCTGTGGAAGTTATCTTTGTAAATCAAAGATTTTTGTGGTGAGTTTTCTGCTTTGCTTCTTTGTATTTTTTACATATGACTTTAATGTAAAGATGTAATGGCTAACTAAACTTACTATGGATATGTTCTAATTCTGCTAAATCTTTTAATAAATTTAGACAGCTTTAGAACCATGTGGTATTAAAAGTAAAACCGGATGGTCTTTTTATATACTTGTTCTGCTATGCCTTTATTTTTCGCTTGATATAATTCTTATTGAGAGTAAGATCATGACTGAGATCTAAGATAATTTTGAAAATAAAATAAAGCAGTTTATACACACACACACAAATATATGTATGTAATAGGAATATATATGTACATATGTAAGTATATAGCCCAGCAAAACTTCACAAGTGTTACAAATTCCTTCTTTGCAGATGCACTATGTCCACATGAAATATTTACAAAATTATAATTTTGAACACAGTTTGCAATGTGTTTTGAGTGTATTGTAGCCATACATAATATCCACCCGAGTATTTGCAGATGTTACTCAACTTTGCCAAGGAGTTTCAACACTCTGGATGAGGTCTTGAACTCAGATTTGGCTGATGCGATGTAACTTACAATATTTCTTCCCCAATGTAGGAGGGGAAACTAAATGAGCTATGGTTGCTCTGCTCAGTTGATTCGCTCACATTCATTCCTTGCCTTTTGGAATTTCCCGTGACCAAAAATTATCCTCTGAGCACTAAAGAAGGACTCAAGAGAAGTTTTTCAAAAGCCACGGCAAGAAAACAGAGCTAAGTATCAACACATAATTCCAGCTTATTCTCAAACAGGATAAGTACATCAGAAGGATCGAGGAAAAGAGGAAGAAACCCCAATCTTTTTATCTTATTCATTTTACTAAAATCTATTCCTTAGTAAGGATCTAATTCAGTGCCTTCCAAACACAAACTTCTAAAGAAAAATCACTAGTCCTTTGAGTAATAGCACTTCTTATTTACTTTCAGTTTTTCTTATTATGCTTTGCAACCCAATAGCTAAGTAAAAAAGTACTCAAGTCAAAGAACAGTAAACAAGAAACGTGTTTCATAAGGGTTTCATAAGTATTTCCCAGTGTTGATTTTTAGGCCATTGAAGATAAGATAAGTCAGCATTAGTCTGCTGCTAGTAATGGACATTTTCATTCCCTGGAGCTTTACCTAACCCACACTGTCCCCATCTCAGAAGAAAAAATAAAAAAAAACAAAAGCAAAACCAAAACAAAAAAACCCACACACACACACACACACACAAAACCCTCACTACCATAGTGTGGTACTAGTGATGTTTCAATATTTTCTCCCTTTACATAATTTGAAACAGAAAATTCTATATGGCAAAAAATTCCTCTTGTGCCACTAAGCTGCCAAAGAATGTAGTTTTACAGATCATCAATTTCCACACACCTATTTTCATATTTGCTTTGGTATAGGAGTTCTTGGGAGGATATCTTGTAACTTCTCTGAAAAGTCCACATCAGTTATCACCTTTTACAAGTAATCCTTCCACCCTTTGACAAAATCAGGAGCTGGGAACAGTCAGATGGTTATAAAGATACACCTGTAAAATAAATGCCAGTCTTTTGAGTTACATTTGTGAATTTATACCATATATACATATATGCTAAGGGAATCCCACACACAAGTGTGCACCACTGATGGGAGTTTAATTTTCTAATAAGATTTATTTTTGTCTTCTACTTCCTAATATATGATAGCTTTAAGACATTAGGTACTCTGCCTTCAATGGCACTGCAGCCTTTGTGTTCCTCCCAAAAGTAAATTGGTTCCTAGTTAATTGGCACTCATGCTCCAAATGCTGTTAGCTATTGTATTATTGCAAAGCCAAAAATGCCATTTACCCTTCAAAATAATCTTGAGGGGGAGTAAAATGTGACAATTCGATAGATAATTGGATGTTAGATACTCTCAGAGATCAGTTATTTCAAGAGTAGCAGCAATGTGTTTTTCTGAGGAATTTCTGCATGACTTTCATTGACCTATTTTCCACTTTCATATTCGACAGCTGCAATTGCTAAACCATCAGAGCAAATAGTAAGAAATTGAATGAAGCCAAAAAAGACACACTAGGGAGGACAGTTTACTTTTACACAGATTCTACTGAATTGTCTTTTTGAACTTGCTATCCATTAAAAACATCAGGGATTTAAAAACTTTTATAATAGTTGCAGTTAAAAATGCTAGTGATTACTGTAAATTACTGCCTCGTTTCTTGCACTGATTGTTGAACATGAATCAGCAAAGAAGGCAAACAGTGTTTTGGGCTACATTAGGCACAGCACTGCCAGCAGGTGAAGAGAGGAGATCCTGGCCCTCTATTTGACACTGGTGAGGCCACACTGCTGTGTCCAGTGCTGGGATTCTTAGTACAAGAGACATGGACATATTGGAAAGAGCCCAATGAAGGGCCATGAAGATGATGCAGAGACTGGAGCACCTCTCCAGGGAGGAAACCCTGAGAGAGATAGGGACAATTCAGGTATCTGAAAAGAAGGTTGAGTGCAGATCATGCACATACATTAAAGTACATCAATGTACATACCCTGTTTAGGAGTTAAATTCAATAATAGCTTCATGCTGCATGTGCATGTTAAAGGGCTTAGACTTCATATGTTCCCCCTAATCTCAATTTTTTGGTATGTGAGAAAAAGACAACCTGCAGAAATGTGATTCAACATGATGTGTTTTGAAGACTGGGAAGAGTTGAGAGCTGTACAGGGTGGGAGGATCAAAGTCCTTCTGAAGAGGATGGTCTAAGCAAATGACACATTTAATGATCCTCTACTTGACGGTGAGAGCCCACCAATAATGTGTGCAGATCAGGATTCCTCAGTACAGGAAAGCTACTTACACTGGTTTACTCCAGAGTGTCAGCAGTGCAGGTAACCACAGAGCATGTTGGACAGCAATCTCTCCCTGTTCCTTTAACTCCTCATTGGAACTCTTTCACTGGAAACTGAAGAATCTCCTCCATTAAGCTGGAAAAGGACAGAGAAAGAAGGGGAAGTGCCAGGCACCCTTGTGTGTCCTAACAGCATGTGCTTGTCTGAACAAATGTCTCCAGAGTGTAAAAAATACATGGTGTGAATACTAACATGGACTGTGCAGAAGAGTCAGAAATGGTGTTGACCACATGTCAGAAAGACACCATAAACCCTCCTGTGCTGGTGCCTCCTGTTGTCTCACAGCTACTGTGTCTATACAGGACTCTGGGCCTCAGGTCTACCATGTTTTATATCAGTGCAGTGGCCACTCCTCTGTTTTATTGATAATACCATTCTTTTGATAAAAAATGTCAATCCATTTCCTCAGAAGAAAACCCAAATCGTGTCATATTAAAGCAGGTGCCATTGAACAAATAAAGTAAGTTTTTTAACACAAACTATTTTATTTTCTTTTATCGTAAAAAGGGGGAATTTTTAATATTCTTTTCTGTATGTTACAGTAACAGGATGGTGTTACATTTCCAATTCATCTGAAATGAATTTCAACTTCCCTTCCTTTTTTTTTTTTTTTTTTTTTTTGTTAAGGCAGCAAATTTACAGCCTTTAGGGAACAAAAAAAAGATTCTTGTTGCTTTCTAGAAGCACAAATCAAATTCCCTTAAATAATTTTCGAGTACTGCAAGTATAAAATGTTGTTGTAGCTAAAGCAAAGATAGTAAAAAAATTGGCATTTTTACTGTGAAATAAATCTATTATTTGGGCTAAGGAGAACAGTCAAAGGGGCTTATCTGTAAACCCTGAATATGACTGTCTTGAACACAGGGACTTACAGGTTACAAGGAAATATATTTTTACTTTTTCAGACTCACATGTGTGAAGAAGTGCTTCGCACAGTAAAAAGTAAAACTGTCACAAAACTTACTTTACACAAAAGTAAACTGTCCTCCCTAGTGTGTCTTTTTTGGCCTCATTCAAGAGCAGAAAGAGACTCTAGTTCTTCCAAGTCTCATTTCTCAGGTAACAAGCAGATTAAATCTGCCCTATTTTTCTGGACTTTCCTATCATACCAATCATCCCAATTTCCTGTCATTTGTACTGTGACTACTTTGATTCACAGTGGTTAAATGTTCTTGCAACACCCATCCCCCGAGACATCTTTTGTGGCATTTCTAATATCAGATTTTGGCTGTTTGTTTCTTAGAAACCTGTGCGGTTTCCTTTGTACTCCTGCAATTTGTCTGAAGGTTGTTTCTGTTCCTTCTGTAATTACATGCACCTTTGTGTGTTTATGTTAAATAAGGTCAGGTCCAAGCAGGACTTAGACAGGTTCAAACATTTTTTCTTCCTAAAGGAGTTCATCTCACAATCTCTGCTTGGGGGAATAAGAAGGACAGAATTTTTACAAATACACTTTGCATTATAGCAACAGACACCTCTAAGAAATATTTTCTACAAAGTATAACTCTCAGTAGCAAATGCTACATATATTTTCCAAGATACACTGTCAAAGAAAAGACTATGAAAGCATAAGCTTAGGTAGGATTTAAATAAACTGCATTTATGATTTGTTATAAACATGGCTGGGTGTTTTATGATCAGGAATGCTGCCTCCTCTGACATTTCTGACTGGTCTTTGGACAACAAAGAGCGCAACATCTTCTGCAATTTCCTTAATATCTTGTTGAATAAAGCAGATAATTAAAATAATGAGAATGTACAGTTAAACCCTTCTAAAACCAGATCACTTTCTAATTGTAATTAGCTCCAGGAAGTTTCCTACTCACTGTGCTGAGCAAGGTGCATGTTTGCAGGACAGTAGTTCTAACTTAGGAAACTGTTGCAGTCACTAAAGCTACAAAATAAATGGCCATGATGTTTAGCATCTCTCAGCATTTGGGATTCACCTCTCAGCCCTCACTGGCAAAGTGGCACACTTGAGCCTTTTCTCTGCCTTGACTTCTTACCTTATAAGCTTTCCTTTGTAGGAACTACTTCTCACTTTGTATATGGCAAACTACCAGACTCAGTCCTAATGGAAAACCACGTGGCTCACACTGTGGTTCATCGGATGTTTCCCTTGGCAGCTCTTCTAATGTAAACAGTTCTCCCTGCCCTTGCCCAGAGACATTCCTGCCTGCTTTCATGCCATCCCCTTCAGTTTCACTGTGCAGCTGCTTGTGGGACTGTGAGACGAACCAAACCAAGGAACTGATTAAATGACTCCAGAGTGAAATAGCCTTGGGGAGCAGAGTTTGAGATAGTTTTGCTCAGAATGAGTTGACCAATACATATGTGATCAGCTAGCAAATCCTGTTTGCCCTTGAGGCCATAAATAAGTCTGGTGACACAAATAAAGAGATGATATAGAGACAGGAACAAGCTTGGGGGGAGGGAGATACAAACAGCCTAGACCAGCTTTGCTGCCAGGAGGAGAGCCTGTGGAAAAATCCTCAAAAAACCCCATAAGTATAAAAATTTTCAAAGCTTGCTTTTTAACACCCTCCATTTTGTGATTGCAAGAGTACAGAAGGGCCTCTGGTTACAACGCTGCTTACAGAGCGAGTGTTTAATACATCAGCAGCTTGGCAGGATTCTTTGTGGTTCTCTTTCTTTGAGGGACCATCTGGCTCCATCAACTGCTACCCAGTATAATGAAATATTAGACTCATCCAAATCATGTGAGCTTCAGATATGTGTCATGAAAAGAATCCAACACTTGGGGCTGTTCAGTTGGATTATTTTCTCTCCTTTTCCCTCTGTGCATATTTATTTCATTAAATTTATCTCTGTTCTATTTTCTTTCTCTTCATGACTGTAGGGGCTTTTTTAATTTCCAGATGAAATGTCACCAGATAATATTTAGAAAAGAGCCATTTGATTTCTTAGTATTTGTTCTATATATAACTTGCTGTATATGTGGAATTGAAGTAGACACTAGAAAGAACTCTAGCAGGCAAACATGTATTGCCAAGGAAATAGATACAGCATGACTGAATCCTCAGTCTTCTAAATCTCTCATTTCTATTACTTTTTCATCTGATCTGACAATTGTTGGAAGAAGCATCTGAAACAGACATATTTTAGCTGGTAGCTCAATTTCTGTGCACTTATAGTGTGCTGATCAGTGCCAGCCATCTTAACATCAGCAAATGCTGTCCATAAAACACTGATCTATTATTGGAAAATTACTCCTGTTTTTTAAATAGCTGAAAGTCAGTCACAGTCTGCACTACTGTGAATCACTGAACTGTATGATTCAGATTTATTCCTAGACTAAAGATAATGCAATAACCATAGACCACTGTTAGCTCTATATCTTATGCATCAAACCAGGATTTTTAAAATTGCTATTTCAGTACAGTTTTCTGAAATTCATCTTGCTTTTGTATTTGCATGTCTTGAACATATGCCAAATTTCTCAACTTTGCCATTTAAAATAAGGTTTTCTCCTCTAAAAATTGTGTTTGCATAGCCCATAATATTAAAAAACTAATGTGATCAAAGGTGAGTGAGACCAGTTGATACTTGTCTCACCTCAACAAAGAAAGGACAGCTACCAGTTGAGTGCACATTCCTGTGAAAAAGCTTGAGCAAGCATGGCAGAAGCCCAG
This sequence comes from Argya squamiceps, assembly GCA_037834095.1. Lineage (NCBI taxonomy): Eukaryota > Metazoa > Chordata > Aves > Passeriformes > Leiothrichidae > Argya > Argya squamiceps. The sequence goes on along the minus strand of JBBMKD010000001.1, from coordinate 50,400,597 downwards.
AGTGGTTGAATGGGCAATTCCTGATGGAGCTCAGACACAAAAGGAAAAACCACAGGAGTTGGTCATACCCAGGAGAAATGTAGAAGCATTTCCCAAGTGTGCAAGAAGGGGATTAGGAAAGTCAAAATTCAGCTGGAGTTAAAACTAGACAGGGAGGTGAAGGGCAAGGAAGTTCTTCTGTAGGTACATCATCAGTAGAAGGAAGGTTAGGTAAAATCTGGTCATTTGGACACAGGACCTAGTGACAAAAGCCATTGAGAAAGTCTCTTTTCACTGGTTGACTTGCCCTCTGGCACCCCAGTTCTCAGAGGCTGCTAGCAGAATCTGTTAGAGAGAAGTAGTACCCACACAAGAGGAAGACACACTCAAGGATGCTGCAGCATCTGGCCACTGTCAATGCAAAGATTGATTCTTACCATTTCTGGAAGGTCATGGTGATCAGGGGAGTTTTCACATTACTGGAAAAAAGAAAGTGTGACACTACTATTGAGGAAGAGAAAGAAAATCTGGGAAATTACAGGCTTCACTGTCTCAAGGTCCTGGAAAAATTATATGGCAATTCCTCCTCAAAGTAATTTTCAGATACATGGTTAAGAAAAAAGGTGACTGGGAGCAGGTAACAAGTCGTGCTTGACCACCCTAATTGCTTTCTGTGATTCAGTGGCAAGCTACCCAGACAATGGGACAGGAGTGGATGCTGTATATCTTGATTTTAGCATGGCCTTCAATGAGGTCCATGGTAATTTACAGACAAACTGGTGTGACACAAATTAAATAAGTGGGTGATAAGGGCAGCTATCATACTATGGAATGAACTGGAAACTCATCTTTAGCAAGTAAGAGATTATTTTTAAAATGGTAATATAGAAATAATGAAAAGAGTCAATATACAGTAAGAATTAAAGTGAAAAGAAAGCCTAGTTTCCAAATGAATATGCAGATACTACCAAAGAAGATTACGCATTCCTTTATGTTTAGATAAATCCTCTATAAATTAGTAGAGGCAGCCAAGCTTCCAAATATAAAGGAATTCAATGAAGACTTTAAAAGAAAAACATTCCCAAGAGAAGAGGGGAGGATCAGAAGAAATGTAGGCTGCCCATTTTGCAAGCAGAAAAATCTGTGTTCCAAATTACTTAAGTAAAACAAGTTTTCCATGTTATGTCTTCACATCCTTTTTTCAGCCTTTATTCTCATTTTATCAATTAGTTCAACATTATTAGCATCAGCAGAATATTTGTTGTGGAAGAGCTATGACCTTTGTACAACTGCATGCCACTCTTGTCACAGAGTGCAGCTTTCCCTGCATCCATTTCTCAGGGCAGTTAAGTTTCTGTAAGCATTTGTATTACACCCCCACAAATGGAAGTTATGACAGTGTTTTAATTCATTTATTTCAGCCTCTTTATATCTTCTTGATTCTGGCTTCATTCCTTCAGGGGTTAACATTTCTGGGGTTAACACCTGCTTTTATTTAAGTCACTGTCAGTGACTAAAGAGACTACAAATGGATATATCAACATTAAGTATTTTATATTACACTGAATTGACATTTCATTCTACCATTTATGCTTTTCATTAAATAAGCCCTGGGCAAGTCAACAGCTCATTGGTTTCAGTGAAAAGAAATTCAAAGAAATATAAATCCAACTTAAAAAAAAACAAATTCACTATTTCAATTAGATTTCTATTTGGATGACTCTCTTGCCTCTCACGTCATTTCTTTTAGGTTTTTTTTCTTTTACAATTGACTGAGAAAAAGAGGAGGTGAGCAAGTGAAAGAGATCTAAACTGGAGGAGGTAAGTTAAAACATCTACGTCAAAGAGCAACACTTCTTTGAACCTCTGATCTGCTCTGGATGCACTTTTTTCAGCCCAGACCAGAAAGGCTACATTGAAAGGTGGCAGAATGTAGAATAGCATTCATTTCACAACATTAACAAATACTGCTTAAGTGAACGGTTCAATTTTTATTTAAGACACACGATATTTTTCCATATGTATTGATAAACATTTATCTCTTCCAGCTACCACAGAAATAAGGTCCAAAATAGAATAGTCTGAAATTTCCAGAGGGATCAGCAGTCTGAATAGCTTAAAAAAAGTCCAACTTTAGTTTATAGTCTGATATATATGGCTACAGTCCTGGGTTACTTTTCAAAACAGGATACGAGGAGGAAACCCTGAAAATCAATTCCAAAGCCTAGAAATTATACTTTAGGGGACAATCCCCCTTTGGAAAAGAAAGGGACTAGATGAACTAAAGGTGTGTTTCCATTTCTGTTTAAGACTTTAGAATGCATATACATGTTTAATAAATTCTTACAACTACTACAAACGTCCCAAAATATACCAGCACATAATTTGCGTTTAACCAAAAGAATCAGCTGTGCCTCACCTTGTAAAACCTTACATCAGAAGTGTTACTTATATTAAGAGAGCCTTGAACTTGGTGAACTGTATTCACAACTCCTGAATAAGGTTCAGGGGAGACACTATGAGAGACCAGCCTCTTATCCTCATGGGAGGTGTGGACCAAGCAGAAGAGAATGAATCCTGCTGACACATGAGGACCCTGGTACACAACCAAGTCACAAAGGAAAGGATTCACAAAATGAAGGAAAATCCTATTCACTCCCATGTTTTTTCCACTGATTCCCTCACTATGGAGGAGTGTTTCTGACACTGACAGGCAATACAATAACAGAAAAACATGGTTTTAATGAAGGGTGACCTAATTAGAAAGATGTACTATGTTTGATTTGTTCTGTATTAATCCAGCTTTTCCCCTGGTTTCTGAATAGGTGACTATCTTTCCACATTCAGATGAAACATATTGGTAAAGGAATTTTTGAGTGAAGCTTCATAGCAAGTTGGAACTGAATGAAAACTTACTTTTTTTCCCCCTGTTACAGAATGACTAATACAGGATTTTTATCTTTTCACAGAAAAAAAAAACACTCCAGACAGTAATAAAACTTTCATTTGACAAATTAAATGAACTCTAATCCCATTCTAGGGTCTGCACATTGGAGTCTGAGAAGACAATATTTTTTGACTAGTCACTTCACAGAATTGGGTGTATCCCACACTGCTAAGTCATACATCCTCTCATTTTATTTTTTCACTTGGTCAGTTTTCTGTAGACTGTCATATTTGTCTTGTGACTAAATCCCAGCAGCTCCAGTAGCTCAGTGAGGGATATGACCACAAATCCCAGTTGTGGTTACTTATGTCCTAGCCTCTTCTGAGCTTAACTTTAAATTGTTTATTCATTTGAGATGGATTTGTGTATCTGCATTAGCATGATCTGTCAATACTAATTAGAGTGCTAGCATCTCATCTTGGTGCTGCCCCTTTCCAAAGAACATTACTCTTGACCACATCCGGTTTTAGCAATCTGATGTTTTGTCAGATTCAGGCCATCGGTATCTACTTTAGGGTGAACCATATCCTACTCACAGTCCCTTTTAATTCTCCACAGATGAAGACTTTTTCAAAGATGGTATCAGTACCAGGGATGATATTTGCCTATTGCTACTTGACCAAGGGGATTCTTTCAAACAGGCTTCTACATGCCCTCCTTTACTCCCTAGTGATTATCTTTTCCTAGTGAGGGCTACAGTCGTAAAGACTGGTTTGCAGATAGTTTGCAGCCTGGGTAGTAAAACTCAGCATGTTCACTGGGCATCAGAAGGAAAACTGGGAATTACAACGTTATGGTGACATCTATCAGTACTAAGTGAGGAGACAAGCACAGGGTTAATCAGCATGGACACACACACAGGTTTGCCATTTCTATAGGTAGGTGTTTCACTCTCAAAGCTTAACTCTCGGGATTCCCAGAGGTTTTCCAACTTCAGTGCAGTGTCCTTTGAAACTGCTTGTACTTCCTGAGCTGAAAACTTAGGTCTGTTTCTAGCAACTGCAGCTGGTAACACCTTCAGTTGGACTGTTGCCAAACAGCACTTCTAATTTATACAACAGAATGCCTAGATACTCCGAAAGGATTTGCCTGAAATGTATTTTCCCAACTCACGAAACTTTATAATCTTCAATAAATGTTCTTAGAAAATGTAACAGTTATTTAAGATTTTCACCAGCAAGAAAAAAACCCAAGCAAACAGAAAATGAAGCAAGAAACTGTCAAGAAGTTTAACTCAGAGTCTAGGAGTTGAGGCTATTGCATTTTTTGTGAGTCACATTTGTCATGTTCCCAAGTCCCATGCAAATTTATTTCCGTAAACCAGGGTAATTGTAAGAACTAGAACTTGGAGAATGAATAAGCAACATTGGCTGTGTTGTAGAAGACAGAAATTAAGTTGCTGGTATAAGTCCAAGAGAGATAAAATCCAAAAGAATAAACTGAGAGAAACGATTAATTAAATAGCCATTTATAAAAGTCATATTTGAGATAATGAAGGACTTGCATGTCTTCTTATTCCTAGAATCAATCCCACCCAAATTTCACTATACAAGATAGGTTTAGCTGGAATTTGCCCTCATTAGTGCTTGAATGGACACTGACATACAATTCTTCCCCTCGAAGAGACTAAACTGTAGCTAGGGATAATGGCCGGACAAAGCACCTAATCTAACATGCTATTGAATAATTGGTATGTTGGTTCAAATATTTCATCTATAAGCTTTGTAATTTTTCTCAGATCTTGTAGCCCAAAGCATATTGTATGCATTTCATTTTACTCTTAATGCAGAAGCTGGAAACAGACGAAAGCTATGGATGCCTGGAAATACGCATAAATATTTGCTTGAGGCTTTTTCACTTATAATGTGGCATATTTCACTTTTCCATGCTATACAGGCATTCACTTGCCTGTTGAGTTCTTCCTGGAAATTTCATTTGGGTTTTTTGAGTCATACAGAGTAACTTATTTATGGAAGAAGTTAGGAATACTGAAGTTATATATCTTTATGTAGTTGTTTGAATAATAAAAAAAAATTATATTTTCATATCTTTGACAGGTATCAGTCCTTAATCCATGTGAGTCGTGCACAAGACTACATCCCTACATTTCAAAACATTTTGTCTAAAACCATTTCCAGGTACAGTGTAACCATATCACTGATGCACCTGCTTTTTAGATGTGCCAGAAGCCCTACAACCATTTCCCAACTATAACAGGAATTTAATATCAACCATTTGCTATCATGCCATGTTATATCACCCCATGTATCACCTAAGGGACCTAGAAATTGAAGGCCAGAGCAAGGGCAAGGATAGGACAAGACCATAGGGGATAGGAACCTATTTCTTATTTCTTATCTTTTAAACTCTGGACACAGAAAAAAAATCAAAAATCTTTGGCTTAATTTTGAAACCCAAGGAAATTGCTAAATTCTGGTTTAATTCCATTTCTCTAAAAATCTATATTTAATTGATTCATTAAATTAAAGCAGTGTCAAGTTTTCCGGAAAGCACTCAGATTTCATGGGTGAACAGCTACCATGTAATCCTGCAAAGTCACCTGATTTTCAGTTTGGCTGCTTAAAAAACCTCTAATTTCTTACTAAACCATATGATTCTAATATGATCTTAGGGCATACCTAATACGAATCCATGTGAGAGAGAAGAAAACACTCTTCTCTTTGTAGAGCAAATAAATTTGCAGTTTAAAGAACCGAGGAAAATATATGAGATGCGAAGTAACTCTGAGATATCAAATTACAAGGGATGTTTTGATCTGCATGTTCAGTGCTGTTTGTAGACCATTTGTGTCAGTTTTGGAGAGAGTAGATGAAGATTTGTGAAAGCACGGACAAACAAATTCATTGAAAAAAAGAGAAGATCATGCAGGCAGAAATACAAGAGTCTGTATGACTGCCAAGTAATATCAGATTAAATAAAGTTCTTTAACAACAAGAGCCAATAATAATTACAGAAAAAGTGCAGAGAGTGTAATGGAATTGTGAAAGAAGTAAAAGAAACAGGGTTCTGTATTCACAGCAAACATGGAATAAACCAAAAGAGCATGTTTAAATTAATGTGAACGTCTGATTTCATCCAAAGTTTAAGTATTCTCCAAGTTCATATCAGGCTAGTAATAACAAGAGGTTTTTCAAAAGCTACATCACACAAGTGAAAACACTGAACAAAGCTGTGGAAACTGTGAAGCCACTGGACTGCTAAACAATGTTGAGAATTAATGAAGTAAGCAAATTCCATCCTAGGGTTAAGGATGTAGGTACAGCAAGAGCTAAATGCTGTCACTGTTTCAGTAGAAATGTTCTTCCACAGACACTGCAAAGGTGTATATGGCCATAAAAGACTTTTGCCTCATCCTCAGTGTTCTTGTTCACCCAAGTAATTTATAAACAGTCTCAAAAGCGTTCCCTAGTGTAAGAGTGTAAAACTCTTGGATGTGTGGTGAAACCAGAAGGAAACATTCAAAGCTGAGTAAACCATCCAGCCAAACAAAAAACATCTGGGTACAGTCAATTCAACATTCTTTCTCATCAGAATTTCTTGTTTCTTCTCATCGTGTGCTTTTTTTCTATGAATCTATCTCCTGTCATCACCACATTGCTTTCTGAAGTCCCTTTTTACCAAAATATTTATCAAGAACCCCAGGTCCCCTACTCTGCACCAAGAATCTCCTTCCTTTGTTCTTGATTCCCCAGGAGCTTTCAAGATCCAGGATAGGATCCCGCCTCCCTGACTTCAATGTGACTTGTGGACTTAGTGAATTTTATCACATAAACATAGTCTCTAGCACAAATTTTGAACACATATCAACTCAGCACATATTCTGAATCCTTGATCCTGTATTCATGGTACATGGAAGATTCAGGAGCAAGCACTAGAGTAATCAGTGTGGTCTGATGTCTTAACTGTTCATTTGATGCTGGAAAAAAAAGTACTCAACTCAATATCCAGGTTCTACTGCTGTAGAAAGAAAATACATGGAAGTATGCTTTTGATGTCACAAGGAGTCTTCTCTGTTCTCTTCATGTTTCTATTTTTCCTTAATTGCTGAACAATTGCCTCTCATGAGTATCCCATCAGGGACAGATGCTGTCTTTGTTTTGCTGAACATAGAAAACACTCTCACATAATTGATTTGAGACTTTAGAAATAAGTCATGTGGGTTCTTTACAGCTTATTAATTAATCATAATAAAAAACTTTCCTAGTTTCCTCAGTGGAACATGTATTTTGATTCAGCTCAGGCAATAGCTTCTGCAGATCTGTGCTACAAGAATATTCCTGCTGCTTGAAACAATATTATTTGAAACAGGCAATTGCAAGCTAGCCTAGATTAGGAACCTCATGATGTTTGTCCCATCTGCTCCGCCTGTGTTTCATGAAGATCTGTTCCAACAAGTTTTTCAGGTACCTAGCTGCATGCCACTCACAGTGAAGTCTGTAAGCTGTCTTTCAGGTTTTACAGTGGTTGTTTATTGCCAAATTATCAAGAAGGCCACCAAAATAGATAGGTGAGTTTTAACCATGAAAATTTATGGAAAATCAATATTGTAGACTCAGGATAAATGAAAAATAATGCTCCAAAGACAAGGAAGTAAACATACTCTGAAAACTTTGTTTTCTTTTTTATAGATCTCCCAACTCAGATGTAGAAAAAAATTTCAATTATAGCAATACAGTATTACTTCATCAACTATGCAACTTCACCTCTTGAAAATTGAATAAATTCATTTCACATACCTAAAAGTATAGGAGCTAATTTTCATGTGTTAGAGAGGTTAAATTCTGGCAATTCAAGGCAAACTGCTGTCTCTCCTGTCTTTTCCATTTCTAATGGCAAAAGCATCCCTTTCTATGTAGAGAAACTCATTAAATAGATTTATACTTTTCTTACAATTCGAATTTTTTCATAGTTCTTAGATGATATCCCAAAAGGGATGGCAGCAGGAATGGAAGTAGGATAGGGCTTCAGTGGAGGGAAGCACACACTTTCCCCCAGTGTTACACAGAACGTGCTCTCTATCGAGCAACAACCTGACAGGCACATGCTACAGCCACATTACTTCTTTCCTCTCCTTTTTTTCCTTCCCACAGTCATTTCCACTCTGAGTTAGGAGGCAAGAGTGGAAGACCAGTGGCTGAATCACTTCCTGCTTCTCAGGGACTACAGTTCTCCACAGCAGGCTGAAGAATAATTTAGGCCCTGTGACCAACCTGCAGACGATATTTGTTAGGTGACTTGCCCATTTATAAGAACACTTATTTCCAGTTCCATTTTCTTTAGTAGAAAAGTTGTGGAAGTAGTAGAAAAGAAGCTGAAGACTTTTCTTACAGAGGAAAGAAAGGTACAGCCACAGCCCAAAGCTGAATGCTGAGACCACACTACTGGCAATTCAACACAGATTTGCAGTGATGACAACAACCAACCATCTCAACAGATTAGCAAAGAAAATAACAGATTCCCCATCTCTTGTGTCTTCAAATGAAGACTAAATGTGCTTTTGAAAGATAAGCTTCAGCCAAACATATTAGGAGAGTAGAAGAAAAAACAATGCAGTTTGACCTATTTCACACAGAAAATGAAACTAGATGATCTAACATTTCCTCCTTGCTTCAATGCATGTTTCAATTAATTAATTTATTTCTATTTATCTTTGTCAGAGAATCCTAGATTAATATATTTTCAAAGACAAAGAAGCTGTTGGCTAGTTTAACCAGTGATTCCAATTATTTGGAAGTTGAGGGGTATACTTGATAAGACAGTTCTCTGGACAATTTAATCAAATTCAGATGGTGGATGGAACATTCATTTTTGTTAAGCCTTCCAAGATATTGTTGACTTTTCTCTGTTACTTGCTTTTCAAATAAAATTGTGATTTCTTAAAGGACTAACTGAATATTACAAAAATTATATTATATAAATTTGTGCTTTATTTGGTCAGTAGAGGTTTTATCATCTAAATCTTTAAGCATAGAAGGGTTAAAATAATTATCTTCTCTTTGTGACAGATTCTTTGTTAGAGATAGACTGCCTCTTACCACAACATTTGGTTAGTGAAGAACTAGAGTTAAAGCTCCGAGGTTTTTATAGGGGAAATTTGGGAAGAAATCAATCTGAATAGTTATTATGGGGATCACTGCTGTTGGATGCTTTGGTAGGGTTAATCTGGCTTTGCTTCATCCACTCCATATTGCAACTACATTCCAGATGGTATATTAATAGGAAATAATATAGTGGAATAGTGCTGGATATTTTCTCCCAAGTGAAAAGTGGAGCTGCAGTTCATATATGTACCAGGATATTGGGACCAAGTCTGGCCTTCAGGAAATGAAAAAGTTTCAATTTAATTGCCACAATGTTTTGCTCCTGGCAGCATATATATTTATCATGTGTACATACATCTGGGTGTTTGTTTAGTTTTGGGTTTTTTTTAATGTAAGGAAACACATACATCACATTTATGCACACTTAGACACAATTTTTCTTTTAAAGCCGAACCTATAACATCCCAGAAAACACAACCTAGCAAGTGACAGAAAGTCTATGGCCTGATGCCATTTTTGGTAGATGGGAGTCTGTCTGTTTTGAACTTTAGAAGACTTTCTATGCATATACTTCTGAAATCAGACCTTGGGCATCTTCCAGATGCTTGAAATGGTCTTAACCAAGAATCCCTCAAGATTTGCCCTCAAATAAATCAGCTGTGAAAGCATTATTTCCAGAAGTGAATCGCCTTCTGTTCTCCATGTGATCTAGTTCCAGGGCTTCTCATATGTTTCTCAAAACTCCAATTTTGCTTCCAGATGCGAATTAAATGCAATAGGCACTGATTTTTGTTGTTACTTGTTCCTTTACTCAAGGTACTTTTCTGGTACTTTCCCTGGAGATCCAGAACACTGGAGCAATGGTAGAATATCATTTGAGGATGACAATTTCAGATGAAAATAGAATCTATCAATGAGATATGGAATTAAGAAATTGTAATGGAGAGCGAAAAGGTTGTTAGAGATTTTATATATATATATATATATATATATATATATATGGGAGAATATACCACAAAACATTTGAGTACAAAATTTTTGGAGAGGTCTGTTCAGGTTATATATTTTTATTACATGTAAATATCTGATAAAATCACTTTTTCCCAGTGCACATGAAAGTTAGATCCCTCTTCCTGCAATGGGTGGCCAAGAAGAGCTGCTCCAGGGACTGTGGTGTTGGGAACAGCAATTGCAGAGCTGTGGTCACCACACTCCCCCTTGGAACAAATAGTCAACACTGCAACAATTATTTAGAGGAAGATAAAAATGACAGGTGAAGACAGATGTCAATTTTCAATTTCTTTTATAAAACAGCTTTTTTCCCTGTAGCACGCATGAATCCTGCAGCAATATTGAATCAGACTCTGCTCTGAAAGGAACTGGCAAATCTTGCAGTAGAATTGGAGGGTCTTTAACAATGCAGAAGTCAAATAAACAGGCAAGGTCAGCCAAAATGTGCACAGATTTTAATAATCAAAACCAAAAATGTTGGAATTTCATATTTATCCACCAAAAGAGTATGACACCATCTATGAGTTATAACTGGAGAATCCAAGCAGAACTATGTATAAATTATTGGCTTTGCATGCACAATAACTATTTCAACATCCATCAGTGCAAAAATAAGCAGTAAAAGAGATTTGTGAACATAATGTGATATTGTTAGTCTTTTAAATGCTTGCTGTTGTAGAACTGACATCTGTAATTAACAAAGTATCTGATACGCAACTCTGTGTTACTGTGCTTTTTCCCTCCCAGAAATGTTCTTACAAACAGATGTTAAAAACTCTTATTGTCATAGTAGATTTGAGTGAAAAATTTGATTTTGGTTAATTTTTGTTCATATCCTCTACTTGTAATACAAATTTGAGGCACAGATGACTGGGCTGGTAGATTTGACTCAATGTTATGTTATCTGGCACAGTTCCCAGTGCAAAAGCTGATATTAAGTGTTATTACAGTATGCATGATCAATAGTGTCTTTGGAAACAGGAAAAGTACTAAATGCATTTTGAAATTTTGTGAGAAATATGACTATTTAAAGACATTGGACCATCAGAAACTGGAACTATCTGGAGATTGAATAAATTGGTGACAGATAAAGAAAACTTGAAGACAGGCTGAAAAAGGTTCAGCTTTTAAAAAGCTTTTAAAAGGTACAGCTTTTAAAAAGTGTTTTAGTCTACCCAGAAATTAAGACCAAAACCAGAAAAGAGACTTGTTTCCTGTTTTATGATCTACATTCCTATAGTTCAGTTTTGATTTTTGGCTTCAAATGGATCTGAAAACCTTCAGACACAGTGAAGACAAACTTCCTAAGTCTCTTTGCTGATGCTGAGACCTGTAGTGCTGTGAACATACACTGACTCTTGCGGATTTCTTTGGTTTTTGTTGTTTTTTTTTGTTGTGGGGTTTTTGGGTTTTTTTTCCATAAAATTGAGTGAGCAAATAGCTGCTGCACTATTTTTTCAGTTTTAAAAATTCTGTGTGTATGAGTCCTGCACATATGTTAGCCACACTGAATAAACAGCTCCTTTCATTCAAACATTTGTTGTTACAGTAATAAAGATTTGGCTTTACTGTAATTACTTATCCATCTCTGACCAATTAGCAAAAATATTTTGAGAGAACAAAAGGGGCGGTGGGGGAAACAGGATTACACAGCTTTATTTATACATTAGCCAAGTTTAACTGGATGAGGCACAAGCATTTACAGGAATGTCATGTTATTCTAGCAACAGCAACTAGACCCCACTGGGGAATTACATCAATTCCATAAGACTCACAGGTAAAATACCTGGAAAAAATATAAAGAAATGCCTGGCTACAGTGAAGACTTCATGGAGTAATCTAACTTTTATATACACAGAAGGTATATTTGTCTCCACTGAGTTTTTACTTTATTTTTCTTAAACAAGGGAGGGCTAATGTTGTTTTTAGTTGTTGGGATTGTGGTACCTTACTCAACATTATGCACCTTGCTCCCAGAGATGGGCATGTAAGATTTAAATCTGTGGGGATCACAGCTGTCATTAGTTTTGAAACAAGTTTTCATTGGAAAATGTTGGGTTTATATAAAACGGAGCTTTCTGGTTGTCTGGCAGTCTTACAAAGGGTTAAAAAATTTAAATTAATCATGATAAGAATAACAATGCTCTAACAGAATGCCTGCAATTTTCATTCAAATATTTTTCCATCATGGTTGTATGTTTTTACATGCTGAAATAAAATAAATTAGTAGAAAAAATTAGCTTTTTTTTTTCTAATAAGTGGGAGAAGTTTATTAAAATTTTATTTTGCAGGTAAAATCAAAATGAGAATTTTTCTAGAACTCAAACCTACACTCTGAAATATTGTCATTTCCCACTCTTAGAATAGATATTGCTGAGTTAGTATGTAACATTACATTCTGAGAATAGAAAAAAAAAAGACATTTTCTCATAAATTGGCATCTTTTGCTCTGATGCTGGAGTATGAAACACCTCCCTGGTATTCTTCTGCATGGAAAAGCGAGAGTGCAGCATGGGATGTTAATGCCATGCCCACGGTGGATACAAAGGTGGATGCTGAGCTGAATAAGGATGGGGAAGGGGACACAGACTGCACAGCTGCCACCACGTGGCAGATTCTTGTGCCTCATCAGCTCATGAGGACAGTGAGAAACAAAATCCTCCTGGATCTCCTTCTTTGCCAATAAGTTCACACCACACCATGTCTATTCCAAGTGGCTTATTTGTATTGGTAGCTGTATATTATTTTCTCACTCATGGATGAAAGTCAGGGTGCACTAAGGTAGCAGCTGGATCAGAGGACACGGCAGCACAGCAGATAAAATATCTTCATTGGGCTCAACTACTGTAAAGAATGATACATTATTAGGTAATAATGCAAAGAATTCCCCAAAGCAGCAGGTACAGTTGAGATCATGGGGCTCTTGGAATGGTGAATCTGTTACACACCTTTCTTGTTTTCCCTTTCCAGACACTGTAACACAGTCCGACAGGACTGTAAGAGACATTTCAAGTGAAATCCAGTGTCTCTGCATTTCCCATTTTTGGTTTTTTAATTGTGTTCTACAGTTTCTTCTGGCTTGTCTGCAGGAAAGTTTGTTTCAGGAAAGTCTGATTCAAGAAGGCAAATAGGTGAATCTGTCCTTCCAGACACACTGTATGGCAGAATTGTCTAGAGGAATATTTTTAGAGCTACTCCTGGGGTAAAAATATATGAAAACCAAAAAGGTGAGGCCAGCTGAAACATATTTTGTAGGAAATTAGAAGCATTAAGCTAACTAAAATGAGTCAGAAGGATAATGTAAATTTTACTATTATATATCCCTCATCCATTGTAAAGTCATGCTTTACATTTATATACATAAGCAAATATATGTTGAGTATACTTTTGATTGGTCCAAGAAGAAAAAAAGCATATATGCTCACTGAAAGCCTCAAATAAAATGTTTACCACTTCCTAAACAGTTTAACTTCTTTGGTTTCATTGAAAAATGTGACCTTTTTTGTTAACGTATCTAAACTCTAATGAAATCAGAGGTGATGAGACCTTACAAGAGGAAATGTCAGTGAACAAGTCCCTGTCTGTGTATTGTGTTTCAATGACCTTCTCTGCTCAAACGTGTGTTCATGTGATCCAACCTTTTGAAAGCAGATTTTAAACATCTCCTGGTTTTTGGAATAAGTGCTGAGAACAAACTCAGCTCCTCCATGTGAAGCCCCAGCTGCAGGGTTCAGCAGCAGTGGAACCAGAACAAAGACTTGGATGATTTCTTGATTTGTCTAGAGAAAAAAAGACACAGGAGGGGACAGCAAGAGCCAAATGAAATCACAGTTCTTCTTTACTTCTGGCTCCTGGCTGTCCAGCAGTGATTATTTTGATTGTCTTTCTGGTTTTCCTTGGTGTGCTTCATCAAGTGATATAATTGTATGGTATGATAAGCTTATATGTATATATACAAAAACTGTTTAAGCAGAGCTAATTAAAGCAGAGCTCTAATTCTTATTCCCCCAAGGCTCATTTTATTTATGTCAATTTAATAATCCTGGATATAAATACTGCTGTACAAAGCAAACAAAGGCACTCCAAATACTCATTCTCTTTGTCATTACAAAGAGAAAATTATCTCAAAAGACACCCGTTAACATTTTTAATTGAATTGTTTTCTGCAAGGAAATTTTCTACAAGAAATTAATTAGTCTGTTTATACTGTAAGTTCCTCAGAAGTCCTGACCATTTGGATTTGATATGCTTAAAAGAAAACATTTTGTAAAAAGACTAGATACAGCCAGTGAAGCCACATCACCCTGGGAAATGGCGTATTTTTGCTTTTAAAATCCAAGTGGGGGTTGCAGAGATAGGACTCTGCTGTGTATGGGCAGTGAGCAGTGCTGCTTCAGGCAGAGAAGCCTCCAGATAACCCCGGGGGTGTATATCACCGTTTGACTGCCAGCAGACCAAACACCAAGGCTCAAGGCATCAATAAGTGCAGTTGGATAGCCCTCTGCAGCTGCCTCTCCTCCATGGCATGCCAGGGAGATTACATCTGGACAGAAGATGGTCAGATGGGACCTGTAGGTCCCAGCTTCATGGCAATCAATCACCTCCAACATCCTCCCAGTTAATCCAATTTGAAGTCATCTTTCTTTAGCATGGATGGCTGCCATACTCAACACCAAAATAAAGGTCATGCTTCTGCCTTGCCAGTTGTAGTTCTTTTCCCCTATAGGAACACAAACATCACATTTTCAGGAATTGCCAGTTTCTGTCTCACAATGACAAGGTTCAACTCATCCTCCCTTTTCATAATTTCATAATCTTTACCCATGCATTCTGACATCCAGGACAAACTTTTCCTTGATTAAAGATTTTCACTTCTACTATACTTTGGTTCTGCTATGGATATCCTTCTCTGTGGCTGATCATCACCCCATATAGTTACAACATCTTTTTCACAATTTCTTTTCATCCCCATGAATATAAATTCCATACAGTTCTTCCACCTATTTCTTAAAGAGATTTCAAGTTTTTCATTTCCAGAATTCAAAATGTGACATTATCCTGCAACTTTAGTTTAACAATATTTTTCTACTGAAGTCACAAATATGAGTTATAAACATACTTACATATATTGTCCTGTTCACTACCATTAAATTCTACTGTCTTCAAGTGATTCTGGTAAGTTTATTTTCTTTTTACGTTTCTTAATAATTATGTCTTTATAATCCGTAGCCTATGTAACTGACTTGACCTCACTTGTACCTCCATCTCTGTATTAACTTTGCTAATCTGTGTTGAGGAGGACATTCAGCTCGGTGTGAAGCTGCAGTGTGAGTGAGCTGCAGGCTGAGCTCGGGCCGGCGGTTCCCCAGAAAAGAGACTGTGAAGTGCCGACCCTCTGCATAACAAAGGACCTGTGGCCAGGTGAGGGGCACTCAGATAACGCCAACATCCTCGGCCCCCTCACACCTCTGAGAAACTGTCCCAACACTGTCTGGCATCGTAGACAAGTAACTACAGCAAGATGTGCATGAGAATCTTCTGGATCAATACACAGAAGGTCAGTATGCAAGAGGATGAAAACACTGCAGAAATGCAGCTGCTTTGCAGAGTTTCACTATGATTAGCAAACAGCAGTGTTCGTGACTAGTCAAATCAAGTTGTATCTGAACTCTTGAAGGTTTTAAGAAGGCTTTGAAACCTGCATTTAGGGTGCCTCAGTTTGATGGGGGCGCTTCCCAAGAATTCACTATTCATCCAGATATTTCTGCAATTTTCCACTTGTATCCATGAGCTGTGAGAGCATTTCTCCACGGTTCTGCATTTTGCTGTGTGGATCCATCACTCGACTTATGTTTTATGAAACAAACAATGTTTATGAAAGTTAAATACTAGCATAAATATTTTCTTAAAATGTAAAAAGAGGGAGAGTTTATTTTTTTCACTGTGAATGTTCTTCTTAGTTTCACACTTTAAGCAGTAACATAACTTAAAATATTTATGCACTTCAAGGCAATTTGTAAAAAGACTTACTGGAAGATGCAGGGAAATTTAAAATCTCTAGATAGTTCCATTAAATATGCTGCATCTCAGAGAAGAACAGAAAGCTAAGAAGCATTAGATATTAAAAATTAGTTTCTGGTTAGTATAACTGTTAGATTTTATTTCAAATATAAGCATAAAACCTTTTTTTTCAATCTAGTAGCAGATAATTTAAGAAACTTGGATCAGATATTGACTGCACACATTGATTTTAATGCTGAGAATTTTTCCTTGATGAAAACGCTGCACACTTTGATTATTAGAGCATTTCCAGTCTGCTTCCTACTACATCATCTGAAGTGAAACTTTGCCTAAGGAAGTTTTTAAAACGTCAGCTGTTTCAAGTATTTTGGCAGATCTTTCATCCTTTCCCTGTCATTACTTCATCTCCCAGTCTCTTCAAAATGTTGAAACTAAGCTGAAACTGTTTTGCCCAGCACCAGACCATGTGTAATTGTCAGCTGTGATTCCAGACATCAAGAGCAGGTGACTGCATGTGGCTGCTCTTGTTGCATTTTGGAGGGAAAAATAAAGAAAACAGCTGCCCAAGAACAGCTGAAAGTACAAAATTTTAGAAATCTGCAGCACCTTTAGAACTGACCTCAAGTTATAGGAAGTTATGAGGAAGCTGTTGGGAACTCTTAAAAAGTGTCATACACTGTGGGGAATTATGTTCTACAGTTAGCAAGCCCTGCTGTTGGCATTATCTGCCACCACAGAATCACCATGGGCTTGACATGAGGACCATTTGTCATGTTTAGAGATAAACACATTGCTGTGCCAATGGGGATAAGGCAGCTTTCTTATATATGTATTGCACTGAAAGTGCAACTGCTTCATTTTTTTTTCGTTTTCTGTAATCTCTATAATTGAACAATTAGTTTGAAATAAATTGTATTTATATATGGCTAAAATTACACGTTTCCCTGGAACTTATTGTCCTGGGAGCAGAACAACAGTTTTCAGGGAGTTTTCTATCCACACTAGGATTGAATGTGATTCCTCAGAAACCTTGCTATCGTATACATTTATCCAAATTACAAAACATAGTGGGATAGAACCTGTGTATTAAAAAGAACCAGTAATACTTACAATTCTGTGCCCTCTGTTTCCCCCAATGCTTGGCTTTCTGACTGTGAAAAAAATGAATGATACTCTTACTGCAGATTTACAAACAGCTCTGTGGGACCCTAGAGAGTATTTTTTAACCTAAGACCCATTTCTTCAGTGGATTATACTGGGGTTTGTGTCAGCTAATAAAAATAGAAACAGGCTACAACTCCCACCAGTTTATGATCCCATATTGTTGCTCCAGAAGTGTGTCAGCTGAGGTCTCAGAAATGAGGCTAACTTTTCAGACACATATTTTTCAGAAAAAAAAAAAAGATAAAAATTCAGCAGCTTGAAAACTTTTTGTGTATTTGGTTTGCTATTAAAAAATTAAATTTTCTTCAGTACATATTGCTTAACAATTTCAAAATAAGACATTTCAAATTTTTCATTCAAGATTTTCTCTGTTTTTAATTAAATCTTCGAAATTATTTCCAAAAATATAATGAGTGTGGGAAAATGTTTTCCTTTGGCTGACCAAGAGTTTAGGAAAAATATTGAGAAATTAACAGAAAATATGGTTTCATTTATGATTATGTTTAAGAAAAAAATATTACTTAAGTGAACTCCCTGTTCAGAAGACCACAATTTTTTAACCATTTTTCTCATTATTAAAATGGCCTTTATGCCTTCCTCACCTTCCTGTACTTAGAGGAGGGTTACAAAAAAAGAGAGAGAGTGACTTCTTACACAGGCAGACAGTGACAGGACAAAGGACAATGGTGTTAAACTAAAGGAGGAAAGATTTAGATTGGGTGCTAAGAAGTATTTTCTCAGAGGGTGGTGAAGCACTGGCACAGAAAAGTGGATGTCGCATCCCTGGAAGTGTTCGAGGCAGCTCAGAAGTGCAGCCCCACAGTCTTCTGCTGTGTATGGTGAGCTGCAGCACAGAAGTGCCTTTGACACTATCAGGGCATTTGAGGCTGCACAGTGCACAGAGACTTTCAAGAGCAGACCACCTGGATGTTACACAGTAGGAATATCTTGTTGGGTTTTACCCACTACAATAGGGAGGTATCCATCATTATGTCTATTATTATGTGGAAATGGAGGGATTTGGAGTCGTAATGTTTTTCAAGTAAGGCCAAGAATCACACATCTAGTCTGAGATACTTAAAAAGCAGCCTGACTTTAACAATAGTCATGTACTTCTTACTGCCATAAAAACATCTGGTATTTATAGATAACCTTTTCAGCTTTACAACTGAAACTTTACACAACTAGTCCAGAAGTTACTTTAAATTCCATTTCTAAGTCTAAATGTTAATAAAGAATTTTTTCAAAGAGGCAAACTAACTTTATTTACCAAATAAGTTCAAAAGCAGGTGAACAAGAGGCCTTGGAAAAATCAGAAGAGAGAATAACTCCCTTCCTAAATTTCTAAAACCTTTGCAGACAATGTGTGACACAATGTTTCATCTGTCTTTGTTGTGTTGTCCTGCCATGACTCCAAGTCAACACAATAGCATCTTGTTCCTGGCAGCAATGAGCCATTAAAGAGACTCTCCAGCAGTTAAATCAGTGTGTTTGGAAGTGCTCTTTTTCTCAGATCTCTTGCTAATTTTTGGAAAAAAAAAACCCAGCTTTTCAGTTAAAAGATCTTTTATTAGTTTCCAAATGCTAGATGAAATAATACCTGAGGAATGTTATAAGCTACACTTTAAGCCAAATTCTGTCTGTATTCCTTTTGAAAAGCACACTTTTAACCTCGTTGAATAAAAATTATGTCGTTTTTCAAATTAATTTCAGGTTCCATAATAATTTCATTAAAAATATACCTGAGGTGAAAAATAACCTCTTTCAAGAATTACTTAATTTCTAAGAGGATCTGAGGCCCAGAATACCAAAATGTGCCTTCTTGATACAGTAACAGAAATGACTTTATTGAAGTAAACACTGAAACCAGATTTCTTTACTCTGATTTTGCCAAAGCCGTGTAAAGACCCTAGTGAAGTAGGGCTGGTGATTAATCAGGTATGTAATTAACACTTGCTGTTTAAGGAATTTTTTCAACCAGTGTGAAGACAGTTTTATCTCACTGAGGGCTTTGATGGAAAGACCCCTGACTTGCATTTCAGTGTGATCAAAATTTTTTCTGACTAACTCCTCTCTGTCTTTTGGGCCTCCCAAAAGCCTTCCTTTGACCTCATGTCATTACTGTAGAGTAAATGCAGGAGATAGGCAGAAGGTATGCAAATACACAGAGGGGGAAAATAACAAGGACCTTTTCTAGAAGAAGGCAAAAGCACAAACCCCACATTATGTTATTTGGTTAGCCAAGTTTCAAGGTCTACCAAGTACTTTTCACTAAGAAACACTGAAAATTGAGTCAAGGGTCTTTGTAACAAAGTTATTTCTTTGCAATAGAATTAAAGCAAAGTGAATTGTTCTCCCCAATTATTCCCATCCTGCAGGAATATAAATTAGATATTACTTCATATCTTCAAACATCTTTCACCTGACATTTGAACCCTAACTTCTGTGAGTGTCACTCATGTGGTTATTATTTGCCCCCTGTTTCTCACTTTGTCCCTTATACTCTGCCTCAGAAATTAAGTCAGCAAACATTTCTCTGTTCCTAGGTAGGTTACACATGTACTTTGCTGGTACATAAAGCAGCTCCACAGCATTTTTACAGCTGGCTAGAACAACAAGCATCTCATAGCAGCAGCTGCTCCTGATGCTCATATACCACTTTCAGATAACCTATACATCTGACTCCATTTAGAAAAAAACTCCACTCCAACAGAGAAAAAAAGAAAAACTTTGCAAGAAACTGATGAAATGAGATAAAATAAAAGAATTCATGTTATAAGAGAATGCATTTAGAAAAATTTGCAATTATTTTTAGCCACTAGAGACATGTAGAATTTTAATTAACAGCACATAAAGAGAAAGGCTATGGAATTGATGAGGTAAGGGAGAGCCTATTTCACAGCAGGAAAGGCACTTTTATCCAAACAGGACAAAGGTAGGAAGAATTATCTGTTATTTTCTGTGAAGATTTACTGTGATGGTTAGCATGGCTCAGGAGGGGCATATTTAGGCTGGAAGATAATATTGACCTAGGAACAAATGGATATGAGAAGGACAGTGAAAAATTCAGCTCGCAAAATAAAAAGCTTTGACTCATTGCAGCAGGTTTTGAAACAGCCATTTATAATGAGTGGCCTTGGGAA
Source organism: Argya squamiceps (assembly GCA_037834095.1). Lineage (NCBI taxonomy): Eukaryota > Metazoa > Chordata > Aves > Passeriformes > Leiothrichidae > Argya > Argya squamiceps. The sequence goes on along the minus strand of JBBMKD010000001.1, from coordinate 50,380,270 downwards.
AAAAAATGAAATGGTTTTGCATTGGAATTTATAATTTAATTACATTATATAAAGTGGTGGAGCATTTTGCAGGACATGGACTTCATGACTCAGAAAGTCTTTGCCAGCACTACAGTCTGGTGTGAATCTCAGATCATGCATTCTTAGCTATTCTCATCATGTTTGTCCTTTTGAGTAACTTTGGATAAATTATAACTTTCTGTAACGTGGTAGTGCCATTTAAACAATCTCAGCAGTTTTTCTTTCCATGCCAAGTTTGTATTCACTGGGGACCTGAGTAATACCTTGTGTTCCTGAGCAGATCTGCTCACTGGGGCAGATTCTCTTTCTTTTGTTCTGTTGGAAAATTTCAGTCTTCCAGAATTTTTCCCCAGATAATGTTCTCAGCTATGTGGGTGAAAAAAAAAAATCCCAAAACTTTGGCCTTCAGTTTTTCCTCACAGGCTTTTATGACTAATTAGGTTTTCATCCAAGTGTTCAAAAGTACTCATATCCTATTTCACGAATTTAGATCACACCAGAATAGGACAAACCTAACTTTATCCTCAGCAAAACTCCTTCCTCCTTATAAGGTGTGAAATCAAATTTAATGTTCTCCTATTGTAATGTCTCTTTATGGCCATACATCAAAAATCTCAAGGGTCCAAAGTCTAGGACTTTTAGGCCAAATAGTCAAACTCTGAAAACCTGTACAATCAATCTTTATGGAACATGGCCTGAGAGCCAGACACAAATACTGCCCACATCCACTTTACATTTCCACTCCTTAGCTCCTTCCAGCTTTTGGTGGTAAAACCAGCCAATGGTATTTGTAGTAGGCTGGCCTTTGATACATAATTGGTAAAAAACAGAGAGCTCAAGCCCTGGAACGTACTGAAAAAAAGGTTTCCACAAGAGACACAGAAGAGACACAGAAGAGTCAAATGTTAGTATCCTCAAGCTTTCACAGGTCTGCATTTCTCTGTATTTATTATTTTATCCTAAACTTTAGGATAACCCATTTTGATGAAATATCATGTAGAATCAATTCATTGGAACTTCTGCTTTCACCTCAGCTGCTTGATTTCTCATAGTTCATATATCTTATTCAAATAAGATCCAAATCAACCAAAATCTCTTTGAACTTCTGAATTTCATAGGGCACCTTCTGGTTTTTGACAGTCATGGTGCTGCTCTCCCCATCAGTTTTGATTTTGTGTCATGAAATTTTCCCTGAGATGGGCTTCCCACCTTGCTTATGCCTTTCATTGACACTGTTTCAAGAAAAGCTTCACTTTCACACCAATTCTCAGATTAACTCTCTTTTTACAGAAACACTTAGATGCAAAGAAATTATTTTTCATTCAATCCAGATTTTCATGCTCTTGTTTGTAAATGTAAAATTCTGATTTTATGTAAATATTTGAGCTGTACTTTATGATCTACTTTTTTTTAATAACACATTTAAACTGATTTCTTTGTCCCTCCTTTTCATTTTCCTTTTGCTTTCCTTTCCTCTAGGTTTTATATGACACAACCAGATACTAGAGGGGTACTAGAAGTGAAACCTGGTAATAATATATCCATCTAAGACAATGCAGTTTCCACATGAAACTGCAGTGAAAGAAACAACATCTCTCATACAGCAAATTAAACCTAGATGCCTCAAATCTTCTTTGGTGACTTCACAGGTAACTTCTCTGGATATCCAAACATTGAAGGGATTCTATATAACTTTCTAAGGATGGTCACTGGAACTATTATTTTCTAAAGCTGAATAAGTTTGGGGTTTCTTTTTTAATAGCTCCCTTTGAGCTTTCAAACTTTTTTATTTATTATATTGCATTATATATAAAACCAGCTGGATCTAAGCCATACAATTTTAGGCTTTATTTGGGATGCATACAAGTTTTATGCATTCTAAACAGACTCAGAATTTCTACTGACATGAGTCAGTCAACCAGAAATTGTGTTAAAATATTTTAAGCTCCACAAGTATTAACAATCTTGCTAAATCAATTTTACTTTCCCTTGGATTATGTCTACTCAAAAGAAAATTCAAATCAAGCTGAAACATCTCGTTTGATTTGCAAGCTTTCAGAAAAACCTTGGTTACTAGAATTCATGGCTTACCCATAAAGTACAAGAGAATTGCTTTATCCATGTACAAACATACAAGATGTTCCAACTGTGAAAATCTGAGCTGAGATGGAAAGAGGTAGGGGGAGAAGAATATGATTTAAATTAAATTAATAACTGAAAGACATCAGTAACAACCAAACGGTCCAAGCTGAACATATATTAACATGTATCAACACGTTAGTAAGGAGGAAAGTAACTTTAAGGGCCATTAAAGCAGGAGAGTTTCGATCTCTTGGAATTGAGAACTGATGAAGAGAAGTTGTTTATAAGCTGGAGACCTTTACCCTGTGTTGAGAGTCTTTCAGAGTGTGCTCATACCCAACACAGTATGAAACACATCTGGAAACACAGCTCATATCAAGCCTCTCTGACAGTTTCCTGGCTTTGCAAATCTGATCGTATAGGCACAATGGAGCAGCCTTCCAAGTATGAGCCTAAAGTATTTATTTGGTGGGGTTGCAGGTGGTGTTGAAGAGCACCAGAAAAATCTGGTGTTAGCTTAAGGATATGAGTGCAGGAGGTCCTGTCTCTGGAGGTTTTAAAGATCATAGCTTTGCTCCACTGCAAACAGACAAACTAAAGCATTTGCTTCAAGTGCAACGCTTGAAATGTCACCAGCAAGTTCAAAAAACCCTAATCACCCTGAGGCATTCATGATAACAAAACTGGCAGTCTGTAGTGTTGACTAAGGAGCTAGTCACAGGACCACCTTGCAAACAAGACAAAACACAAAACAGCAACAAGCTTTAGCTCCTTGTCACACAGTTCCACAAAGGAAAACAATCCTTCTGCAGCTCTTCCAAATTCATAATTTCTTAGTGATTTTTTAATTTATCTCTCTCTGGGGAAAAAATGTGACCTTCACCCCAAAAAGGAGCATTGGTTACATATGGCAGCTTAGAAATGAAAACCAATAGCAACATCTAGAAGTAGAACACATGTTTCTGGACAGCATGATAGAGGAAGGAATCACAACACAGACAAGCAAGGACACCTGAGGAAAAAGCTGCATGGGCTAGGGTGGAGATGGCCACAAGTAGAATCCGCTAATACAGGAGTGCGTCAGGAGCACACAAAAAAAGACACAAAAGGACACAAAAGAATGGGTGAAGAGAATAAAATTAAAATTAAAAGCATTTTTATCTTACAGTGAAACAATCAACAATATAATGTTGATTCACAGCTCCATCTAAAAATGGGGTGAGCTGTGCTTGTCATCAGAGGCATTATGTTTGGAAAGAGTGAGTTTCTCCAAGAGACAATGTACCTGTCAAAATGCAGTGTGCCTAATGAAAATGGATGAAACTCCCAGCCTAGAGATGAGACAGTACCTCATAAATTCTTTCTGCAAATTCAATGCAAATTGGCGTAGGAAACAGGATAATCTGGAAAGCTGTTAACACAAGGTAATAAAAAACATATAGAAAGTTTCCATTCAACAGTCTTCGATGATTTTTTTTTTCATTTCTGGTCTGTGTAACAACAGACCCAAAATAACTGCATGTTTTGTTTCTCTTTAATTCAATCTGTTTCTTGATGGATCTGACCAATGGCTTTATGTTAGATGTGAAGAGGTAAAAAATCATCTGAACACACAGAGCCAAGTATCAATCTGTGTTTTCCAGTGCCAGAAACAAATGAATTCTTCTCCTCTCTCACCTTCTTTCTACTTCTTATCCACAGTCTTAGGAAAAAAAATGTTTATTTCATTTTTAAAACCTGAAAGCTGAGCCACCTGACATGGCTCACTTATCTGCAGAGATAAGAGCCTGTTGGAGAAGGCCGGTGCTGCAGAGCTCATGCCAGGCTGTAAACACTGGAAGAGGCCATTTGATCTGGTAGGCTTTTCATTTGGGCCAGCCTCACATCCTTACATAGGCACTCACCAGATGAGCTTTGTTCATTTTCTGAAAACAACCCTTCTAAATGATTGTGGAATGAGATGACTTATTACTATATAGAATTGTAGGATAAATATTTCCAAAATAAAACTGAAGTTTCATAAATAAGTGGAGGGGAAAAAAAGTGTTGAAATTGTAGTTGTTTATTGCTAGAAGGAAAAACACCAAATAATAATTTCTGTAAGTTTTATGCTGACTAATGGAATAAACAAAAAAATGCTTATCCACAGGGGACTATGTAAAGCAACAGATGAGGGTGCTTATAAATAAGTTGTGGTAATGAGGGAAAGCTGTGTATATTTTTCTTCTCCACATGGGATATGCCAAAAGGAGAGTATTCCAAAATGACTGATGTCAAGATTTTTTAAAACCACAATTAGTTTTGGCTCCTATGTCTACAGATGTCCAATGAGAGCTTGATTTACAGGTAAACAGTGTGTGAAGCTGGAAGATACTTAATGGTTTACAAAAACTATTCAACATTAATTTCTGGAGAAGTAGACAATGTCCATACAAGCCCATGAAGGTAAAAATGAGTGCCATGGAAGAAAATCAGAGGAGGACTAGTATATCACCCCTTTGAATGAGCCTCTTGTTACAGCCCAGGAAAGAAAGAGGGGGCTGGAATTGTGATATGAGAAAGACATGCAAGATTTCACTTACTCTGCAGTATGTATTTTGTGACAGCATCAATCCTTTGAACAAACAAAGAAGTATTAAAGTCAATATATCTCCACAAGCCTCTGATGCTAATCTTTTTTTTCTCATTTTAATAATGTGATGCTTTATACAAAGTACATATACTATAGACAGTCTTCCGGGACTTGTTCAAAAAATATATTAAAATATTCAGCTGATATATTTTGACAAAGAATCTTGCTAAGAGAGCTTCAAATGTTTCTGTTTTGTGGACAGTTTAGAGATGTCTATCACATACTAAGGCATTCATAATGCCATCGGAAAGGAGTGGAAGGCAGTTTATAAGCTTTGCACTGCAGAGAACAGTTTAAACTCCCAGACAGTGTTATGATGGGAGGTAGCCAAACTGAAAAGGGGGAAGAAAATTAATTATCCATCCAAGGAGAAGGACCAGAAACTAATTCCTCTCTGGAACAGAACTAAACTGTGCACACTAGGAGAGAAAAGAAGCTGACCTTAGCCTGACAGGATGTTTGGAAAGGGAGCAAGCACAGCATAGGCTCTGAGGTGTCAGATTCTGCATTTTCAAGACCTCTCTACCCAAGGAAAAGTGGAATTTCTTTTGACCTGACAATTTGTGTGCTAAAGACAATTGGCTGGAAATGGCTGCTGACACATCCTATAAACTAAAAACTGTCCTAGACAGAAGAAAAGAAAGGTATTTATCAAGGATAATATGCCTGGAAAGATCCTTTGAATCCCCTAAAATGCCAAGCAAGCAGGACATCTGATCAAAGAGGTACAGGGCACACAGGTACACCATGTAGGATCCCAAAATTGTCTCCAACACCATGTAAGAAGTTTAATGTTGATGTGAAATGTCTTAAGAAGGCAAGAGAGGGGAAAAGATGAGAAGACTTCTGCTTGACACCCAGTATAACCATCAAACTTAGCAAGGCCAATCAAGTGTCTGTGTGGCATTTAGTTGCCAAGTGCAGTTAAATCACAACAGAAAGCCAAGTAGGTTACACATTTCAACTTGAATATGTTTATTCCTTTATTATTAGTGATTCTATAACACATTTGAGAGCATTTTTAAGCCTTGTGCCAAGCCTGTCTTTCATGTGTGTTTGTCACAAGTCAGCAGGTTACACTGATATCCAGAGGACCCACATGGAGAAGGAGACACAGATGAACTATTAAGGTTTCTGTGTTGGTCCAGGGGGCTGCAGAGGCTCACAAACATAAGAAACATATGAAGTGTGTCCAGAAAATACCTTAATGAAAGCAGGAAAGGAAAGTAACCTGTTGATACAGAGAGGGATGCAAATAGAGAAAGCTTGACTGAATGTGGAACAAGTGGTAAATCTTGCAATTTTATTCCAAGGAAATTTTAGTAATATGAATTCTGCATGACATTTAACAATTTTCATTGCATTAAGAATTTATTTCACAGAAATATCATTAGCTGTTTTTAAATGGTGTATGAATTACATTAGTAATTACCTTTGTTATTCACTGCATTTAAATATTGCCTCAGGAAAACTATGGCCACATAAACAGTCCATAAACTCCCCTTCTTGTTCTGAAATGAACCAAACCTGAGAGCTAATTATGACATTCCTTCTCACTAAAATGTACTCTTCCTTCCTTAGGTAGGATAACAATCACTCCCCGGAGACCTTTATTAAATCTGGGCCTTTTATTCCACAGATAAAATCATAGAAATTACAGCATTTTGTCCTTGAACTGATAGCAGGAATAGATCTATGGAAATAAGAGTAGCATTTTCTTAACAAACTAAGTTTCCTTCACCTAAACTGGTAAAAAAATACAGAAAAGAGCCTGGGTCTAACAGGTTCTGATAACACAGTGTGAGATCTAACTTAAGCCTTGTATTACAATAGCATTAAAAATGTCCTAGATGCTTCTAAGAGAAAGAATTAAAAACTCTTCTCTAGCGTCAGAAGACAAATTATCTGTTTTGCAGTCAAGACATATCACAGAGGCAGATGGTGATGGTTTAGCACATAATATTTTGGGATGGCATTACTTAATAGGTCCAACCTTATTAGGCTCCATGCTGTGCAAATAGCTGCAGTACTCCCAAGGTCACCACATTCTGCTTTTTGCCACCATTTGTTGACTACAAAATGCCCAATGGCTACAACTGTTCCTCTGTAGGAGGCTGCAGTCTCTTAAAATTGCCATGATCTACTCAAAAGAGAGAAAATATAAGTGAAGGACAAAAATGTTTATGCAGGAAAGAATATATTTACCTTGACTTATTAGGAGAATTTTCCCTGATTACATTTAGGAAATAAATGTTTTGTTTTTCCATGGGTGAGGGCAGTAGAAGAGAGCCCGGGGAAGAATGTGGAGGGCTGAGGACAACAGCTACAAGCTGAGAGTGCAGCCAAGATGAGGGGACTGAGGAGCAGGGAAACACCAGGGCAATTCCTGACTGAGTCAAGCCTTATAAAGTATCACAATGTTCTAAAAGGCTGCACTAAGAATACAGGGAGGGAAGGTGAACATTGGCAGCAGCTGGGATGCAGGCTTTGCACCATGTTTTGTGAAGTCCCTAAGATGAAAGCTCTTTCATGAGGCAAGGGCACTTCTCCAATACATTGAGTGACATTTTCCTCCAGGCTGCCGCTGCTGGCAGCTCTGTGCAGATGTGTTCTGAGAGACACCCCTCAACTCCCATCCCCACCCCACAGATGCCTGGGCAGGGCTCACAGCTCAGGTGCTCCTGGGCATGTGAGGAGGTTCAAACTTGATGGTGTTGGCAAGCTCCCCCATGCACTGGCAAGAGCTGCTCAGAGCACCTGCAGTGACATTCTCCATCCCAGATTTCTTCTTACATTTAGTGGCTGCGAGAAAAACACAAAAAGAAATATATTAGATTTATATATATAGTTTTAGATTAAAATCATATTTCCAGCCATGCAGCTCTTGAGTAGCAGCACAGAAACATCCAGTCTGCAATATGCACAAGTCTTATTCCGAAGCTGTGATGGCACTGACCTGGGGCGAGGTGTGTGGAGTGGATGAGACACACTCCTACATAGGGCACAGCAAGGAGGGAACAGCTGTCCAAGTACACTAACACACCTCCTGTCCACCATGGCTCATTTTTTGTGTATTTTCCTCTAGACCAATCTTTTCTCATGTCTTGTCAAAGACTGTGGACTCTTCAGGGAAGTATATCTTCCCCTCTCCTTATTGCTTGCAGGTTTATCCACTGATTTTCTCCAGTGCACTTCTGTCTGCACCAGGACTTACACAGGGCTACCAGTTTCTTCTCGACATTGCTAAATCTATACTAAATCCCAAAATTATAGATGTAAATTCACAAGTGTAGGGCAGGAGGCCAAAGCACCACGGAGAGAAAGACAACAGCAATCTTGCTCTGGTCTTTCCATCTTCCTCTACAGGACTACAGTGCTCACACTGAACCAGGACACTCTCCTCAGTCACAGATGTGACTTTATTTATTTTTTTAATTACATATGACTTCTTCATTCCAAGGAACAAAGCCTATGAGTCACAGAGGATTTGGTAAAGCCATTTTTGTTGTGCTGACTGGAGCCCAGTGGCTTGGTCAGGCAACCCATCCTAACCAGGTTCTTCTAAGAAGAGCAAAGCTAAGTGACCAAACCCAGAGACTCTGTTTTGTGACAGATAAACATGGGAATGACAGCACTCAGAGCACTCTAGTCTGGCATCACTTCCACAGGGCTACTCCATCACTGCGCCTTGTCCCCTCAGGCTACCTCTAAAACACACAGATTCAATTACCTAGCAACCAAACTCAGGGCTCAAACACTTGTTACACATTCAGGCAGGAGCTGCAAAAGGATGGAGGCTATGGATTTGGGTCCAAAAAATTATTTTTCTTAATGAAGCTAATATAATCCTGATTACTGGGAAAATGGAGACTAATAAAATAGCTATGGATAATGATAATTAAATAATAATAACAAAAGAACTATCATAAATAGAGTCACCCTGAATCACAATAATGTACTTTGCATATACTTCTGAATCAGTATTTTGGACATATCAAAACCCAACTGATTTTCTTTGTCATTTCAGGTCCCTAAGTTGAGAAATTCTCTTGGAGAGGAAAAAGACAATGAAAAACCTTGGATTTGTTGGTTCAAAGTTCCAAGCAAATTCAGTTTTTTAAGTTTTATATTCCTATTTCTGTTTGCATATTACTTGAGGGGATGAACCTACAGACAGAAGGAAAAATAGGGCACAGTTATTAAAAACAGGGCAGTGATGCTTTTTATCACTTCATCTTAGAGAAAAACTTCCTCTTAGAGGAAGAGGATAGAGATATCATTCCAGTCAAGAGATGTTCTTAAGAAAAAAAGATAAATTGGTTCAGATGATCAATATCTATAATGTGCTGAGAAGCAACCAAGTTACTCAGCTTTTTTACATGGTCTGAAAGTAGACCTACAAAATGCAGAGGAAGAAGTGAGGGAAGAATTCAACTTTAGATAAAGGTTGCTTTTGTTTTTAAGGAAAAAATAAAATCTTTTGCAATTTTGTCTCTTCCTTAAAGAGATATTTTAAATTTTCCTTGGTTCAAAAAAAAAAATCTGTTACAATTACAGTAATTCCAAAACTGCAGAACCAGGTAGTTCCTTCTTGCATGTCCTTTGGAAGTTCAGCATTTGGACACAATAACTTATTTTGCCTAAATTGATTGATTCTGTCAGTTTCTGGAATGGGAGCGAACACCTGTATCCAAATGAAGTCCAGGGCAGCACAGAAAAGCTTCTGTTTGACCTAGCATGTCTAGAAATAGTGAAAAGATTCCAGAGCTTTAAAGTGTTGCTACATTGAGAGCCTTTGAGCTATCCTCAACTAAATCATGTTATGCAAAGCATAATCCTCATATCTCCATTCTTCCATATTTCTGATACTCTTCTTATCACAGTTGTATGCTTTCTACCCATTGCAATAATTTTTTCTATATATTTTTTTAATGCTATTGTAAAAAGAAATTATTATCAGGGGTTTTTTCCTGTTTACACCTGACAGATTTTTCTGGGACATCTCTTCCTGCAAGCTATCTGAGTCATCTAATACAGGACCTTGCAAGAAGCTCAGGGATTGTCCTTCTACTAAGAACACCAATATAGAGTACAGATGGCAATGACTTGCTATGACTTGTTGTGGGATTGCAGCTTGCCTAGGGATCAGGTTGAGCTGGGATGTGCTTACAGGTCTTCTTGAGTTGTCTGCCATTCAATACTGCCTCTTCTGTCAGAGGTCACCAGGCCCAAAAGCCACTGCACCATAGTGAAACTCTCCCTAAGGTGGAACTAATGCTCAAGAGAAGCCTCTTTTGGGTCAGTGTTGTGCTGGGCAGATCAAAGCAGATACAGCTGGGTCAAGTCAGTGAATTTATTTTCCCAAGCAACACATTTATATATCTCATATGATGGTATCAAAAGTTTAGATACATCTGTGTGAACTGGGGGCATTAGCATGGAAGATGTTTGATTCCCTTTCCTCAGAACTGTGATTTACTCCACAGTAAATATCCAGTTATGCAATATGTGAAGACAACATGGAGTGACCTGGTGCTCACTAATGCATACCAGACTCCACAAGCTGATGAACTGCTCCTCACAACTGCTTCTCCTTAGTCCTCTACTATGCAAGTGGCAAATATTTAACATTAGAATTTCTTTTTCATTTTGTTTTTCTCCTGGGTCTCAACCATGGCATTCATATTGCTACTCTTAACATTTGTGAATAACCACTATTTTCATCATCTCTTCTCTCAAAAAAACCTCACACTTTTAAGTTCATATTTTCCATGTTCTCAGAAACCGGTGTTTTGGATCATAGTAATTTTATACTCTTTTATTTTTATTATTATTATTATTATTATTATTATTATTATTATTAAGCTAAAGAGAAGAAAGAAGCAAAAGGTATACAGAGTTATGTGCCTCCAAAATCACATTCTCTTGCACATAGAATAGAAACAAGGCCAGACACAGAAGGGCTAAAGTGGTTGCCTAGCATATAAGATGTTGTCATTATTTAACACGTCCTGTTTCTATGGAGGTAGGTTCAAAGTTCAAACTCACTACCATGATTTATCATGGGCTACTATTTCTATCATTGTGACAAACCAGGATCTCAGTAAATAAGACATGAAGGCCACATCCTGAGGCCACAGTTTCAAGATGCAGAAATGAAGCTAACCAGCATGTTTACCTCATCTTTAATGCCCAGGCTGAGCTGTGTTCACTGTGACACCTCAGGGCCTGCACACTTTTGAACTCTGAGTCCATATTTTCTGTGAGGAGCCACAGTAAAATCAATGATCACAACAGCTCTCACCAGTTACCATGAGTGAACAGCAGGACATTGTGTTACCACATGCCTGCATGTAGTTTCATGTCCTAATGACAGCTTTGCTTTGAAACTACTTATGCTTTTTAACAAAATTTTAAGAGGTTCCAAAAGTAGAAGGCACAGAGTGCCAGAAGGCCCCATGCATTTCAGATGGCTTCTACAGAGGCCATTAACTTCAACTTCCTGAACCCTGACAGCCCAGGAAAACACAGTGCATGCCTGGAAGGAACTCAAACAGCACTGAACATTAAATGAAATCCAGACAGACAAGCTACAGATCCAAGATCTTTCACCCCCCAGCAGTGGTAGGCAGAGAAACTCACAGTGTTCACTGTACTGCAGGAGGATAAAGGTGCAATAAAAGAGGGAAACTTTGAGGAATTTATGAAAAAATTAAAGATAATATCTAGAGAGCTTACTGTCTTTTTTTAATAGCTGCTTGGGGTGAAAGTATGGGAGAAGGGACAAATAAGATAGAAGTTTTTCAGAGGTCTGCATCTACAAAGTAAATTCTCTGAATATGAGATAAGAAAAGGCTCTTTAGATGACAGATTGTGTGAATCAACACATGCAGGTAACCAGGGTGACCACCAATCCACAACCAAAATGCAAAGAGTAAATTTATTTCATTATCTTGCTAACAACACTGGCTAGCAGAGACACACAGAGGGACAGGCTGCCTTAGCAAAAAGGGAGAGCCTGTTGACGACCTCAATATATCAAAAGGCTCCATGCATGCACAGTTTATCACAAGGCTGTACTTTCATTATCTCTCTCTCCTCAAACATGTCTGTGGGAGTGCATTATCCCTGCACAGGAATACTATTCAAAACAGGCAGAGGATGAACAACAGTAGGCATAACAAAAGGAGTTGTCCCAAAATAATAGTCTTAGCATTCCCAGCTAAAAGGTCAGTTTGAGTGAAATTATTGTCCCCTCACCAAATCTTCTGGTTTTAACCCTCTCCTTCCAGCTCAGATTAACTTGGATTTTATTAAAAGTACCTTTGTACAATTACTGAGGAAGGTCATTCAATACTAAAAAATGGCCAGTTACAAGAACATGCATAGTAGACTCGAAGCCACATGAGATAAAACATCTAGTCTGTCTACACTGTCTTTTGGTTGAAGGTGTTGTGCACATAATGAAAATTTTTTTTAGACCAAGAAATGTAGTGAGAAAACTCTAAAAACCCAACATAGCACTGCTGACTTCTTACACTAGGTCATTTAGTGAAGACATTTGTAATGCAAAGATGAACAAATGTTTGACTAGAAGAAGGCCACGTAATAAAGGATGTCTGAAAAGATGGTATTGCAAGAAAATTACCAGAAATCCAAATTTTACAGGAAAGAAATAATGTGCCTTTCATCATTATATGCCAAGAACTAATGGGGAATTTGGGTGATTGGCATAGGCCAGTCAGAACTGCCTTGAGTTAAAAATTATCCAGTTGCTTATGCCTGGGGATCCCAGAAGAAAGTGGAATCCTAGGAAGAAACATTGAACACCAGCTCTGACACCTGGAAATTTAGCAGGCAGAAGCTGAAAGTGATGCAGAAGCTGAAAGTGATTCAGAAGCTGTTCCTGATCAGTGAGTAAAACCACACTGGTTTTAGGCAATAACAATTTTTCTAATGATGTTTCTTACTATAGGACAATTGCTGAAGCAGCAAAGATACAGGTGAAGACAGAGGCAGACACAAAGTGTGTTTGAGCAGCATAAAGGGTTGTTCTATTGCATTTGCTCTAATTTCTCAGTTTAATCTAGTCACGCATCAGTTCTTTCAAAAGCAAGGTCATGCAGCTTTCTCCACGTTTCCAGTGACACATTGGTATTAAACAAAAACATGTTGAGCAGTGTAACTCTGTGCAATATGCAGCCTCTGAACGGTTCTTTTTACCTTATTTCAGCATATAATGTATTTTCCTCTGGGTTGAGACCAGCGTTAGCTAACAGCATTGCTCTCCTTCATTTCCGAAGAGCTTTGTAAAAACTGGGCTTGCTGTGCAGCTGTCCTAAAGCTGTGTGAGCCCACCTCCACCACTGCAAGCAGAGACAGAGAATGCACCTCTATCAGAGAGTGCACGTGTGTGTGCATGCATCCCAGTGTGAAGCATAGTGATATTAGAAATCACATTTGGCACTGTTAAGCTTTCCTGGTGATGCCAGGATAAGCAATGGGAAAAAGAGGTAATGGACATAATGGTTGGTTTCTGGTGGGAGCTGAAGAAGACAAAGATGTGGAAAAAGATGGAAAATCCTCAAGACAGCATGGAGGACTGAGATGCACTTATGCTTGTGATAGGGTGGAGATGAAGAAGAAAACCAAAGATAATGGAGAGATGTTTGCTCACTAAGTACTAAGGGAGGGGAAACACTATTTTATCTCCTACATAATACATAATTAAGAAGATATATTGTAAATCTCTTGCAAGGGAGTCACAACATACAGCCATACCATGTATGAAGCCAAATTACCTCACATTTAGTAATTTGACTATGGCTAATATTTTTTCCATAAAAACATGAAGAAAATGAGCTCTGGCCATTCCCCAGGAACAAGAAAACAGGGTATCACACAGAAAACTGAAAACTTATTAGTAGTAAATACCACAGTACCCCCATTGTCTTTGCAGTATATCTTGTTTGATAGGCCAGTCCTTCTTTGGAAAAAAACCAGAGAATGCAATAGATGCTTCTTCCCTTATAACAATCACAATAATATGGCCATGCAAACTTTAGCCTACTTTAGGATCTGAATTTTGCACGTGTGAAGTTCACCAAAGTGCAATGAAAAGACAAACAAAGCATTTTTCAGGGACAGATCCAGGCACACACTCCCAGTGCTTTGGGACAGCAGCTGTCTGTCAGTCACAGCAGTAAGGGCTCACCCCAGGCAGGATTAAGGTGGTTCCTGCTCCCTCTGCACCACCTGCACTGCCTGCTCGCGTGCGGAACTGAGTGCTCCTCTCCTTCCCTCCCCCCCAGACCTGCTCACCCACCACATGCCAGGTCAGCCATGTTTGTACAGCTCCTAGCATGATGACTCATGGCTGCAAGACAGCTCCAAATCGTTCATCACAGATGAATCAGGACTCCTGCTGGCACCCTCTTACAGCTTAACTGCCAGCAGTGCTCGTGTTCTCAGATTATGATACTAATTTGACACTTACAGACTTTAACTGTTCACAGCATTATATGTTTCCCCTTTGCTTTGCAAGACCCAGTATAAGCTTCTAAAGCTTTCCTTTCCATTTTCAGTAATGACTGTGATTATTAGAAAATTCTGCAGTATACCTGCATAACCTTTATACTTGCTTTTTAAATGTTGTAGTTGCTGCAAGATTTGAGACCCATTTACTTGGACCCACTTACTATTAGGCTCTGATTATGGGAATTTTCTGACTTTTGGCAGATTTACAGATTTCTTCTCTAAGGTGTTTCTTTCAGGTTGTAACTCTCCACAACCCCTGGATTATTTAGAAATAAAGACAGGATGGAGGCTGTGGGAGATGTGTTACTTAACTAGTTTAGGTGACTTTAAATTCTTAACTCAAGTGCAAGTGGAGGATAAAAGTTAAGAGTTGACGTTCTCAGGAGAATCCAGAAGATAAGAAGATAAGTGTGAAGGGACTATAGAGCTCATTGAAAGAACTTTAAACTAGATTTGAGTGGTCAAAAGGATAAAATGAGCCTTGCTAGAAATAAGCCTGTGGACAGCACACCAATATTTGAGGGGTGGTGTGTAGCCAGGTCCTTTGGCCTGTGGAGGTAGGGGATGGAGATCCTTCCAGCAGCAAAGACACAAGGGCTTTCAATGTGGTAAAAAACACAGAAGCATCTGAGAATGGTCAACCAGGAATTTGGGCTTCCCTGTCCAAAAATGTGGTAAGATCAGCAAGCAAAGTGAAGTACATCTACACCAATGCACACAGCATGGGCAACAAACAGGAGAAGCTGGGAGCTGTTGTGCAGCAGGAAAACTATGACATAGTTGCCATCGTGGGATGATTTGAACAACTGGAGCACTGCAATGAAGGGCAATAAACTCTCCAGAAGAGATAGGCAAGGAAGGATGGGTGTACTAAAAGACTACTACCACACGTAGTCTTTTAGCTTAAGGAATGTCTTGATTTTCTGGAGCTTAATGATTGTGACAATAGGGTGGAATGCTTCCAGGGAAGGCCAAGGAGGCAAATATCCTGGTGGGTGTCTGTTATAGACAACCCAAGCAAGATGAAGAGGCAGAAGGAATATTCTGTAAGCAGCTGAGAAAAGTCTCACAAGCACTGACCCTTTCTCTAGGGGCACTTCTGCTTACCAGTCTGCTGGAAATACAACAGAGCAGAGAGGAAGCAGACCAGGAGGTTCCTGGAGAGAGTGTTACGACAACTTCTTGACACAGCTGGTCAATGAGCTAACCAGGGGAGGTGCCCCACAGGACATGTTTTTAATGAACAGGGAAGAACTAGCCAGAGATGTGATGGTTAGAGGCTGTCTTGGAAACAGTAAGCATTAAAGGATAGAATTTTCACTTCTTGGAGAAGTCAGGAGAGAGACTGGCAGAACTGATAACTAGGACTTCCACAGGTCAGATTTTGGCCTGTTTAGGAGCATAGTTGACAGCATCCTGAAGGGCAAAAATGTCCAGGAAATCTGGATATTCTTCAAGAAGTAAATCTTAAAGAGCAGGTTGGACAGACCTCTCAGAAAGACTACAAAATTTTTGTGATGTTATGCAGGGAGAAAATTAGAAGGGCCAAAGCCCAACTAGAACTTAATCTGACTACCGCAATAAAAGACAGCAAAAAATGTTTTTATAAATACAACAAAATTAGCAACAAAAGTAGAACTAAGAAAAATCTCCATGCTTTATTAGATACAAGGGGAAACATAGTGACAAGTGATGATGGAAAGAGTGAGGCTATTGGCATGTCTTTAAGAGTAAGGCTAGTTGTTCATAGGGTACCCATCCCTCTGAGCTAAAAGAGTGACACAGAGAAAAATGAAGTTCCAAAAATCCAAGGTGAAATGGTTGTTGATCTGCTACACCACCTAGACACACACAAGTCTATGGGGATGGACGGATCCACAAAAGAGTGCTGAGGGAGCTGATGAAAATGCTCACTGAGCTACTTTCAATTGTTTACCAGCAGTCCTGGCTAACTGGGCCGGTCTCAGTTGATTGGAATTCAGCACATTTCCTCCTCAGCAAGTTCACTGAGGATAAAAAACCAGGAGGAATGGCTGATACCTCAGAGAGCTGTGGGACTCTTCATAGGGACCTTGACAGGTTGGAGAGACAGGCAGAGAAGACCCCTCTGAAATACAGCAAGGGTAAACGCAGGGTCCTGCATCTGGAGAGGAATAACCTCAAGCACTGGTACAGGTTGGGGGCTGACCTGCTGGAAAGTAACTCTGTGGAGAAGGACCTGAGGTCTGGAGCATCAGTTCTATGAGGAGTGTCTGAGAGAACTGGGGTTGTTTAGCCCAGGGGAAAAGGAGGCTCAGGGGGAAACTTACCACTCTCTGCAACTGCCTGAAAGGAGGATGTAGTAAGGTGAGTTCAGTCTCTTCTCCCAAGTAACAAGTGATAGAATGGCTGGAAGTGGCCTGAAGTTGTGCTGGAGAGGTTTAGATCAGACATAAGGAAGAATTTCTTTACTGAAAGGGTGGTCAGACATTGGGGTGGGCTGCCCAGAGAAGTGGCTCATTTTGAAAAATGTGTGCATGTGGGAACCCAGGGACACGGTTTAGTGGCAAGTGTGTAACAGTGCTGGCTTAATGTTTGGAACTGATGATGATCTTAGAGATCTCTTCCAACCTAAATGATTCTAAGATTTGATGATCTGTCTGAGATACCTACACCAACCAAAAGATCTCCCTCTTCCATGGATTTCTTTAGCCATCTTTCAGTCCTAGCTTTTTTATGGTGCCTGTCTTGCATTTCCTTTTGTTGATAGATAGATAGATAGATAGATAGATAGATAGATGATAGATAGATAGATTTTTCATACATATTCATTGACATCTGTCACATACAGTCACCTCTTTTTTATAAATTATTTTGCTATATCTGTCACCAGTAGTGCAAAGAAGTATTTCTGTACAAAGAAGTGCTGGCATTTCCCTAGCTTGTTCAATATCCAAAAGACAGCATAGCATAACTGCACTTTATCAAAGAGATTGATCATGACTAATACTCATGGAATCTTGACCCCACAACCTGTACCAGTGAGCTCCCACAAAAGCCCTAAATGATTTAATTAGCAGTAAGAAGTTATGTGCTTCAGGTAAATGAGAGGATTACATGAACACATGCATCCATCAACATGTTTTGGCAAAAGGAAACCTCTTATGAGAATTGGGACGTTATACAATCACACACTCTTGCTTTGCAATGCACTTTCCATAGACTGCATCTCATAAATATCCTTTAACAACCTCATGTTCTCTATGCTTCAGCAACCTGAACTTATTGCTGATGATTGAGTGGGGTCTGGATGATTTTGATGTGGTGTCACTAATGGGTGTTTTCCATTGGGAGGTTTCCAAGACATTTTTTTAGTGGAGTTTGCTTGTTTATCACAATGTTATGGAAAGAATCCCATTTCAACAAGACCTGTCAGGTATGTCTTGCTGGCTTTTTCCTGGCAGGTTGTTCCAGTCCTGTACCAGCCATCCCTTGGCAGGCAGCAGCCAGATGTACCACTGTGCATCAATAATTTTCACTGAAGGATTTTGAACATGGGAAGTCCCATTATGGGTTTTCTGGAATTCAAGAAAAAAAGACATTTGAAAATTTGAAGGTACACTTCATCTCTCTGCTGTAACTTTTCCACATGCCATCTCTGGGAGTTAGAGGCTGCTCAGATGAGGAAGCCAGCAGGAGGCAGAGACATACCTGCTCTGTTAAATGAGAAGAGTCTGGGAAGCCAGCTCAGCCACTCCACACAGTCTGTCCACTCTGCCGTCATTTTAGCTTGCTCCATGGTGTGTTCCACCTAGCTGTCTCCTAGACAATGTCCTAGTATGGCTCTGGGGGTGCTTTACTAGTGACCCCTCCGAAAGCCAATGCAAACTGCATTACATCAGATTTTGTACCTGTCCTTCAATGTTCTCAGATTCTGCATTCTGAAACACCCCACGTGATTCCCAGCTCCCCCTCCCCAGAACCTTCAACAGACAATGTAACTTTCAGGTTATAGAAACACAATTTTGCAGGCTGCAACACAGCCCCAGCACAGTTTTACATACCATGAATGGAAGCCCAGCATATGCTTTTTAACTCTCAGGCTCACCAGACAGGGCCTCGGAAAACCCAGGACAAAACACTACATATAAAGTGTGGCTGTCACATTGCCACTATCTTCCCAGGAGTCATGGTCATGATGCAGGGAGATTGCAGATGTTAGAGACAAATTTCCACCCATATTTTTTCTAATCTTTACCTGATGTACTTTGATGTTCCTGTCTTCAGAGACAGGACACTTGTTCACAGCCCATCCTTTTGCTTCACTCATGTCTGCGTTTACCTCCACCAATGAACCAACCTACTGAACTGTTACAACTGCAGTTCCAGCAGCCTGGTCACCCCTCCTAACAGTCCATGTGCAGATCTCCTCTCCAGCAGTGTTAGAGCATGCCAGACATGAGGTGTCTCATTATTTCTTGCTCCCAGCTTCCAGCAGCAGCTGGCACACCCTGCTGCAGTTTGAGCCTCAGATGTCAGATGTCACTGTGCAAAGCTTCCAGACACAACCCTTTGGTCTCCTCCAGTGCCTCTGCTCCTTGTCAGACCAATACTCCACAATTTCCATTCTTCACTTGGCAAGGACTCTAAGGCACTGATTCCATTTCATTTTCCAGTGAAATCTCAGTTCAGTAACACTTGGCCTAGCTTCTTAGGTAGATATTTCCAAAGTATTTTTTAAAATAAATATTAAAAAGCCCCTACCTCTGGATATCTCTCTGAGATACCTCTTCTCAGCTTGATTGATGGAAGGGTTTTTCTTCCACTTCACCAGCTCTTTCAGATGTCTGCTCATTGATACATTTTCTGAATTCTCTGCTTGAGCTCACTGAGTTTTTCCATATGTAGCTAAGTTTCACCTGGGAGATGGTTTAAAATTCTCTTGCCTTTTTTAGTGAAGATTACAAGCATTTACTGTGATGATGACTATACATTTTACCTTGAGCAGGGGTTCTTTGGCCAACTTTAATCCTTGTAGCAATTGACTTTGAGCCACTGTGCGCCTCAGCTGGTAGACAGGTATCAACATTTACTGTGCTATTCTTACCCATCAGAGACAGTTTGAAAATACAAATTTGCATCTGGTGATCCAAAATACAAGGACCTGCTCATGCTTTAAAAGTAAAGAAATCAGATTTGTATCTTTATAAGACCTTTATATCTTTGTAGCAGGTTTGTATCTTTATATATCTTCAGATATATCTGTATATCTACTTTTTTCAATATCATGAGAAAAAAAAATTAATGTGTGGTATCAGCATGCCTTGCAAGCTTTTAGACTCATGAATTATTTATTAGCCAATGTGCTTCAGTCACAAGATAACCTAAAGAAATTCCTTTTTGGTTACAACTGTCAGCTTCCCTTATTCCTCATTCATTTTGGGCTGAAGTGCAGTAGCAATGCCACCCAGGTTTAGTGTTGGACCTGAAAAAGTAGCATTGGCTCTTAAAATAACTAAAAACTCAGTTGTGCCAGGCACAGGAAGTGTTCAAGGCCAGACTGGATAGAAGTTTGAGCAACATGATCTAGTTGAAGAAGTCCTTGCTCATTGGAGGGGGGTTTGCATTGAGTGACTTTTAAAGGTCCCTTCAAACTACTCTATGATTCTATAATCCAAAAGCAAAGCAAAGTTCCCATTCAGTTATTAAACTTTCAGCATATACAGGATGGACTTTGCATAGAAAGATAAGGAAGAAAATAATTACTGGTATACTACCTCTTTGAGACAAGGGAGACATTGTTATTCTTTCCTTGTCCTCTCAGATCAAAGCTGGACAGAAACCAGAATAACTTGAAAAAGGGTTAGTAAGTCCATGAGGTCTATTTAAATGGTCAGTTGAGACTGAGTTGTAGGTAACCAGGATTAATTAATCTAAAGAATTTTAAAATTATTTCTCCATTCTTAACATCAGGGGTTTTTTTAACCCCTGATCCTCATTTCTTAGCTTGGCTTCTACGTACCGCTAGTCACAGTGAAAAAAATTAATGTGGTGATGACAAGATGGAAATATCAGTCCCTGCAACTGAACTCTGCCAATAGAACCCCTGACTTCAGGATGATGTAGCTGCAGAGCAGAGTATTGCTGGGCTGCTCAGAAACACAGCATTTTTTTTTCATTAATGTAGGTCAATTATGACTGAGTTTACTCCAGGCATTATGAATATAATCACAGAAAAAAATTTCATGCAGTGTATAAATGACACAAAAATTTGTCTTTCACATGCAGCTTTTAAAAACAAATTGGTGGGTTTGGACTGTGAAAAACAAATGTGTTTTTCATAAAAGCAAAAGATTTTGCCTTGTTTTGAGCCTCTCCTCCCTTTGCTCCTGAAAAAACCATTTTGCAATTTTTTTTACTTCTTTCATCAGCTTTTTTTTTAACTGAGGTGATTCCTGAAATTCTTTTTCCAAAACAAAAAGATTTCCATAAATAAATCATAAAAGTCTGGGAGAAGTCACTGCTGCAGTAAAGCAGATGAAAACCCAGTCAGCATCTCCCTCCCCATGAAGCTGACAGGTTGATACCCCACTTCAACAACAATCGAATAGCAAATGTACTGCAAAATTTTCTTCTCTTCCTTGATTTTATCTTTATTTCACTTTGGCAGGTAGTAACTGCCTTTCCACTGTTACAAACTTTTCTAATGCTTCACAGAGACTATTGTTGAACACATGACTATAAATCTACCTTTATATTGAGCCATTGAATGTTATAACAAAGGGAAAATACCTCCCCTGGGATAAAAAAAGTCTGATTTCTATTTTCTAAGTCCCATTAAAAAATTACTGAATAAAATGGATTCTTATATCAAGGAGAACAAGAACCATCAGTGACATCAATAGTTTCTAAGGTATATGATAAACCACATTACTTAAAATCTTTGTGTTTGTTACAAGACTTGTGTTGTTGAGAAAAAGGTCACTAAATACCTCAACAGTTAGTGAGACCTGGGGTTTTCTTCTTCTGATGTAACACACACACACACAAAAAGCTACATTTGCAAAATTTTAAGCATTGTTACTATGAATGAGGAGAAAATTAATAACAAGGTAGCTGGGAGAAAAGTAATGGTCAATTTACTGAGCTATGCCTCCTTACTGGATTGAATGAGGTGTATGTGCATCAAGTAACAAAGGGCTGGATGAAAGTCTCTTCTCCCAGGCAACAACTGACAGAATGAGAGGACAAAGTCTTAAGCTGAGCCATGAGAAGTTTAGGTTAGGTGTTAGAAAGAAATTCTTCAAAGAGTGATTGGTCACTGGAATCATCTGCCCAGGGAGGAGGTGGAGTCACTGTCCCTGGAGGTGTTTAAAAAAGACTGGATGTGACACTCAGTGCCTTGGTTTAGTTGATGAGGAGGTGTTAGGTCATAGGTTGGACTAGATGATGTTAAAGGTATTTTCCAACCTAGTTTATCCTGTGATTCTGTGAACCCCTTCAATATAACACTCTGAGCCCAACCCATCAGAGAATTCCTCACTCAATAAAGCCATTTTTTCCATGTAGTTTTGTCTTGTATGAGTGTAGTGAACTCCACTAAATTAACCAGATATGATGCCTGATATGACCAGAGTAAGCCATCATAATGAAGGCTGGTAGCTCTAGGATTGCCATAGAATTTCTGTGTGCCTCAGTGGAGGAGTGGTCCTGGAGACTAAAACAACCCGGATGAGTTGACAACCCTGATAGCAGTGACTGTACTGCTAATGATTTGAGGATAAACTTCCATGTCCTCAGACTTAGGACATCATTTCTCATATTGACATTTGCTTCTCAAATGTGCAGTGAAGTCCTTAGAGATACAAAGTCAGAGACAGAATTTATAAATGTCTTGAAATTATTTGCAATTATGAAAAATATCTCAAAAATTGAATAATTTATTAATCTGCTGCTCCCAGAGTTGGCTCTTCTCTGTTAATCTTATTGCACATCCTTTGGCATCAGGTATTAACTGATGCAGATGATTTACTCCTTCATGACCACTGTTAGCCAGGAAAACTCTTCTGTCACATCAAAATGGTGGAGAATACTTGATGGATAGCAAGGATCACTGAACTACTTGCTCCTGTTGATCTTAGTAACCACAAGTATGAAATATCTGTTTGAAAATCAAGCTCTGATTGACTTGTCTAATGTCAGAGACAAGAAAAAAAGCCCTCCAAGTGCACAGCTCTCTTTCCTCAGGCTAATATGTTTTTTACTCATAGAGAAGGTTGTAAAACATGTTGCTTTTTATATGTGGTAAAGATAATAGTAATACCTTCAGCAATGGAAAGTACAGACTGGGACTTTTTTCATGTTATGCAAAAATGTATATGTACACTAAGAAACCACTGCTTGTTCATAAGAACAGGGGACGCCAGGGGCAAAGAAATTAAAATTCCACGTTCTTTCAGTGCAGTCTGGGACAGCAGCACAAGGCCTGTTCAGGAATACCTGACATTGCTTGAAGAACTACAGATCTCAGAGCATGTTCCTTTCCTCTTTTCTCAAGTGGATCTTTCATCCCATCTGGAGCTTCGTGTTTTCTTGGCTACTCAGCCAGCCACATTACAGACAGTGAATTAAAAGCTGCTCAGTGGCTGTAACCACAATGGAAATCTACTCCACAGCTGTGACTTTCAAATCAAATTTAAAAAACCCAAACACACCACTTCATTGTTTTAAGACACACTAATGTAAAAGCAGCATATTCAGTAAATTCATAACTTCATTTACATCAAACTCTGCAGCTTCTCATGTCCAAGAAAGGCACACCCATCTGTCTCAGCCAGAAATCCAGCCCAAGAAACTTTCTGTCACTGAAAGTGCAAGTCTGGATCTACCACTGAAACCCAGAGAGCTATTCCAAGTTCACATCAGCAGAACAAAGATCAGAATCTGACCCAAATATTAACTGATTTTTGGAGTCTCTGTGTCTGGCCATCAAGAAATGCCTGCTGGATGCACACTCTGCAGTCTTCAGGCAGAACACAAGGAGACTAGTGAGGAAACACACATGGATGGTATTTTCATCCATTTTCAGAACTGTTGAGCAAAGAGTGCCAAGTGTTGTACATGTTAGGCACAGAAAAATGGAACATTGCAAAATTAAATCACTCACTATACCAGATTCTACACCTCAACATAGGAATGGTTTGCAAGAATTAGCTCGCTGATATATTTTAATCTAGATGTTCTTTTCCCCTTAATGGGTCAACCTATGGTATTACCCTGGCAGGTGGGAGTGGGGAGTTACCTCTGTTGCCTTGCTGGCCAGCTCCACTAGACAGCCCTGTGGTGTCTGTACTCACTTTGGAGTACCTCTTGTCTCAGTAGGTGTCTTCATATTGCATAAGACAGCATGCTGATGTTGAAACTAGCACTGAAGGAGCAGAAATATCCATGAAACACCACAAGAACATAATAGAGATAATTTCCCAGATCCCAGAGCAGCACAGCAGCACTGACACATGAGCTAATGAGGGCTTTCACCAACACTTTTCACCTTAGCTACAGCATAGCGCTGGCCCCGCAGACCTGCCCCTAGATAGGGAGAAAGGCCCAGCAATGTGAATTTAAGCATCTCTGTGCCTTTCTCTACTGCATGGGGTAGAGTACCTGAAATATCACAGAGGCTGAGTTCATGTCTCACCGTGAGGAATTCTAAAACAGATGAATGTTGGCAAGTGAAATACTGTTAGTGAACCCAGGAAAAGTTTTTCCAATAAGAAGCCAGCAAGGCAATTTAGTTCAACTATTTGGGTTATTTCCTCTGCAACAAAGTGGCTAAGAGCTAAATTTTGTCTAGTTATTCATAACATTTCTCAGCACTGCTAAATAATTATATTGATTATTTTAATGTACAAATTGGGTAAAAAATACCTGAAATACAATATACAACTTCTTTCAAAACTCATTTGGACTAACACTGATTTCCCAGGTAATCTGGGAAATTTAACAGAGAAAATACTTTATTTTTTGTAAGGTTATAGAAATAAAAAATTATTATGAAGCCTATCAATGGAGCTAGACGTTGTTGTCTGCTACTTTACTGGGCAGAGGGTAAGAGAGTCCTGCACTGTGCTCCCTTCCTCTCCGCCTCTAATGTGTATTTCACAGGAAGCAATTAGAAGATAAAATGTAGGCTTAGATGTCCAAAAGTTAACCTCCTTCCCAGTTCAGTGCTCCAACCCAGATGCCACAAATCTGTGCACTTCTCTTTACTTCTACTCACCAAGGAGAGTCCAGAGACTTCTGGTTTCTGTACAGCTATGAAGGGTGGAAAACACAGGTTTGAAGGCCGTGAAGATGAAACCAGGTGAGGCTGCACTTTGTGAGACACTGATCTGGTGATGCTCAAGCACTGGGAAGAGGACAGAGATGATGTTGATGCCTTAAGTTTTAGCTTTCATATTTTCATGATTCTGTAGTGCATTGGTATATAACTCTGAACTTCATTAAAGTGTTAGCAAGTTCTCTTCACAGTGTAGTTAGGCGAAAAAATACTTTTCCACCCCAAGTACCAAGGACACCATTACAGCTTCAGGCCCAAAAAGTATAAACACCAGTGAATTGAGGAGAGCAAACTGGGAGGATGGGACTTCATAACCTGAAAATGTAATTGGACAATTAACCCCAAAATGTAAATGGACCAAAACTTTAAAAAGTGTGAAAACATGTGACCTGTCAGCCATCTTGGGTGTAGCCTCAGCCAGGCTCTTGTACTGCCCAAGGTGTATCCTTTGAAGGCCGTTTAATAACTACCAACTTTATTCCTTTAATACTGTCTAACCTCTGCTCTAGGTAGCCTCTCAAGGCAGCAACATGACGATGTGACATGGCCCTGCCAGGCCACAAGCATGCCAGACATATCAGACAATCCTTGCTCAGACCCAGGCATGTGAAGGCCATGTCTAATGGGTCAGGTTTTTTGCTGGGCCTCAGCTGAGAAAGGCCCAAGGCAGGGCTGGGCTTGAATTAGAAGCCAAGCTGAAGGGATAGGCATGGACACTGATCCCAAAGCCAGAGGGACCACATAAACAGATCTCTGGTGAACATCAAGGTTATTAGGAAGTTTAAACATTCTCAGTGTTGGCTGATATTCAGCAGGGGAAAAGGACTTGCGTTGTTTTGTCAAACCCTTTTGTTAAGCTCTTGCCTGCACCCTGTGGACTGTGAAGGAGACCCTTGAGTTTATTCTCTGACAGTATTTAGTCTTAGTACAGTGGAGAGCAAAACAAGAGTATTGGAGACTTGAGCAATACTCTAAAAACAAACTGATGGTTTCTTTCCAGGTTTCACCTTTGCTCAAAGTGACGATTTGCATGTCTCCAGTTACCTCTGTGTTATCACATCTGCCAGCAAAGCTGGTGACAGCTCCTGCTGGCCACATACACAGCTCCATGAGCTTTTTGGCCATGCAGGCCTCTTCATAGGTCTCCTATATATTTTATTTCCAAGCTGCTCTATCCAATGACAGCCTGTGTGTTCAACCAGTAGACTCAGTGAATTTATTTCGGAGGGAAAGTACTCATTAATATTTAGAAATTCCAGACTTACAGAGCCAAAAGATCAGTAGTCAAAAAGCTGATAGAAGGCTAAAAAGTGAGCTTGTTTTCTCAAGCAATGAAGATCTAAATTTTTCTAAAGTTGTTGTAAAGAAAAAAACCCTAACAAATTGTGGCAATAAGGATCTACAATAAAATGGTAACAGATACTGATTTCATCCATCCAGTCATGTGGCTAGTGGTAGTGTCAGGCCAGAGAACCACATGACTTTCTTACAGCATGAAAATGAATGTGACAAGAAAGTTGATGTGATTCAGCCTTTGGCCCCAGGGTCTAGTAGTTCTTGGAAAAAGCACCATGAACTTTTTTTGATCTCTTTGGAATAGCCATGATCAATCCTCCAGAGATTTGTAAAAAAAGATCATGCTCAGAACATCCCATTCCCTTCTCTATACCTTATAGAATGTGGTTAGAGATGCTTCTTCCAGCACTCATGATTATCACATATCCTTCACATTCTCTACTCCAAACTGTACTGGACAGCTTAAAAACATCTGTGTCTGAGGTCTTCCTTGGTCTATTATACTCCTTCATCATGAAACTATGCCTTCAGCATCACCTCCGTACAGTGAGAGGGATGCAGAGGTGTCTTGGATACAAACTGAGGAAGGTCAGCAGATGCAGCAGAAGGAAAGCGCTCACACCAATAAGACATGCATGCAACCTCCCCAGCTCCAGCAACAAAAAGAACTGATACATCTGGGAAAAGGAAGCCGTCACAGGAATAAGAGTTATCTCACCAGCAGGACAAAATATTCTTATTCTTATCCTTTTTCTATTATTGTATGAATGCTATACATCTCAGATTTTAAGATCCTACTGCCAAGAAAAAAACTTTTTAAAGGGTGGTATTTGTTGTATTCCAGTCATTAGACAGCTACAGTACAGGACCACACCTGAGGTACTCAAGATCTTTTTTAAATTTAAGGTTTACAGTAATGGGCAGTTTATGTTTTGTTGGGAAAGACCTGACCTACTCCATGCCACAAGCATGAATAAGCCTGTCTGTGAGTCAAAAGTTACTACTTATGCTTTCTCACGATTTATCACCTAGAACCCCTGTAGGCACAAAACCCCCTGAAAACAACAAAATTAATACAATTCAAGCCAACAGGAGAAATGAAATCATGAAAACACCAAGCAACATACTTGAGATTTCTTCCCGTATTTTCTTATTTTGTTTCTTGGTGGAAATGTGAGGAAATACATTTATGTTCCACTCACAATCTCCACAATATAACTATTAGGAAGTGGAAAAAGACCAATCCTGTAAAGAAATAGAAATCCTTCCCAAAGGAAAAAAATCATTTGTTTGTCTTACATTGGCCCTGACACCAGCTGACAATAGGGAGCTATCAAGACCCACAATAAAAAAGAATCCGTTTCAGCCTCAGAAATATCACCAAGAGGCAATCTCTGTCAAATAATTTCCAATCAACAATTGTCACGAGAAATTGCCTTCTTCAATGAAGCAATGATTTTATATTACTATTATTATATGATATATCATATAATTGTATGTTATAAATATTAAATATTATAGTGTATTATTATAAATAATGATAATGGTGATAATGATAATAATAATATCCCTTTTCCTAGGGGTCTCCACACAGGACAGGAAGAATGGTGCCAGTACCCTGACCACACTTATGCGGTGTCTCCAGAGCATCCAGCAGTAGGTGATTTACAGGACAAGTGGGTTATACCTGATATGTGCAGGTCAGCTGCAGCATGCACACAGTGTAGTGGCAGACTTAATGGGAATGCTGGTGGCATTGTCTTCCCTTCCACAGGAGGCAGCACTGCAGCCTGAAATTTGGGCACATTCTTAAAGGGTGGAAACCATAGTCAGGTTATCCTTCATTTCCTCCATGCACACAGCCTCAGCAAACCTTTGTACAGATTTTTCTGCAGCTATGATTCAATAGAACCATACACTGAAGGTGTAGTTCCCCACCAGTGCTCCTGAATGCTGTTTCACACTGGAAACCTGCCTTGTCACTGCCATGACCTGGCTGGCAGCTAGTGAGGCCATGGCATCTTATCTTCCCTCCTCATCCCAGAACAGAATCCAGGAACAGAAAGCATTCTGCTCTGACAGCTCTTTCCTGGCTGACCCCTGGCACTGCGAACCTCCCATTCAGCATCCTGTGGTTGCACAACTTGACCTTCAAATATCTGCTGGGCTTACTCAGGAGCATAACCCTGCCCCACGCACCTCCAGCCTGCTTTCCCACAGCATGCTGAGATACCACCTGCTTTCTACATTTCATAGCTGAAAACAAGAAGACATAAACACCACTCTCAGAAATCCCTACTTATAATAGCCAGCGCTCCTGTAAGATGTCAGGGGGCAAAATGCAGAGGAGCCTATGAAAAATTGGGTTCACATGCCTCAGGATAGGTAAAAGATATCTCACAATTGATCCTCTCCGCTATTGCTGACATTCCTAAATATTAAAATACATTCCATCACAACTGCTGCCTTTACTCCTCGTGCATGGCAAACGCATTGTCTTTACTTGTGGGTTTATGCACACAACCACCAAACAAAGAGCAGCAAGCAGGTATCTGCTGCTTAGTGCTCTCTGTCATAAAACTTTCCAAGTTAACAGACACAAAATGCTGTTTCCACAGAACTAACTATAATAGGTCAAAAAACCCATTCTCTGAGCAACTGTAATTTCTAAGGAAATTTTTCTTAGTCTGTGAAAGCGGAGGTTACTCAGCATGACAAATCTGGAAGAATTATCAAAGGTTTCACTGCCACTCGTCACCAATACTTAAAACTGACTTCCAGCTTCCAAAAATATTAATAATTTACCTAACAATGTCTCCTTGGAAGTACATTTCCAAAAACGAGAAATTTATTTCCAGCCTTTAGGGGATGGTATATATTAGGAATTCAACACAATTTTTCATTAGTACTCATTTGCCCTAAAATCAAAGAAATTATACTACTGCTACAAGGACCTAATAAAGCACTTACACACAGAGATGGCTTTGATGGGAATAGTCATGTGCTTAAGACAAAAGTATCCCTAAGTAATATTTACAGATAAGAGCACATCTTTTCAGGCCCATTTCTCTAAGTTTGTTGAAAAATAACACAATGCAGCCATATAAAGCAGCAATATCCCAGTTGCAGATACTTCAAAAGAGAAAAAGCACCCCATCTATTACATAGGATCAGATTTATAAAGAGAAGTATCCAGTAGCTGCCGACAGAGGAGTAGTCCTGACAAAGAGGAAATATGAGAAATAAGATAAGCAGAGTAAAACTGAGACTTTCAAAAGAGTTAAACAACTTGCGTAACACAAGTTAAGATCTCATACAGTTGGGAAAATTCACCAAATGTTTCCCTCCATAGGTGTACAAATGGGAGAGGAGTACAGCTGACCTCTGACTAAAAAGCCAATAAAATTAATGAAGTGCTAGAAAGCAGACAGGATACGAAAAGGGTGCTAGTCTGAGGCAGCCTCATTCATTGGGTATAAATGTCTTTGAGGTTTTGAATCACAGCTGTGGAAACAAGCTGCTGAATTTCCTCCCCTAACTCTCCCAGTAATTTTGGTATGTAAGTATAAATGCTCTGGAAATCAGCATTAACAGCAAACTGCTGAGTGCCCTTAGTGAGCAGAGGATGCCAGTGGGAGAGGAACTGTGACTTATAGCTATGTTTTCTTGCAGCTAAGGAGGCACATAAATGAGCAGGTAAACAATGCTCAGACTGGATTTTTCCATGTCAGGAACTAATCTAGCTTATCTGAAATTTATAGCACAAGTGAGTCCATTGATCAAACATTTTTAACCTTGCTGATTATAATAGATTAAGGACTCTGTGTTGCAGTGCTCTGTCTGAACCCAGAACAAAATGTTTTATATGTAAGGGAAGACCAAATTTGGATTAATCTTTATTCCTCAGATACAGTCCATTGTTTTAAGCACCTGTTATTTTTTTTCTCTTAAGGGGCACCGTTCTTACACCAGGAAGTGATGGTCCACTATTATCCTGGTAAGAAGGTCACTCAGACTCTGTAAAGCATCATTTTAAATAGTTTTTTTTAATTATTAAAGTTAATAAAGAAAGGACGTATACTACAGAGGTTTTCAAAATTATCTATCTCTCTACACATAGCACATAGCAAAGCAGTCATAAGTGCCTCTAGTTGAAGGGTCAGGAACATGATTACAAAACCTGCAAAGCTTTCTTTGGGGTCTCTGTCTCCTTTGTCTCCTTCCCCTTATGATGGTGAGCACATGACCCAAAGAAACACTTTTTTTCTCTGTCTCTATTTTTGGTTACCCTTTACTTCCATCAGCTCAAGGAAAGCTCTGAGGACTTTTTAGTCCCACTTTGTAGCCAACAGGATATAATCACAATTTTATTTCTGGGTAGAGCTATTTTAGAGCATTAATCTTCTGAACCCTTTAAGAGGTGTGTAACAGACAGTTTACACACATCAGGACGCAATGGCACAGGGCAGATCTATTCTAGCTTTCTAAGAAAGAGGCTTATTTCTCTATAATTTATCATAATCCGTTGCCTGAATGCTGGCCAGCAACAAGGCAAACTCTGACATATGGCAGTCTTTTATGTTGCAATATTTGAACATTATTAAAGAAATGAAAAGGAGGACAAGAAGGAAACTCCTGAAGGATTATGTGTTTGATTCTCCTTTTGAAAACATCCCCTGGCAGCAACACAAGGAAAGGCTGTGCCTGGATCACCACCTTCAGACCCTGACCCATTCATCATAGCTGAAAAATTCAAAAGGAGGTCAGGAGGAAGGCAGTGTCAAGCTTCATCAGAGTCAGCTCCAGAAAGACTTCACATACCCTATTGCTTGCAAATACTTGAAATAGTCAAAAAAGCCTAAATTGGACTGGAAAAAATCTGTAAACGGTCATACAACCAGAAACATACTGTGCTTGCTGGTTTCCTGATGTATCTAGGGAAGCTGTACCTGTAAGGTGGTTCAGCTAAAGCCAGTTGATGTGCACTGCTGTGGTACTTGGATGTTGCTGTGTCGTGGGGTCAGAGAGACAGTCAGAAGGCAGACCTGACTTTATCCAGCCTCTGCCAGGCTCCCTGGGATTTGGAAATGGCCTATGGCTCTAGAGATAAAACTAAAACAATAAATTCTCTCACTAAAAATGAATACTGAACATGTCTCACTGCCCAGTCCGGACACTTGCCATCTGTGCAAATAATAACTGGGAAAGTCTCTACTTGACAACCAGGCAGCAAATCAGAGAGGCTAACCTAAGGGAGACACAGAATCACAGAATGGGTCAGGTTGGAAGAGACCCAGTGAGGCATCTGGTCCAACCTCCCAGCTCCAGCAGGGCCATCTTAGAGCACACAGCGCAGGATTGTGTCCAGACAGTTCTTTAATATCCCCAGTGAGGGAGACTCCACATCCCCTCTGGACAATCTGTTTCAGTGCATGGTCACCCACACAGTAATGAAGTTCTTCCTCATGTTCAGATGAAATTTCCTGTGCATCAGTTTCTGCCTGTTGCTTCTTGTCCTGTTGCTTGGCACCACCAAGAAGAGCCTGGTTCCATCCTCTTGACATCCTCCCTTCAGATACTTATGGACATTGATGAGATCCCCTCTCAATCTCCTCCATTGTTAATGGAAGGTGTTTTTTGGGGGGCTACTTTATGGGTATGTGACAAATAACCCAGCATGCTAAAAGGAAAGAGACTTGAGACAGAAAAACACACAGAGCTCAGAATTAGAGTTGAGAAAAAAACAACAAAGTCAAAAAAAACCCTTCATGCTGTGACAAACAGCAGAAACCAGACTCTGTGAAAACAGAAGGAATAATAACAACTGATTACACTGTTTGTAGGAACTTGACAATGTCATCATGATGAGAATAACATGGACAGAGATGACAGCAGAAACACAAGAAAAAAGTGGAAAATCTTTCTTAGTGCTCAAAAAAAAGTCACATCTGATAGATATATGATAGATATAGATAGATATAGATGATATAGATAGACACAGATATACACACAGCATAGAATAGTACCAGATAATGACAAGAGGAAGAGCAAGCACTAAAAGAAGAGTTAAATAAGATAATTTTTCCAAGAATTGCAGCCAAGCAAATGACACTATAGGGTTTGTATTCACCCATGATCATTGTAGAAAATTATAAAATCTATCAGATTGTATAGAACATAAACCTTAAAATACATATGTATATAGACATATGTTTTTTTCAAAGTGTTTTCAACTGAAGCAATAAGTGTTTTAATATTTAATTTTTTTAATATATATTCCTTTTTTTTCTTGATAGGAAATTTTTTCATGCCTGATGAATCAAAGAGGTGATAGGAGGTATCCATAAAAATACAGTGATCTTTTTGTGCAGAATACCCTTTAAGGTATACACTTTCTTTAGACTGTATCTGAGAAATTAAAAAGTTTTCCTGGAAAATTAACAATCAATATTCCAGAGTAGATAGGAAAGTATATGTAAACTATGTAAACTATGATACATATATAAAAATATGACTAAGAGTGTCTGTGCTGCTTTCAGAGGACACATGCCACTCTGATTTCCCATCATGTTAAAGAAATAAAAATCTATAGGAATAAATGTATCATGAGTAATGTTGGGCTCACTGTGGATTGGAAACCATTGCTTGAGAGCAGCATTGCTCAGATGAGGATCTGAAATGGTGTGTAAGACATGATGTGATTGCTCTGCGAAATAAATGCATCAAAACCATACATATTCTCACTGTACAAAAGTGTAAATTGGAAAATCATACATCTAATAAATTACTTTCTATTTTTGATCTGATTGTGAATTAAAGCCAGTATATTGTACAAGACAGTTGGCAGATTTCTTTCAAGAAAAGTTAGGTTGTTTCTCATTAGAAAAAATGTCAACACATCTCTATAGTATTTGAATGCAGTGAAGTAGCGAAAAATAGGGCTGTGTGAGGAGCACTTAAGATTTAAAATAAAATTTGTATTGTCTTGAGATTCTTATAAAGAAATAGGAACAGTTTCATTCTGCCTGAGCGCTTGACTGAAGAGGAAACAACTTGAGAGAACCCTAAAACTTGTAAAGAAAACTAATTTTTAATACAAAAGCTGTTGAAAGCTCACATTAAGGAGTCAAGATAGGACATGCCCTGTGCCAGAGAGCTGCACATTTAATGATTTAGGAGGGGTTAAAATAGCTCTCCTCAGTGTTCTGTAATTATAAAATTGTTATAAAATCGGAGGCTAAATTAACCACTACACATGGTGATATTTGCACTTCCCACCTTCTAGAATGCAAAGAGACAGCAAAGACAGAGCTATTACTTGGAGGCCTATACTAACTGGGTCTTGGATGTGATCAGTAAATGGTGGTATGATCAGTGAATTATAGGAAGTAATAAAATTTCTTCCCAAACATTACTAGGGCAATGTTAAAGCTAATAGTTAGTCTAATGACACAATAATTGGGATAACAAGTTTTCTCTAGGTACTTATTTCCTCTCTTCCCATTTCCCATATTATTACAGAGCATTTATTCAAGCCTGTCTTTTCCCATAAGCAGAAAAGGATGGGACACGCATGGGCCATTAGCTGTAAGACTTGGAAATTAAACATTTGGAAGTGCTAATAAGCTTTCAAGCTCTCTAGCTGTGCCCTTAACCCCAGAGCCAGTCCTCTAACAGGAGAGAAACAGATGCTTCTCTTCCTGCTCTCCCTCCAGCTCTCCATGTGGTGATAAGAAACTTGGATACATTTCCCCACCAAGAGCTGCAAGGTCATCCAAGAGATGAGTGTGGGTGTGAACCATGCTCTGTTTGCCTCTGCTCAGTGTCCAGCAGTGACGTGTGCTGTTTGTGCTCTAACTGGAAGGATGCTACAGAGAACTCGTATCTAGCTCTAGGTCTGATTTCAGCCAAAGGAAGTTGCAGAGAGCACACTTTAATTCCAGGTCTGATGAGGTTCAATGGACAGCAGGAATATACTTCAACATAACGGATGAGTACACATGACAGAGAAAGAAACTAAACCAAGCAAACAAAACAACAACAACAACAAAAAAAACTTGAAGACTGGATAGACCTTTCACTACCAAATGTTTTATAATCTTGCATTCATCATGCCTTCATTTAATGAAATCTGCAATATAAAAAGGAAAAGTCAATTAAAAAGAAAGTCAAGTCTCCTCAAAAAAGATCAAAAATCACCTATGGCTATATCTTCATCTATTCTCACCAAATTTCAGAGTAACTAATAAAAAATTACTACCCATGATAGAGAGCCTGAGCAGTGAATGTATCCCAGAGTTTGGCAGGTCCTCAGCTATCTGGAGACGTGGTGTACCTAGTCAATGCAGTGTACTGTTCATTGGAAACAGTGAACACACTTCAAAAATTGGAACCAGCTGTCATAACTGAGAAGCAGGATAGACCCTGTACTGCTCTGAAAGTATGTAAACACTACAAGCCCATATTGTGTTCACATCAGAGCTTTCAGTGCCAGCAGTATGAGTGTCCATAATGCGTCCATAATCGTAGACAAAGTCAACAGCAAAGGAGGATTATCTTTCAACCAGTCTTCAGTAGAGCATGAAAAGAAACTTTGAACCCTTTGAAACCACTTTTTTAAATAGGAGTAGGATTAAATACTAACAACTTCCTTTTTTGCCTTCTTAGGCTGTAATTCATCCAGAGTGAAACAGAAGTGAAACAGAAACCTCAAAGGACATTGAAATTATTTCCTTTAGAATGCAATGTATCCCAGAGATAGTTTCAAAACATCGGTCTTTGAACTTTTTAAAAAAGGGTTCTTAAGCCAGTTCTTGGAAACTGATAAACCAGAGAACCCCAGAGCCTACATCTGCTGTCTGTACAAATTAGGAATTACTCAATCACTGAAATTGAGATCATCAGAGCAGCAAGGCCTGTGTTGTCCATTCTCCCTCTCTTCTTCTCCTAAATCAAACCTATATTGAGCACGAGGGCATGCATATAAAGCCAAACGTACTTCTACATAATGACTTTTCAAGGAAAAATTATGAGTTCCAATTAAATACGTTTTCACTTGTTTCTTTTTTTACTCTATGTGCATGATTATTTTGCTCATTTTTTGGTACGACTTACTCATAATTCTGTATTTGCCTAATAGTATGCAAATTTGAAAAACAGCAAGCTAAAACACAGCCAGATGTTTTCAGAGGCAGCCTGTTTTTAAATTCCAGGGGATAAAGGTGGCAAAACCACATTTCTTCCTGTGATGGGAGAAAAGAGATGATAGTAGTTTTGACAAGAGCTAAAATCTAAGAGGGAAGGACATTCCAGGAAATATCAGGGAAAGATGATAATTATGACAGCCCTCTATTATCAACTGATTTTGAATATCAATTTCAATTCACCAACTCTTCCTGAAATCCCTTCATGTACACATAATCACGTAGCACAAATCACAGCTGTGTGTGTGACCAGACTTACAGAGCTCCTCCTCCTGCTGTTGGTCAGGCCAATCCACACATTATTTTGCATTAGGCTTATCAAGTTATTATAGTGGCCATTTCAGCTTTTCTCTTCAGCTACTTTCCTCTTTCTCCAAGATTTTCAGGACTTAGAATAACTCCTGCACTTCTCTTTTGCTACATTAACTGATGTTCCATGGCTTCATGCCACTATCCACTGCCTTCAGCTCTACAGAATTTGGGCAAAGCTGTGTATAGAAGGCAGCCAGAAGAATAAATCATAAACCACATTAAATTTCATATCGTAGAGTTAAATTATTTCACTGCTACCAGGACCACTGTTATTATTTTAAACAAGAAAATCAGCAAGGATGTACAAGCAAAGGCATTTAATTTCTCTGAAAAAAATTGATACTTACATAAAACTCATTATTGAGCAACTCACTCATTCACACCTTAAATTCAATTGTCTACAAATTCTGTCCTTTATATATGCCTTTGGCTGTTTTGTCCTTGAGACCCATTCAAGCCATTTTTATGACTTCTTGGTTTTAATCTTGAGTT
This sequence comes from Argya squamiceps, assembly GCA_037834095.1. Classification (NCBI taxonomy): domain Eukaryota; kingdom Metazoa; phylum Chordata; class Aves; order Passeriformes; family Leiothrichidae; genus Argya; species Argya squamiceps. The sequence goes on along the minus strand of JBBMKD010000001.1, from coordinate 50,344,377 downwards.
TGTCATAGCACACTAAAAAATGGGGGTTTGTGTGATGCACAGAAAGGATGTTCCTTGCCCTGTCTAAATCAACAGACTATTGCAGGTCTATATTCAGCTTGTAGCACAAACCCATCCCTTTTCTAGCTATTCTTTCTTCTATCTAGCTGGTATGGCAGCTTGCTGAATGGCTGAGGTGCAGTAATGGTATTCAGCAGTGAAGAACATACTATGAAGGAAAGAATTTGGGAGATAATGTGATGGGAATGAATTTGGGAGAATATTGTGGTAGGAATCAATGCTCATTGGAAGAGATGAAAATTGCAGAATTAGGGCTCCTGAGGCATGGGAAGAGAAGGCTGTTGGACAATAGAAAAAAAATAAACTAGGCTACACTACATACAAGGACCTGTCAGTATGTTCGTAGTATTGGAGGAAGTATTAATAGTGCTATATAGTGTAATACTGAAAGAAGAAATAATGGATTATATACTTCATGAGGACAAAATTGAAGTATTAAAGTGATTTGAAATCATGTGGTTTCAATTATGGTTCCATATGAATTCATAATGGTTTCCATTAAGCGTGAAGTGGAAATGCACCATATTACCAATCTGCCCTTCAAATCCTGTCAGCAGAAAACCCACCCAGCCTTTAGTTTAAACTCAGTGAACTAAATTCACGCTCATTCAATTGCTGTGGAAACCTTCTGAGTTTTGACAATATTGGTGTGCCTTTTATTTTCTTCATTTCACAGTGTTCCAGCATAATCATATCCTTCAGTCAATTGCACTTGTACTGACAAAAAACAGTTTAAAATTATTCAAAGGCACTGTAGCAGAAAAGTCTGGAGTTCGTTTAGGAGTTTAACAGAAATCCTTCACATTGTTTTTGGGTTTGTACGTGGTGAATGTCATGCATTAAATACACAGTTATTAAACACACATTAAATAAATAAGTGCCATGGATTAAGATATCTTGCTTACTTCCTTCAGGCACAGACATTTTCTCACACATGCAACAAGAATGGCTTGAAAATTTTTGCCAAATGTCCTCAAATGCATTCCTGCTTTTCCCCAAAAGCACATAGTAGACCCCATCCCCAGCTGGTCTACATTCAGTTTCACTGAAGTATATTAATCCTATAATAAATTAATGAGAGAAGTTCAAAATAGTACATAAAATTTTGGAATCAGTTTCCCAATTTTCCATAGTATTTAATCTGCTAGGAACTGTATCTGCCAACATAACCTGTTACTTCAACCTACTGTGTTAGACTTGCAAGTCCTCTTGTGATCTTACTTCAGGGACATTTTTGCTTTCTGATAAACACTGCTGCAAACTAAATTAATCTTAATATAACACTTTAACAAACTCTTGAATAATTTATTAATGGATTTTCCTCCATTCTGAAAAGTCTGTCAGACTAGACTCATCATATCCAGAATCTGCTATTGCAAATGAAGAAACTTTCTGCTGAGTTCAGGAAATTTGAGTAGGCTCCTTCGTGTGTACCAACCTCTCTGCTAATCAACAAAGCTGGAGCTCTTGTGAAGATGACTTCTACCAGAGAGAAGCAGAGTAATTTGAAGGGATTTTTGAGGAATTTGAAGAATGTAATCTTCCTCAAAGAATGACAGAAATATTTTGTTGGAAAAAAAAAAGAAAAAACAGAGAAAAGCCACTCCTCTGAGAAAAGGAGAAACCACTGTCTTGCTCAACTGTTCTTGTGAGTTTTCCTGATTAACACAATTTTCTTGTGACAGTTCTTGTGAGTTTTCTTGGTTAACACACCACCATGGAGCCCAAGAGGACTGAGACAAGACCAATAGCATGGAATACCTGAGCACATGAGCAATGCCCAGTAATTACTGAAAAGGAGCATCAGCTTCTCAGCTACTTCCAAAAACTCTGGCAGGTTCAAAGCCTGCTACAGCTTTGTCTACATTAAAAATTTTAAAAAACTTTCTCTTAGCCTTAAAACTCAGTAAAAATAAAAAAAATTAAAGATCTTCCCAAATCAACAGAACATGCTTATTTAAAGAGACTTGTTGCAATTCCCTGTATTTTTTTTTCTTCTTCCTCCAGCTGTAACAGAAATCCATAATGCACGCTTTTGTAGACAGTGTGCTATTCCTCATGTAATGTTAGTGCTTCTAAACTTCATGGTTGTAGAATGAGAATCTGGACCTTTGTCTGAAACTGGTCTCTGTCTGAGAGAGAAGTTTTGAAAGAAGTCTCATGCAAACAAGGCTTCCATAAACATAAGAAGAAAAGCCACAAGTAGTGAAACAGAGAAGAAATAAGTTTTACAGAGTTGCCTTTTACATGACATGGCATTACACCATGTGAGTCATTGCATTGACCAGCAATAAAAGTAGAATTAGACACTCATACAGATAATAAGAACATCCAAAGCTCTTTTTGATAAGGTTAAAGATATATATTATTCTTACCTTAGCTCACAAACTAATGAAACAGCCAGGAGAAGCAAGAACTTTCTGAAAGGCAGGTTAGCTATCTGTCTGACCTTGCATATATCTTTCTCAGATGTTGGCTCTGCTAGGACCGGATAGTGAAGTGAATGAGCAATTTTTTCCAGCTCAGAGATAAATACAGTTCCTGCTGTTATCTCTGGTGTTCTCAGGTATTTTCCAGAGGCCCCCTGCACATGCATTACATACCGTTGCTCATTGCACCACACCCGTCTCCATGGCTCCTGAAGACCTTGTGCTTCCAAGGGTTTCTCTTACTGTCAGCTGACCCTGGAGACTCCAGTGAGGGGTCCACAATGCATAGCTGCAGCAGCTGTCATGAGTTCAGTCTGCAAGACCTCAGCCCATTTTTCCTCTGAGATCTCAAGGGGAGCACTCAGCAGAGCAGTGTCTGCAGCCCTGCTCAGACAGAACTGAGCTGTGCAGCCACCCAGAAGAGCTTCCCAAGATCCAATGGACACCACAGCACACTGCAGAGCAGCAGTATGCCAGAACAATCATATGCAAAGGGTCCATCTTGGGGAAATGGACCCAAACCAAAGCCCATTTGCAACCCACACGTGCAAATGACCCATCCCTTTACCCTAGACTGAATCCAAGACTCAGCTGTAAGCACCTCTAATAGTGGACGTTGTTCAAATTGGGATCTGAATCAAAGATTATGGGCACAATTTATGTTTAATATTCGGTCATATTTTGCTCACTGTAACACACTGTGAAGGCCAATGCTACTCTTCTTTCTAATTGCTTGGCGTCACACTGTTGGATGGAAAACAATGTTCCTATATAGTCAAGACCTCTGGTTTCCAAAATATATTTATTTTCTTTTTTAAATATCAGAACAACTGAGCTATAGGTAAGAGAATGTTTTCATTAAACAAACAATCAAAATGTCAAATTCTTATATCCTAGTGGAATAAGAGGCTGGAAGCCTGAAAGATGCAGTCACTTGTAACTTAAGCTACTAACACTCCAGAGAGTACTGACAGTTTTCCAGCAAGGGAAGCACTAGGCCTCTCTACATGAATAGGCTGTATCCTCCAGAGGAGGTCAAGCTGCAAATGCCAACATGATTTTCCCAGAAACAAACTGTGCTTCGTAGCAGCATTCATTCCAGACTGCAGGAGGGACAACACCAGAAGGCCAAAGGAAAATCAGCATAAGGACCAAGTGATTTATAGCACTCATTGAAGGCAGTGTTATTATAAAATGAGAAAAATGTCTCCCCTTTCAGCACTTTAATCACTTGGGGCAATGTAGATGCCAAAGGCTCACACCTTTATGTGCAGACCTATAATTACAAGACATAAAGCAGAGGAAAGAGACTAAGAACTCATCTGTGCTAAATGAGAATAGTTACAACATCAAGCAAAATCTCTCACTAGTCAATTTGAAGGACCAGGTTAGGGAACAAAGTGAACTCATTCTCAATTTATACAGAGCATGTCTGAAGCTTTTCACCCTTCTGTGGTATTCAGCAACACAAATTTCTCTCTCTCCCACTGGCACAAGCAAGTAGCAGTGCAATAGTATCGACAGGAGCAATGAGATCAGCTAACACTTTGATTTCTACTTCACCATCTGCTTTTCCTCTGTTGAGCCTTTCCTGATAGTTGGAGAATCATTATCTACAAAGCTGTTAGTTTTCTGGGGTTTGATTTATTTTGTCTTTTGACTTGCTTTCAGTGCCAATTCAGTAACTGCAAAGCTGCCTTATGACATAGATCCTAGAAACATGCCCTCGAACCGAGAAATTGGGCTGGTTCCTCATGTATTCCCTCTTGCCCTCCTGAATGGAAATGTACCTACTTTCTACACCAAGTTAATTATTTGGTGCTGAAGGGACTCAAAGTAGATCTTTTTGCCTACACGAATCTTAGGTGAACAAGAAAGCAATTTACTGCTAATGGTCAAAATGGGTGATAAATAAACTGAGGTAGGGGATGGAGGACAAATCAAGAGTCACCAGTCCAGGATTTGCAAAGCTACAGAATCCCCAGACTCACATCTGAAAAACTGGACAGGTCATAAGGAAAAGGAAGATTATTGGTATACGAATTCATGTTCTTCACAAGTAAAAAAACCAAAAAACCAAAACTCAAACAACAACAAAAACAAAACAAAACAAACAAAAAACACCACCACCACTTCCCATCCCCACTTTATTTTCTAATTACTTCCTTTGGTAATGAAAATATCACTCTCAGCTTTTATGTGTTGCTGCCACTTGGACTCCTGGCTGAAACTAAAAACACAGATGAGGCGTATCAGATCTCACCCTTGGAAATGCCACTTTGTGTTTCCAGGTCTTTTCTGCACTTGATGCTTAAAACATACAAAGCAAGGATTGCCATATCAGAGCAGACTTCTGATCCACCTATCCAGTAAAAACTTGTGGGATAACCTATCTGAAGAAGGAATGTCTTGCTTACTCCAGACAGTTGCTGAACTATATTCTGAAGTCCAGGTGCTTATCCAAAACTAATTCAATGTTCCCACTACATAAACATGTCTAATCTCTTGATGCCTCCCAAATTTTGTTCCAACAGCTCATACCACAAATCACCTAAAAAACTTCACCATAAAATTGGATGTTTCAGATCCTGATGAGTTGTCCAGACCCATCTTCTGATGGAAATGCCCATGAATAGTTATAAAACATGATTTGGAACACTAACATACAACAGCATTGTCAAGCCTGGTAAAGAGTCAATAGATAAAGCATTAATTCTCGATCAAATGAATGTCTCTTAATGAAATGGAGTGTCAATGGCATGCAGGAAGAACAAGTCTTGATTTGCACTTTGCTTCCAACAGAAAATGTGTTACTACAGTTACAAATGTGTTTTAGAGATCTGGTGTCACTAGTGGAAAATTAAGTTATAAGAACTAGGGATCTACTCAACCTGGATTTCAAGCCTCAATTCTGGTAATATTATTATATTAGTATAAATTAACTAATATATGTCTGTATAAGAGATAATAGAGCCAACCTCTGACTCATTAGTTCAACTCTTGTCCAAACAAATTAAGAGAGAAAGTTAGCTATTCATTATATGGAATGGAATGGAATGGAATGGAATGGAATGGAATGGAATGGAATGGAATGGTTGGGAGGGACCTACAAAAATCATCCTCTCCAAATGCCTGACCACAAGTCAAAAGATGTTGTTAAGGGCATTGTCCAAATTTCTCTTAAACACTGACAGGCTTGGGGTATCAACCACCTCTCTAGGAAGCCTAATAACTGCTCCCCTAGTTCCTTAGGAAGCTCTCTCTGACCATGGGATTTAAATGATGGGAAAGAAATAGGACCCCTCTGAAAGTTATATTGTTCTGCAAAAGAAATAATGTTCCAGACTTTCCTAGAGACCTTTACTATCTATAACACATTTTAAAGGGCAAAAGACATGAAAGAAAGTCTCTGAAGTGCAGATACAATGGCAAAGTGTTGCCAAATATCTGTGGAGTTGAGATTCTTCGAGAAACACAAAATCAGCAAGTACAGTACCCTGGCTAGTTGACTCCAGCTGATCTGATTTGTGTATACCAAAAAAACCACTATTTTTTGGGGGGGGTTGGGGGGTTTTAGAGAGGTTTTTTCATTTTGCCTTCCCCTAAAATATAGAGGTTTTTAAAGATGTCCATCCCCTTCAGTTTGCATCTCAGGAGCATTTTCTCAGAAGAGGTGATTTGGTGCCAAGAAAACAAAATATCTAGTTAGTGCTTCTGCTTGCAGACAAAGCAAAGAGATCAGCAGCCTGTCAAACACTGCATCCCTCCCCTCTTATGGCAGAGCAGCAGCACACAGAACAGAGCAGCTCTTGGATGAAAGGGCACCCATCCTCCCTGGAGCTGCCAGTCCTGAATCTGCTCAGGCATTCAAGTTTTCTCCACCCATTTTGCATTTTCAACCTCTCCATAGCAATTTGTCCAAATGAAATACAGAACCCTGTAACTTAAGCCCATAGCAAACATGCTGTACAGATTTTCTCTGAAACGACTCACAAAATCCAAATTACTGTGGAACAGAGGTGAAAAATACCACCATCCACTTAAAAATAAGTAGATAATGGCTACACTTTCCTGTAAGGAAAGCTTAAAATGACATTACTGCATTTATCCAGAGACTGGGGGCCCACATCTCTCAGGAGAGACATCTTTCACAGCCAAAGTGGGCAGGCTTTACTGGGAAAAGTCTCCTGGTCATGACAGACAAGTAAATAAATTCACAAATTAAAAAAAGAAAAATCTTTTATCAGGCAGTTAAAAAAAGATCCTTTAATTGCCTTTTCCCAAGGCTCCCTTCAGGGCTGTATATTAGAAAAAGATTAATGGTGTGCTATTTAGCACCACCTTGTGCTGACTTGTCCTTTTCAAAGGAATGCAGTCAAAGGAGAGAAACATATTCAGTCTTGACAACTGGGTAAAACACTTTGGTGATTGGGTTGGGTTTGTTAGATTGGGATTTTTTACCACAACAGCTATTTCAGAATGAAATTAGCAAGAGCAAGAATTGCCATTTTATACCATTTAAAAATTAAACCAACCAAACAAAACCCCTAAACCTGTATAGGCAAGAGAGCACTTGATCATAAATAAGAGCAATTTCTTACAGTTTTTACTTAATTGATACATATTAACAAAGCAGGCAGATTATTACATTTACTATATTATAGACAATCTTGCAAAGCTGCCTCTAGAATAAATCTTTACTGCATGTAACTAGTAAAATTAGATACCAGCGTAAAAAATATATGTTTACTTAAACCAACTACTTTTGGAAAAATGTGAGAGGGAAAAATCTGATTTTGAAGTCTGTGTGCCACAAATTTAATATACCAGGGCTGATCTCCCTGTGTCCATGGATGGGGTTATGGAGTTGTGGTCTCTCTACCTCAGCCTCTCAGTGTTGACTCAGTGTTGCCCTGCTCACACACAGAGCCGTGCATCTGTTCATCCTCAAAGCACCTCATTGGAGTAGGAAAGTGCTACTACCTCTACCTATAGTGAAAGGGGTCCTCTGCTTTACCCCATGCCCTAAGCTTGTAGCACAGGGTTTTCAGACCCAGAACTGGGGTTAGATTTCATTTCTGTCACCCCTTCTGCATGTGCTGCCAGCACCAAACCCAGTTACTGATGTGGTGTATAGACACTCCCAGCTCAGGGTAAAGGACCCAGTCAGAAGCCTAACAAAACTCTAGTAGTATTTTCCAATTGCCTTTTATGGTTCTTGGATTAGATGCTATGAGAACAGATGAGGTTCCATAAAGAAAAATTTCCGTCTGCCAAAACCCCTTGCCTTCCTGGCAAAAAAACCCCAAAAAACCCAAAAAACCAGAAACAAAGTATTACAGTGATTTCTAAGAATCAATTGATACCTCAGAGCTTGGATTTTCTAATATTTTTAATGTGCAACCTTTCCAAATCTCTGAGTAGTTGTGAAACACAGCAAAAATGCAGCCTTTTCCCTCATTTTGCTGCAGGAAGTCTGTGCAAGGCAAGCCACACCTCTGCAGGGAGCTCCCACCCTGCATCAGCCCTGACACTGAACTCCCTGCTTCCAGTCCCAGCTGGGAAGGTCAAAGGACTGCTTTCCTGGATAAGCTGTCCATAACAAGTGTGTAAATAACACGTAGGTTAAACAAATGCTAATTATGCGTTGACAGCTGAGGCCCTTGGCAGCTTCTCTGCTAGCTGCCTGGACGAGGTGGTCAGGGATTTTGCATCACAGTCTGTCTCAGAGTGCTGCTCATTGAAGAGTCACCAAGGACATCATTGAGTACAATACTTAATGACAAAGATAAGATTTCCTAATATTTAAGGCCGTACATGACAGTCTTCTGGTATTCCACTAAACTCTGGAATTTTTCCCCTGGTTTCCTGAAGAATAATTATGTCTATCAATACACTCAACAGTCCTGTGATTTATATCTGTAAAACTGGATGAAGAGCCTGATACTCTGTCTGTAGGAGTCCCAGGATCTAAAAAAGATTTGTTGAATTGAAAAAAAAAGTTTCTCTTTTTCAGCCCAGCTTCTGTTCACAAAGAAGTTGAATTACATCATCTGAAACTTGAACATAAACAGGAATTGGTGGGTTGGGAAGCGTGAGGAGGAATACTTTATTTTTATTTTGAAAAATGTCTTTCTGAATAGAAGTGTTCTTATATATGCATGAACATGTTCTTTTGCTAAGTGTACAAATAATTTTTTCCTACAATATTTTTAGAGCTATAGTTTTCTTACAAAATTCAGCAATTAAATATTATACAACAAATAATAAGAGTTCATTTCATGTCCACAAATCCAGTTCAAAGCTAGTACCTCTAGTAGTGGTAAGACTGCCAGATCACCAGCAGAGCAGTGAAAACTACCATACTTGAGAATTTTCCATTATTAATTTGTCCTGAATTAGCTGGATGAGGGATTCAGCATCCCTCCTGCTCAACCTGGGAACTTTTCAAGCTCCTCGTAGCCAAAAATCTAGTACTTTTTTGTTAGATCATGTCTAGACATAGTCTAGACCATATCCAGTCCCTCCAGATAGGTACACATCCCAATTCTCAGGCCCAGATGTCCACATCCCAGCTTCTCATCCTAGTGGGTACGTTCCCTGTCTACACATCTCATCTTCCCATATGTGCTGTTCTTTCTTGCAAAGGAAATCCACACACCTACCCTGGACAGGCTCCATTGTGCTGCTGAAGATGCAGGACTGAGAGGCCAGGACTTTAAGGACAGCTGACGTGGCCAGGGTCCAGGTTAAAATATCCCACTTCTGAGATGCAGGGAAAAAGCAAGACAAGATGATTCAGCTGTCTGGACACTGGTACCTAGAGTAATTTTTCAATGACTTACAGTATTGAGGACACAGAGCTGGCAGGTATTGCAACAAGCTGTGGACAACCCATATGCCTAAAGAAAGGGAGCTAGAGCCCAGACAGCCTACATTAAGACCTCCAACAAATTTCCAGAAACCCCAACTAAGTCCCTCAGAGTCTTATAAATGAAGTGAAATGCCATCTTTGTTTTTCTTTTGCAGGCTAGCTAAAATATTTGCAAAACAGACAGTGAATGCAGTAGTTTATAGCCTCTAGCTTGATTTTCTTCCATAGCTTTCTCTTGGTTCCACCAACAACTATACCTCAAACTCATCCGTAATATCTTTTTTCCTGCACTTTACCACAACTAATGTGCATGTAATGTGTAATACACACACTATTTTATACTTTCATTTAGTAAGTCCATAAATACCTGTCAATATCTGTGTAAAATAGCAAATTAAGGCACAGCGGTTCTTCATATTCAGCTCCACATGCAAAAAGAGCAAAGCATCCAGCATCACATTTACTCACGCCCAAAGTGACTGTCATTGCCCAGCTTAAACATGGTGAGAGATGAGTAAAGCACAGCATCTACGAGTAAAATTCCAATTTTGCAGCAACACAGACTTACCATTTTGGAGAGTTGTGTGCAGTGACAGAGCTAACTTCAAAAATCAACTCCATGGTCATTCTGCTACTCCTCTGACATAGAGGGATCAAAAATTGTCTTAGCTGTCAATTACCTGCACTAGATCACTTCAATCAAATGTTATTAATCAGGCCATGCTCGGGTCTGACACAATGTGTGCAGTGAGGTTACAGAGAGTTTTTCCTGCCTGATCCAGGCACCTAATTTTCTTTTATACTGTCAGAGCATGAGGTCTTCAGTCAGACCTGGCTGTTGATTACTTATGCCTTGGGAGCATGTAATGCCTGAGCAAAAACCTTCTAACCAAAATGTTAAAAGCCTGAACCCCCCTACCTGAGGTTACACTGCAGATATTTAGAGCAAGATGTTGTTTATTTTAAGTTTAATTAATTGTGTCTCGGATTTTTCCAACATAAAAAAGGATTTCAAAAGCTTATAAAAGACATTGTTTCCTTTTTCTTATTAATGACAATTTTTAATTAGAAGTTCTTACTACCTGAAATACATACAGAGAAGTAAGTACGCAGCAAAATTCCCCAGGTAAAACCAATGTTTCAAAAGTGTATCTCATTGACACCCAACAAAAAATTTTTATTGACTACTGACAGATGAGAAAATTAAAGCTAAGGAGTAAACAGCATCAATGGTATTTGATCTAAGTATCAATACAGAACATAGGGTTAACCCCAAATCCAAATACTTCATAGCAAGAATGCTTAGTATTGGACTCAAATCAAAATGGATTCACCAGCATCAGCAGATTCCTAACTAAGCATTTGAAGGCCCAAACCCTTGACATTATTTCATAAACCCACCCAGTGGTGAAGAGATCTGATGTTAATGTCCACATCTCATATCCCCAGATCAGGTCACATATAGGAAATGGGTTCCTATTTGCTCCCCCAAACCAAGTCTGACACTATGGCTGTGAGCTTAGGTTGAACCTAGAGACAAGTGAACATTTTCCAACTGCTCCTCAGACTTATTCCACCCTTTTAGCATAGAAGAAGCAGAAGAGACACTATGATGGAACACGGGTATTAAGAGACACTATGATGGAACACGGGTATTAAGAGACTCTAAGTTGCCAACACAGCAATATGAGAGCTGGAGAAAATTCAAACAGGTACAAAAAACATATTATGTCCTGTGGTGGACTCACATCTGAATTTAGAGCTTGGGTCACTGTTTTTTAGGTGAGATCTCTTTCATAAGAAAGTATGTGACAAAATCCTTTGAAAGATGGCAATGGAGAAATGGGAGAAACACTGCCATAGCGTTCCTCAGCAGGAACTCTTTCCATTGCAAACTATCCATGAGGTGGTAGAAGATAAGGTGTTAAATGAGCTCCAGCTGGCAATTTACTGTGACTTCTGTGGGATAGTTATTGTAAAACAGAATCACATGGTTCATGAATATTGGGCCAAGCACACTGAGTGCATATTGAATGTATAAAAGTAATTTTTTTCCTAGCACAAATGCAAAAAAATGTGCCTGGCTGCATTAATTTAGGTTCATGTCACATGACTAGAAATTATGAGGTTAGGTAGAGCTTGAGAATTCTGTAGTTAATTCAGGAGTTCCTGCAGGCTCCAGCTCTCCTTCCAAGAGATGTCAGGTGTTTAGTGCTAGAAGGAGTCCAATCTACGGAAAATTTATCCTCAGAAGAAGCTGAAATTATGTGGTTTGCTGCCTTTCTTTTCATATACCAGCAGTGCACTATTTACTTATATCTTCAGAGTAAGGTTTTTTGACATCATGTCAAGTCACTTTCCTTGACTGTCTGGCCAGATAATATTAAAACCACTAATTCTACAAAGAGGACTGGAAGAGTAAAATGGAGAGTTGGTGTTTAAGTTCTCCAATCAAAACAAAATCTTGAGATCTACACTCATGAAAAACATAGTAAGAATGTAAAGACAGCTTAGTACTTGCCATAAATAAAAGTTAAATGGCATAAGGAAATACCCTATTTGCATTTTCTGTCTAAAGTGGACTTCCAAATTTCTCTGTATATTCTTGCATGGAAGGAAAGCAAAAAAAAGTGATTAGTTTGTTTCACTGATTGAACATGGTGGAATGTGACTAGTTTGGGCATAAACTGGGACATTTGTTCTGTTTTATATTTATTCTCCTCTGTGATTATTACAGTACAATCTGAGTTACTTTAATTTGGACAGAAAAGGGAACAGAAGACTATGCAATGTTGTGTATTTTCCCCGCCAGTTCCCCAGGAGCATAAGAGAGCAAAAGAGACAGAAATAGGACAGCTTTGTTCTGTTGCAATTCAGGTTTTATTTGGTTTGAGGTTTGGGTTTTCTGAAAGAGTTGATAATTTCCACACTGTATTAAAATAGAGAGTGACATATTTTTTCTTAGAAAAAGCCAGATTGAAAGAAAAAAAAAGCTGTTATTTGTAAAGATCCTTAGTTCCCCAGTGATTTCTTTCCAAATCCTCTGACTTTCCCAGGAAAACTTAATGAGTATTGCATTGTGTAGAGATGAAAATCATCAACCAAGAGATTTAGGACAGCTTTTAGATGCTCTTGGCCTGAGACACTGAGTATTTTGATGAACTCTTGAAACTAATTTAAAGTATCATAGGAACCCATAATTTGTTTGAAAGACAAGTTTGATGTTAGCACTTGTAAAACTGAGAAGATATGCAATAGTAAAACTGCATTACTTCTAACATCCTGAGAGTTAAAGGACTCATGTCCATCTAAGTTATATTGTCATAATGAATGCAAATATTATGAAGGCATGACTAACTATCTCAGCATAATTACTTTATGCAATAAGTATGCCTGATGTGGAGATTTTTTTTCCTGGCACATCTTCCAAACTGCTGACAGCCAATGGTTTAGGGTGCCCCTGAATCCAAAGTCACATCCAGAGTATGAAATTTACTTGCCATCTGGGGATCTATATTCCACAAAGAAGATGAAGTATTTTTGCCTACTTCTGAACTAGACATCTGCTGCCACAAGTTTTTCATGATCTAGCAAATCACTATGTAGAAGATACTTCCTTTTGTTTATTTTATCTTCAGTTTATCAGCAACTGTAACTTTAAAAGAAAAAAAAAAGAGCTCATGATTGAAATTAATTGTTCCAAGTTTTTAAGAATCATCCTTTGTTCACCTTCCCTGTAAGAGTCTTTTGCAGATTGTTATCAAATTACCCCAGTTAGACTTATTTCTCCTCAGCTTCAACCTGCTGAGTGCATCAACAGGTTCTGCAGCCTCTTCCCACTGCCAACACTTTGGCTTTGGGTGCTCATGACGAGTTCTGGCACAGTGTGGCTGAACCTTGGGTGCAGCTGCTGGGAAAGAGCTGTGTGAGAAAGATCCAGAAGATGCCTTGCTGAGGACCTCTTCCCAGCTTGGGATCTGCTTTTGGGCTGAATCCTGGTCCACAGTCCTTGTCTGAGCAGCACCTAGGGATGCCTGTGCCTGGCCTTGTGCTGTGCCCACCTGCTGCCTTGCCTTCCCAGTGTGGCTTCAGACCAGGTCTGTCACGACAACCTGGTCTAGAAATGAGGGTCATTTACTGCCCTGATAATCTCCTAGACCTGCTCTGCTCCTCTTGTTTGGGTACCATGGGACAGGGCTCCTGTCCAAGGGTCTCTACCCTTAATACAGGCTCTATGTTCCTTGCAGAGCAGCCCAGCAACCACTGCACCCTGACAGGACTGAAAATGTCAAAAGACACTATGTTGGAGATAAAAGCCTCTTTCACTACTCAGAATACACAGTCCTCGAAGAATTGTTTCATGAAGCTAACCTGCATATTACTTCTCCTTAAGGCAAAATATCTCATCATCAATACTGTTGAAAGCTTCTAAGTGACTCGACAGATAAGCATGGGCAACTGTACATTGCTCATTATTAGGAAAATTAATCCTAATTTTAATGACAATAGATGGAATCAATTCTGTGAGCCAAATGGATGATGGGGTAAAATATAAGTCAATATTTACAGGGACATGTAAATGGTACTTAGGCAGAACTCTGTAAATCTACGGAAGAACAAAGGATGTTATAAAGGTTGTCAGATGGCCAGAATTTATATAAATTAGATATGTTTCCTTGGTGTTTTTAAAACAATTCCCAGTCTCTTCACTCTTTAAACTTTCAGTAGGGGAACCTTACTAATTGAAGAGGTTTTAAAGGAGTTTTTATACAAAGTTAGTGAAAAATTGCTTGCCAGAGTAGCTAAATCAACATGAGTTCAAGAACATTCCTCCTGATTTAAAACTTTGTCTAAGTGAATAGTTCTACAAAAGTGTAAAAATCTAGTGTATGACCAGGAGAATTGTCTTTCTTGTCTGGTAACCCATCTATAATCCAAGTGTACTACAGCAGATGCAGAACAAGACCTAAGTATTCTAAGCCTGAGGATAAGTCAAGATCTAAACAGTGCATCACCTATTCTAAGTAAGGAAGAAATGACCACATTCAAATTGAAACATGCCATTACAAGGCCCAAAGCTCCATACTCCACATTACATCATGAAAAGGTAAGGGGGTGTGTGGGGGAGTGTGTGTCTGTCTGCCTGTCTTTTTCAACAGAAAGTTTCCATTATTATTCTTAGAAGCACTGAAGCAGAAAAAGAGCACAGTTGTGGGGGGGAAAACACCAGAGGGAAAAATCACATGAAAGTGTTCCTATTCACATTAGCTTGGATGTCTAGACATAAAATGTGATAAGTTATCAGTAGCACATTAACTTAACACATGGCCTTTAAAGACTCATATGCAAGCAATGAACGTGTTTTATATTTGTCCCTGGCACAACTCATGATCATTCTAAGCCAATAGCTGTAGACACATGTCAAGTTTGCAAATATCTTTAGCATTTTTATTTGACTTTTATTGCTTGTCTACTTTTTACCCTGCTTCTCCCTTTACAAATTCTTTATGCTTGTGGAAACTGCAATCTTTCTCCATGAATTCTTGCCTTAATTCTGAACCAGGTATAATTTAAGAAGCTATAGACTGTACTTTTCAGGTTAGACTTAGTGGAGTACCTACAGCTCCCAGATATTTGAAATAACAGAAAGACTTTCTAAATTTAGGTGTGGAGATTTTCTGTTCGAAAACTGGTCATTAACAGAATTTAACCTGTAACTTTCATAAATGCAGAATAGATAAACTAGGAAAAAAGTACTCAGAAGGAATTTTGTGTGCAAATGAGGTAAAGTATGCTGAGCTGGAAGTAGCTGTCCTAGTGATATAAGGTGAATACAGCAATACAGGCTCTAGTCATCACATGAACACCCATACACAGAATGCACATTGATACGCAAAAAAATAGGGAAGTTCTTTATAATAAAGGTAAAACTTTACATAGAAATGTAAAGTACACAGAATATAGTAGAGATAAAAGAGACAAATTATTTGCTACAAATACCCTTAAATTTATATGAAATTATTATTTTCTTCTCTGTTGAGAAAATAAACATAAATCCCCCAAACAGAAGCACATACTGGTACATTGTCAGAAAAAGCAGATCAAAGCATATTTACAGCTTTTGCTCCACACAATGAAAGCAAGCTGGAAAAGGAAGTGCATAAATCAAAGTTCATAGTGATACCTATGCCTGAAGTGTGTGACAGGATATCAAATCTTCTGCTTCTGACTGTCTTTCACCTCAAGACAAGATACTTAAACCCATTCACTGAGACTCACATACACACCTTCATTTCCAAGGAAGGTGAAATGTGGCCACCCACTTAAGGACTTACTCAAATTCTAGCACAAAACAGATTCTGTTTCTCCTTATTTCATTTGCTCTACACAAAAAACCCTAAAAACTTACCCAAATGAGTTAGTAAAGGATTTTAAAGAAATATAAAATGTTACTATTGCAGATTCTCTCTGGATATTTTTAAGACTTTCTAATGGACTATTTAATGCTGTTTTAAATGACTTAAGCAGTGGTAGTCCAGATGCCTTAGTAAAAGGTTAACTGCTTTTGGACTCACTGATATTGTCTGGGTAGGTCCTAAACAATACCAAAGGAGAGAAACAATAACTTCACAATTAGGAATCAAACTTCTTAGTCAGAGCTTCATGTTTTACTGGAAAATGTGGGCTTCTGTTCATAGGAATTGGAATCTGGATTGATTCTGACATCTAACAAACAATGACCAATTCTCGTGTAAGTAATTCACTCCCACCTTCCCCACAGGACCTTCTTTATTGCCTGAATTAGTCATTTAGTCAGACTGATATCTTACCACCACAAATAAGCAAAGTTTTTTAGCTGTAAAAAAGAAAACTGAAATGAGAGGCATTGATTATGCTTCCTCATGCAAGGAAACAAGTACACAGTAAGGATGACTCACATTAATTTGTAAATGTCTAGGAAGTCATCACCTCATTGCTCCCACAGATAAATATTTTGTAGCATACTTCACTTGTCTGTCATAATAAAGTCAAAGTATTATTTCTGTGAGCCACAAGTGTTTCTTAGTTACAGCATATTTAACCTGGAAATACTCAGAATTTGAGACTAATTACTTGCTACATATGTCTGTTAAATTTATACAAAACTAATATTTTCTTCTCTGCTGAGAAAATAAACACTTCAAATAGAAGTACATACCAGTAGACTAACAGAAAAAAACAGATCACAGCATACAACCTTTACTCACATGATGAATGCAAGGTGGAAAAGGAAGCGCATAAATCAAAGCACCTGCTCATATCGATGCCTACACCTGGAAAGTACTTCCCAATGCTCAATACACATATATGCAGCTGTATTTGCTGCCTCTTTAGCACCACCTTTCCCACAAAGGTGTATCAGCACCTCCCAATGGGTCTTCTGGGAATGGCCAAAACCAGGTGACAATGTCTACAATCGGCCATATCCACATTGTTCCACCTGATCCACAAGTGGAAGTTGAGCATTTGGAAGACACCCCACCATCGGGACATAAACCCAGCTCACATTTTGACCGTGAAAGTACTCACATATGAATCAGCTTCACAGAGCAGGGACACTCCCAAGCCCTGCACTTCTTCTTGTTCTGAAAATAGGTTAATGAAATCTCTTAAAAAAACTATCTGGCCACATATTGCCATTTCATAATCTCTTTCAGATGTTCACCAGTTTGTTATGACTTGTGTTGTCACAGCAACTGGAAGCCTCAGGTGACATGGAGGGACTCTTATGGTAAATGACACACTAAAATGTACTGAGTCAAAACGCTTGCTCTTAAGAGCTAATTTAGGATTAAAGTGCTCTGATTCCTGAATGGAATCACAGCAAAGCAGGGCTATTGATAAAACTTCCACCCCATAAGACTACCTTGTCTTCAGTGGGAGAAAATAAAATGCACTAAACCACTTACAAATCACCCTCCAAACTGCTCCACTAAAGACTGTAGAATATAAGGATATGAAAGCTAGTGACACTTTACTTTACTTTTAATCATGACAGTGCAATTTGCTGCTTCATTAGTTGATAAATGGCAAGTTCAGCTGCCCTCACATGAGAGGGGTGAAGGGGTGAAAGGAGAGGGAAGGCATTAACCTCACTTTCTCCTCTTTTTCATATGAGTTGAGTTTTAAGGCAGATTATACTGATGAGACTGTGAAGGAAAGTGGTTTTCTTGCAGATCCACAATAGTTAGAAACAATATTCTGAACCCAGATTATAAGAGTGACATCTCAGGGTTGACCACAAAATACTTTAACTACATTCTTCAACTCAATGCTTTATTGCCTTTTCTTCAAAAAACTGTACAAAAGCCCCACAGACAAACTAAAAAAGACCAGTAGGAGAAAACCTGACTGGATAAAGAAAGCCCTGTACCTCAAGAAGGTACGTCCCTGTGCTTAGAAAAGTTTAATAGATTTTTTTCTTTCTAAATAATTTTAGTAATTTCTTTGTTCAACAAGATGAAGTGTGAAGTCCTACCTGTGGCGATGAACAACATTAGGCAGAGGTACATGTGAAAAGCACCCACATACTCCAGGTGAAAAGCAGCTTGACAGAAAATGACCTGGGGTTTTTGGTGAATACCAAGTTGAACACGAGCCAGCAATGTGCCCTCATTGCAAAAAAGCCAAGGTTAACCTGGACTGCATTAAGCACAGCATTGCCAGCAGGTCAAGTGGGGTGACCCTGCCCCTCTGACACTGGTGAAGCTGCCCCTGGAGGGTTGTGTCCATGCTGGGCTCATGAATGCAACAAAGACATGGACATACTGTAGAGAGTGCAATAAATGGCCGCAGAGACAATGCAGGAACGGGAGCATCTCCCCTATGAAGAGAGACTGAGAGAGCTGGGACTGTTCAGACTTCAGAAAAGAAGGCTCAGGCGGATCTTATACATGAACACCTGATGGGAATGCTTAAAGAGGGCAGAGCTGGGCTCTTCAGTGATGCCCAGTGAAAGGAGATCAGAAAATGGGCACAAACTCAAACACAGAGGTGTCATCTGAACATCAGGAAACATCTTTTCTTGCTGTGAGATGACCAAGCACTGGCCCAGGGAGCTTGTGAAGTCCCCATCCTTGGAGACACTTAAAACCCAACTGGGCATAGTCCTGAGACACTGGTTTTGGGTGGCCCTGTTTAAGCAGGGATATTGGCCCAGACAGCTTCCAGAGGTCAACTTCCAATCAATTATTCTGTGTTTCTGTGACAATAAGCAGTTATATCAATATTTACAAGTGCATGCTCATCTTTAACTGATTTCACCTTTTCTTTCTTTTCTTATTTCACATTTCATAAAGTAGCTGTAAGGAACAAAATGCAGAAAAGACTTATTGTACCACACCCTCACAGAGCCTGTCATGTAAACATTTCATTTTTTGTTGACTGTAAATATTTAGCAGACTAAGACCAAGATTTATCTTCCTTAACTCTGTTTACCTTAGTAACTAACTTATTTGTCTGGGCTCCTGCTGCAAGCAGTACAGTTCATTACAGGCATTGTTAACTGTGGTTAAATGGGCATTTTTATGCAACAGAAACCTGAACTGTCACCAAAAGGGAGGTTTCCACATTGCCCATGCTCCTGCATCTCTCCAAGGAAACAGACCATACACTGGAACCTGATTCTGCTTATTCCAGCAGCTGCTAAAAGAGACACAGAAGGAGCAATGGGATCAATGGAGCCAGACACATGCTGACTTAAGTGGGCCTCTGGCCATGACCTCAGTCTACTTTTCTCCATTGGCTTAGAGGAGGTTTAAAAAATAGCTCATACTAGGCTGTCTGCTAGAAATTAGTCTCTAAAAGAAAAAAAAAAAATTAATCTCTTCTGTTGTAATTAAACTGCATTTCATCTTAAATCTGATCAGTTCAGCTGTGTCCCAGCAAAACCCTACAATCTCCAGTGGTCCAAAATCAAATCTTGTGTGTCTGCATGCAGTTCCCAGTGATGAAAATATATGCAAGAAAAGACAGGTAGAATTTTATTTTTGTTACTTTGATCAGACACTTTTACATCAATTGATAGAATTTTAAACTTACAGAGAGTATGAATCAAGACTCCTGTTACTACCTAGGGCTATGTACCGATAAAAGTGAATATGAATGACAAATAATCAGAAAGTACCTACTGAGAAGTTCCACTTAAGCACAGAAAAACACATTCAAACATAGCATGATAATAGCAAAGAATGTGCCAATTATCCAAAATAACACTAAAACATAAAATGCTGTCTTTGTGATAATAATTTGATACACAAAACTCTCCCAGAAGGAATGAGATCAGACTCCAGTAATTTTTAATATAGTCATTTTTCATCTGTTCATTAATCTAATTCATCATTTACATTCAAGATTTGCATATTGAACTCACTGGACATCTGTCAGTTGCTTTCAGTCTAGCTTGTCTGACACAATCCCATAAATGCTCCCTCATGTCAATTACTTCATTCTAGTAAACACAGAAAAGGGATGAGGTTGCCAATGAATCTTGCTAAGCTTCTCCTATAACTGAATCACTGTGGCACAAAAAATAAAATACTATAAAAAAAGTACTAGGAAACAATCACGAGAAACAGCTGCCTAGATTCATGGACTGGATTAGAGCAACATAGCTGATGTTGGAACCTCTGGGGCTATGACTCAAAGGAGAAACAGACTGTGACTATTCAGGCTACTTCTCAGGCTTTGCCTGAAGTGTTACATAGCAATACTCTGCCATCTTACTGCTCCAAGCAATCACTTACTGACTGTTGCATGTCCAGAAGTCCTTGACAAGTGCCAGAGGCACATGTGCAAATCTGTTACACATACACAGTCTAATCCAGGGGACACGTAAAACTAACCATCTCCAAGTTTTGAAAACTTTCTATCCAAAGTTCATTCTTGTTCCAAGAGCAGGCAAAAAGTGAGCTTAAAACAATCCTACCAGGAACGTTAACACTCATCTGCCAGAAATACAAACATTTGCATTCACATAAGTGAAGAAAGCTGCAGAAGCTATGCAACAACTCTCTGAATACTGAAATTACTGATTCATTACAGGTATTTGGTTGTGTTCTCAACCTTTGCAATCAACTGTGGAGTTTGTTGTCTCTAGCTTACTTAATGACAAAGCAAACATTGCTACATGCAGACAGCTTCCCTACCTCTCTGTTTTCTTCTGCCTCAAAGCCAAAGTAGTAATGGTAATTTAAGGCCCTTAAAGGGCTGGGACCTGAGAGACTCGGACAGTTCAGAGCTACTCAGATAATCTGAAGTGCATACAGAAAAAAGCCTGAAGGAAGACAGCAGGACAGAGCATTTTCAGAAACAGGCTACCACATATTAAGCCACAATTTTTAAATGCTTTACTAAGAATACATAACCTTTTAATTTGCTAAAATTTTCCTTGAATGAACAAAAAATGAAACAAAGAGTAGAAGAACCCAGGTAATGAAGTGGAAAGCCTAGGAGGGAAAGGAACAGGGAATGATGCACTGTTCTGTAAGTATATAACATTGCTTTTGCCACAGGAGACCAATAGAGAATTAGGCCCCAGTTTTAAACCTATTTAATTTTTATTAATTCTTAGCCTCTAACTATTATTCTAGAGATGCAAATATATACTGAGTCATCCACATGAATATTAGATGTTCTGATAAATTTATAACTGTCATAAGTTGCTTATAAGTTTAAAACAGGTCTTACAGTTTTATCTAGACTGATTTCATTTTCCCATTTAATGTAGCTGAGTTATGCCAACAGATTATTTTAGATGTACAACTGTGAATAAGGTGGAAGAAGAAGAAAACCACCAAGAGAAACATATTTTTTTCTAAGTATAATCCATAGTTTTCATATAAAGTTCTCCATCTCAACAACACCTGCTTCACTCTTCAGGTTTTCAGCTTTCTTGGAGATAGTCTTGGTCATACAGGAGCAGTAGAATTACAAGTACAGAACCAACATCTCAGTTCCTTCTCTGTAAATCAGTGTGGCACACATGGAGGTCCCCTCTGTCCAAATGAAAATTGGCAGATTGACTTCCCTGATCACTTGCTTCCAGCTGCTACAACAAGATGTGTCTAGTCAATGGAAAGAAGACTAGTTTACAGTTTTCTTTTAATTTTTTAATGAATGACCTGTTTCATTCAAAAAATACTTTATTATGATCACCCCATGGCTGTTTTTCCCAGCTTTTCACATCAAGTTTTGCCATTGTAAATAATACATAGAAATATAGAAAAGTATGGCCTTCAGCCAAAATAATTTCCCACTCAAAAATGAAAACACTGAAAGTCAGTAAGAAAGTCATACAGTGACTCAGCAGGAAACATGTAGGACATAGGCAGAATCTGAGTCAGAGACACAGAGTTTATTGACTGTTGTGCATCTCCCCAGGAGAGAGATACCAAACAATGGCCTCTGAAACATCTCACTCTCAAAACAGAAAATCTAAAATGCAGAACAACCCTTCATTCATATGGCAATCTGTGTGGATTTAAAAAGCGAGCTAGCATGTAAAATTCTCAAAAAATAAGGACAATATTAGAACTTAAGAACATAAAAACTGTCTTTCCAGCTACAAAAAAAGGGTTCATTTGATTGAAGAGTGCCCTCCAACACTTGATTTAAGAAAAAGACAAAAAAATATAAGTATGGAGAAATATTCTTTTAATATCTTTCTTTCTTCATTTCCCACAATTTCCGATATAGAGACATGCTGACACATGTCAGAGCTTGTATCTAGACCACCATTACTGAGTTATGCAGAACATCCCTCACTCTTTTGACTAACCAGAAACACTCTTCTTTCTCTATTTGTATAACGAGAGATTGTATAAAGTCATTCTTTCACTCAATCTCTCTACCAAAAGGTATTCAGAAAGTACGAAAATTAATGACTGGAAATGGCTTTTCCTCTTTATATCACTGAATACAAATGAGTAAAAGTTCAGAGGCTTCCCCCATATGTGAATGTATTATTCTTCCTTTTCTTTTTTGCCATTTTATCTTTTGTTTTTCCAATGAAGAGGCTATAAACTTATGAGAAGAGGGGAAAAAATAAAGAATATAGAACAAATCTTAAATATTATTCTAATTTATTCCAAGAGGAAAAGGAACAAGGAAAGAGTAGTTGTGAAAAAAAACCCCTAACCCATTTAGTCCAACTCTTGCTGCGTTTGTGAGAAGACTCCAGCTGGAAACCTAAGCTAGACTATATTCCAAGGTATGCTGTTTTAACATTTATCTATCCAAATAATATCTACTATATCTGCTATGTAAGCCACGTGTTATTTGCATACTCCATGCTGGGGGCATGGAGTGGCTGCAGAAAAGGAAAATCTATCAGTGACAAATCAGACACATAATGAGGGAATGACATAATCTGGTTTTTACTGAAACTTCTCACACCCTTTCATGCAATATTGAGGTTTCAATTTGAGTGCTTGGGTAACTTTCTCCACGTTTACAGAGGTTGTTCTTGTTCTTCAAGAGGGACTGATTGAAGAGTGGGTTTTTTCTAAAATCATAACAGGAAATATGAAACAATTACATCTTACTGGATACATTTTCAGCTGCTTTTTCTTTGGATAATTAGAACAATTCTGAAGCAATATAATTAAGATGTGAAGCTTATTGGTCAATTTAATTTTGTATTTTATGTGCCATCAATTTTTTGCAGCAATCATATTTCTTTTACCTTGTATTTCAATAAATTTGTTTCAGTACTGCTGAGCTATAAAAATAGAATACTTTTGGCTAATAAAAAGAGCCCCCTCTATGAAAAATGTTTATCAGACAGGACTAGATATGTCAAAACTAGTTGGAAAATGTATGTGAGGAAGAATGTGTGACAATGGTCAAGACAGGCAGAAGGAAAAATTTGGCTGAGAAACTCCAAATTGTGAAAGAAGTATTAATGTTAGCTAAAATTTGTCTCATATAGTCACTGTAATAATTAATAAGGACAAAACTAAAGTACAAAATTAATGAAATAATGAGGAAATCTGGAAATAAAATGTGATATACCAAAAAATAAAAACACTTACAAAAAATCTGTGGAAAAGCATCTGTGTGAAAAAATGCTTTGGTTGCACAAGAGAAAAATCACCTGGTGCCTAAGTGATGCTGGCCTGCTGATATCTGGAGAGCAGAATTCTGTCTTCTGTGAGAAGATAACAAAAGTTGCCTCCCCCACTAGACTGGGCCAGTTCCACCCAGCTTCATGATGAATGCAGCACTCAGAAAGAGGAGCCCATCAGAGACACAGGTAATGTTTGTGTCTAAATTACCTGTATTTACATTACAGGTAATGTAAATACCACATTTAAGAAAGGGTGAAAAATGCTGCACAGCAGCATCTGGGAGAGATGAGTGAGAAAATACGAGAGAAACAAGTCTGCAGACACCAAGGACACTGGAGAAGCAGAGAGAGGAGGTGCTCCAGGTACCAGAGCAAAGATTCCCCTGCAGCCCGTGAAGCAGACCATGGTGGGCCAGGTTGTTCCCCTGAAGCCCTGAGGATCACAGTGGATCAGATATCCACCTGCAGCCTGAGGCAGGTTCCACACTGGAGCAGATGGCTGTGCCATGAACAAAGCTGCAGCCCATGGACATCCCACACAGGTACAGGCTTCTGGCAGCTGCTGCAGTCTGTGCAGAAGAGACCACACTGAAGCAAGTTTTCTAGTGAGATTTGGGAGCCCACACTGAAGCAGTCCATTCCTAAAGGACTCTTCCACCCTGACGAAGGAACACATAGTAGAGCAAGTTTGTGAAGAATTGCAGCCCATGGGAAGCACTTGTGCTGGAGAAGGTCATGAAGAACTACAGCCTGTGTTTAAGGATCCCACATAAGAACATGGGAAAAGACCAGGGAATAAGGAGTGGCAGAGACAATGTGATGAACTGATCACAACCCCCATTCCCTGTCCCCAGTGCTGATGAGGGTAGGAGGAGATGGAGAAGTTGATAGCAAAGCTGAGCCCAAGAAGAAAGGGGGGGTGGGGGAAAGGTATTTTAAGATTAGTTCTTATTCTTCATTATTGGCAAATAATAAATTAAAATAATTTTGCCTAGTTGAGTCTGTTTTGCTCATGATGGCAGTTGAAAAGTGATTCTTTTCTCCTTAGCCCACCTACAAGCTTTTCATTGCATTTTCTTCCCCTGTCCCTTCCATGGAGAGAGAGTGATAGAGAAGCTTGCTGGGCCATATGGAGAGAGAGTGATAGAGAAGCTTGCTGGGCACCTTATGGCCCAGCAGAACAGGAAAGCACTGGAAGGTGAGGGCTGTACAGCATGTGAACTCTCACAGCTGTGAATAAACCTTTATTTCTTGTGACCACAAGAGCAGTCTTTCCTCAGTCTTCCTGCTGTGTCAGGAATCTTCCTGACTACATTTACAACATCTTAGACTGTGGCATTATCTGAGTGTTAGCTGAGTCAATCAGTACTGAACTAAATCTTCAGCAAAATGTTAGAATAAAATCTGAATCTAAAGTTGTCTCTTCTTTATAGAGAAACACAAACATAAGCCACACATACTCTCATCACTCTTTGTAAGTCTCTGAAGTTCAGGAAGGCAACCCTAATACCGGGAAAAACTCCATTTGAGGCATTTCTATTTATTTCTTACTATGAATTCTTACTCATTTATTGTCATGAAATGTTATCTACTTTTTGAAATATGGTGGGGTAAATGGTGCATTTGAAAGAGGTAGCTGTCTGAAATTATATACAAGGTAGCTATCGTAGAAGGCATTAGTTTCAGACAGAAATAGCAAAAGGCGATGCCAGAGACTTCTCTAGCTTACAGCTGGATCAACTTCAAAATCTGATTTTTTGTCTAGCCCTTCAGAATAGAAGAGTAAGGTTTTTTAATTAAGCCTGTTCATAGCATCTGCAGAACTGGAGAGTTGCCATTTACATCAGAATAAAGCTTGAGCTGCTTAAAAGACAAGGTTATGAAGTCAAGAGAAAGAACATCCAGTATTTAAAACCCACATCATTAAATCTGTGGTAAAACTATTAATGAAAGGAAATAATAATTACACCAATTACATTAATTCTGAAGGATCCCAAAATTGCAATTAAGAATTACTTCCCAAAAGCTGAAATACAACAATACTTGAAAAATTACATTATACTATTCAGAAGGCCTTTCATAAAGAAAACATAGAGTTATACAATTCTGATTCACATTTCTAATTAAAAAATTTATCGGTATGTTTTAACTGTCTGAGTAATACTGTGAAACTTAAAACCAAGTTTGGATTACTTATATGATATAAAGTTTAAAACATAAATGCAGGACCAGTGCCCAACACTTGGGCATGAGACAAAAATCTAAGGTAGATTAACAGAGACATGATGAGCAGAACAGTAAAGGACGAAGGCTTGAATCAGTGTCAGACTTTGAAGATAAAATTTTGGTGTCACCAGAGCTAGAGTGGAATTCAGTGACCTTAGAGATTTCCAGTGTCACGGACAATCCAGAACACCTACACAGAACTAACAGCTATGTCACAGGACTCACGGGAGAAAATGTGGAGCAGCTGAATTCCAGGAACATACCCCTAGCACCAAAAAGGGCATTAAACTCACATGCATAGGAAATAAAATCTTCCCACCTATATGATCAGTTGATCAAGTTTATCCTAAGAGACACCTACAGGTGATCATCTGAATAATGTTTTAAGAGTGTTGAGCTGAACTAATTCAACTGAATCCCACTCTGTTCCCTGTACTGAGCTCTTCATTATATCAGCATCTGAGGCACCTCACGTGAATGTGGTAACTTCTTTTGAGAGTCAGAAGCTTAGATGACAGTAGTCTGGGCATGATTCCCACCTTGGCTTCTTGAAGATACACATACTTAAAAGGTACCTCCATATATACATGGGAATTTAAACCAGAAATAGCATAATCTGTCTGGAGTTCTTTGGAGATTACAAAATGTATAGAAACAAATAGAAACAAATAGGATGCCCTCAAGTCTACTTTTCCACAGCTGTGGAATAACACATCCAAAGTAAGACGTGTCCTTTCTTTGCCCTCACATACACCAGAAACCATGACACACTTTATTTCCCATACCTAATGTGTTATTATTAATACACAACAACAGTAGCACCAAAAAATAGCCCTTGACACACCAAGAGTTTAGACAATAACTAAAAGTACCGCTGACTTGAGAATATGCAAACATGTGTGACCTGCAAAACCAAAAAGTATGATGTTTCCGAGGCAGCAGTTTGTCCTGGGCACAGTATTAACACTTTCAGCAAAACAAAACAAAGATAGAAGAAAAGGGACCTCAGATTGTGGAGGGACCCAGGTTAGTGAAAAGTGCGCTATGCTTCTTTGAAAGCCACAGGTTTTGGGCTGGTCAGTCCTTTCAGTAGGCCTACATTCCTACACCACCTTCCAAGACTAAAATGAAACCCATAGACAAAAAGTCCTTAAAATCATGAGGAGTAGCTGTTAGTTTGGATAAGACATTTATTTTTAACACATAAACAGAATTTACAAGCCAGCTTTCCAGTAACATATGGAATAAATTGGCTGTGTTCATGTAAGAAAAGCCTAAAGACTTTAGATTTCAGTATCAGTTCAAAGTTTTGTATTTATTTGTTATTTACAGCATATGTAAACAGCTAATATTACATGAAAGAAAGAAAATAAAGAGCCAAAAGAAAAAGCAAGAAAATTCTCATACAACAACTTTCTGGATTCTCTAAACAAAAAGGAGATACGGTGATTGTATCTGGAAAGCAACTAAAAGAAAACAGCTTTGAGTCGATGTTCTCCTTAACAGACACACTTGAAGGTCATAAAGATGAAAAGCAGAGGCTGCCAACAGCTGGAAACAAACATATATTCTCAAACAAAATTATGACCTGATATGTAAGACAAAGTTACATCATAAGGATACTTGGCCTTCTCACCATGTGATTTTTTTCCATGCTCTGTCAGTTTAGCAATATTTAATCTAACTTATTTTCAGAACTACTTATTCATAGAAAAGACTATTATTTATACTGAACACCATTTTAAATAGACTTAAAACATAGACATACATAGAAAAAATTTTTAAATTTGAGACACGCAAAGGTAATTACAACACAACAACACTCTTTCTGGACTTGAGGGAAAAAAAATGAAAGGCCCTGCTTTCAGCTATTGGATTCATCAGTTATCAATTTTACTACAGTTTAAACCACTATTAAATAGCTTAATCCAGACTTCCTTTAAAAGTCTCACTGCAAGGAATCCCAACTTCCATTTCAGTCGTGTTGACTGGAAGTATAGCTCAGCAAACTCACCATTCACTATCTGTTCAATCTGTAGAGAAACTGTGCAGCTGGCTAAGTTTCTGATACCAATGTTGTGTCTGGAACCTGTCAGAAGAAATGTGCTCCTGATAGCTCTGAAAACTCAGCACCTATTTCATGCATAATAAGCCAGGTAAAATGTTCCTCCAGGCCCAGGCCTATTACCTTAAGAGCTCACTTCTTGAGGCACGTTCAGAGCACATGCAGTGGACCGATCTCTCCGTAAGGGAGCTTGAAGTGCCTCTCTTTCCATGACTGCACAATGATTAGAGTGATTAACAAAGATTTCTATGATGGCCATTTAAGTCCACTCCTTTCTTGGGTGATTAAAGACACTGTTCCTGCTGTCCCAGGGAACCCTCTCCCCACAGCTCTAGGATATTCAGAAAAATGTATGTTTCTAGCATAAGACAGCATGAGGGAAGAATGGAGAAAATAGGAGTTGTTTTTGTTAGCTCCATTCAAATTGGGCCATTTTTCATTATTAAGAAAAGGTTCTTCAAACTAGATAGGGAGAAGGAACATGGAAGACTGTGAGGAAAAAACACAGAGGAAAGAGTAATAAATGTGGATCTAATCTTTGATCATCTTTTGAGAGCAATGACTGCTGTTGCCTTAATTTTTTTTACTATGGCTTTACCTTCAAAGGATTTCCTGTGGAATGATTCTGCTGCAGAGAAAGCTAGGAAATGTTATGATTAACAACACTGCTGTTTACAACAATTTCAACAGTGCAGCATATATGATTTCCCAATCATCATGTTGGCACTCATGAAACATCCACAGATACTTAGCTCTGCCTAACACAACTACAGTATGTTTCCACTAGAGAAATGAGCATGCTAAAGCACTTATTTCCTCTGTCCCTTCAGCAAGCTGAACAGCATGGTGCGCATTCAGGCTGGTAAACGCACCACCTTACAAAACAGAGTTACCTTGGGCCAGATGCCAGTTAGATGGCAGAGACTTGTGCATGGGATCCATCTCCCAGAGCTTTGAAGTGGCCCAGACACCTCTCTGCATGCCTGATAGGACGCACGCACTAAATAACTTCAGACCCACAGATGCTCTCACTTGCTGAACCCTCTGTGTCTTAACACGCTGCCTCTGGATGCTCATACTCCCAAAGCTCCAACTACTTTGATTTTTTATTACTTTCATCCATATCAGACAGCTTTCCATGCTTTCTCAGGCTTGCCTTCTTGGTTGGAGACAAAATTATTTGTCAGCAAAGGATCCACAATACACGTAACCCACTCCTTGTCTCGGGACTCAGCAATGCAACAAAGAAAAGTGCTATTGAGGCCCACAATTCCCTTCCAAGGCCAATTGCAATAAGGAGGGTCCAAGTCTGCTATGCATTACCTCTTAAGAGAGGAAAGGTCTAAGGCCTGAAAGACTAACACCCATTTGTGGGAATACAGCTAGAGAGTCGAGCTGGGAGCACTGCTCAGCTCATGACAGAAATGGACATGTTAGCATTAGTAGGCCGCAAGCCTTGGCAACCAAAAGCAGAAGTTTGAGAAAGAAATGTAAGAGACAGCGATGTGCTTGGTACAATATGTGCTTAGCAAGCAGAACTTAGATAAAACAGCACATACCTGTGTTAGTTAGTACGAAGCATGACTTAAGCAATGTACTTGGCAATATTACTTGTTATATAATTAAAAAGTATATAAGCTCAACTAAGTGTATCAATAAACAGCTTCATGCATGCAACCTATGGAGTCCATGTCTCTTTGTCAATCGTCGTCACCCATTGGCAAGACTACACTGTGCTACAAGTGGGATGACCAACAATGGATGAAGAATTTCCCCAATGCAGAGGGCAACCTTTGGAATACTCTGTGGAGAATTGGCCCTGGATATCTACCCTGAGGCCATCACAAGCCACCAGCATATCTCAGTGGATAAAAAGATTGTCATTCTTCACTCTACACTTCACTACCCCAGCTTTTGCCAAATACTGGGTAGCCAAATTGGTTTCAAAGGGCTTCTGACATGCAGGAAGGTGTATGAGATTGCTGAGGCTACCAACTACACCATCTACACATGACTACTACATAGCAGCAATGCTTGATTATTATTTTTGGCATAAGTAGTAGGACAGATGGACTGAACAAGGAACTCTTCTTAAATTGAGTGTCCTGAAAGAGAGTATCACAGGAAAAGTAAAATGTGAGAGTCAAAAGGCTTAAACAACTGAGGTTTCAACACCACAGTTTGTTCATACTGCGACACGGAGCAGCTCAGCCAGGCCTGGCAAAAAAACCAAATTAAATTATCCTGGACTGTCCATGCACGACAGCAAAAGTTCAATAAATTTTACAGTCACAAATAATCACAACATATATCACCCTTCCTGCTGACAGAGATTGGTAAGTTTGTTCTGCACCATCTTACAATATTGTGAAAAATTTAGAAGAGTCCATATTGCTTTTCCTAATTTTGGTTCACTAAGACAAGTTGAAAACAAATCCCAGCACACAGCCAAAAGGATTTCCATTGCTAGGGAGTATTAACAAATGTACAAATCCATCACATTGCTTTCTCCTGCAAATACTGATATCAGACCTCCTCAGAAACATAACAACAACTTCCATTGTTAAAATTCAAATAAAATTCTGTAAGTGTGAGATTTCAAAATAATAATTAAGGTAATTATTATGGAAAGAATCTTAGTTATTCTGGATAAAAACACAACTGCATATGTGAAATTTTAAATTATTGACTTTTTCAAAAATTTAGAGACAGAGGGAGGTCTCACACTCTGAAAAATTATAAGAATAAACACTATGAGACCTTTCAAACTTCTTGCTCTCAGTTTAATATTCAGTCTTCTGGCTCTCCCATAGTCCCTTCCCTCTGTGGTTCTGCAGCTTTACTACTCCAGAGCCACACAGGGCAGATGTCACATGTCAACCTGATCTGGGATTTGTTGACTACTGGTCAGGCAACACAGCTACTGGACTGGTAGAATGCCAGCAAAGCCAGGAGCACAGTCCCACTGTATGTGCCTCTATTGCAGCCATAGCCCTTCACTGTGGCACCCCCAGCACTCACTTGGAGTACATCTACTCCAGAGGCAGGCACACAACCCTCCTGCAACACCACAGGCACACATGCTGGTGCTGCTGTTCTCACCCCCACTGAAAGGCACATATCCATAATACACGTAGACATCAAAATGAGAAGTGAGTGCTGTGTGTTTAAAGTCTGGTCACTTGAGAGAGATGTCTCAGATACTTTAGATGCTGATCTCATGACAAACAATGGCAAAGAAATGAGCATCACTGCCAGTCTGGATGAATACCAATTTCTCATCTCTTCATGTTGTCTGTTCTTGTCACAAGGTGGACCAGGAGAACAAAGAATGTTTTCTTTCTTACACCAGAAGCAATATGAAAATACTCATCTGCCTTGCCTTGGCTTTGGCATATACTGATGTACTCAGAGTGTTAAGCCTTTGTCTATGTTTGCCATGAGCCTTGTGGCCCTCTTTGCTTTAACGTGCATGATTTTACAAAAGGAACACTACCAAAGAGCAGAATAAAACATGAACAAAATACTGATCATGTGCTGCATTTTAGTTATTCATAACAAGATTAAATCAGTTCCTATTACCCACAAGTAAAGCACAGAAGTCCCAGGACTGCGTGTGAAATGCAATGTCAAAGACCTTGCCCCTGCTTGGGATTACAAACCATTAGTATTGTAACTCCTTCCTTTAAAATGTTGCTGAGAAGGTTGTGGGACTTGGATTAACCCTTGTTCTATGGAACTAAGAAAAATTCCTGATACCTGTTTCTGATCTTAAATAGACACTTAGATAACCAGTGTATAAAATGCAATCACGAAGCTGGAACTAAAACTGCAATAGCAATTTAATAGAAATTGAGAGATATAATAATTAAAAAACAGATTCAATATTTTCTGTCACTGCTCCATAATTTTAAAATAACCATGGACCTGCCACACTGACCTACTTCAGCAGTAATAAATACAATGGATTATTTAATATTAGCTGAATTATGTAACATATTCTAAATTTCCGTAACTTAGGAGTCTCTCACAAGACTTTAACTTCTGGCAACCTCTTAAGAGATTTCTCCCTAGCTGATTTTTAATCATTTACCTTAGCAGTACAGCCCTGACCTCTAGTGGGTTCAGTAAAACAATACTGCAGGCAGGATAACGTGCTAACTTGGTTTCATAAACAATATCATTTAAACCTGGAAAATGTAGAAATTCCAGCAAAGCCATGCAATCAGCCAACGAATACCTGTTTTATTAAACAGATGAAAATTAGTCACAGGCTAACAGCAGTACAGTGTTTGCCTTATGCCAACATCCATCTGATTGATGAGGTGTTTTGATTCTCAGCAGATGACTGCTCATTCCCATTGGGAGCTCTGTATTAGCTAAACTCCAGTATTAATCTCTTACTTATCTGCAAAGTTTGCTTGACTTATCTTTTTTTGCTAACTTACCTTCAGACCAAGAGATACCTATGGTTGGATTCAGAAAAACAAGACAGGTTAGGGATAAGTACATCCCAATTTTTCTATAATCTAAGAACTAGATTAACACTTGATTGCTGTAAAGGCTTATGAACCTCTATTACATTCAGTAAAAATTTAACACTTGCATGATACACTCCAGTTACTCGAAGACTCAGGATCTTAGGTTTCCTGTTATTTTTATCCCACAGTGAAAATTAAATCCAGAGCTCTGAAAAGATTATTGAAATGATTTTCCAATTAAGTAGGCTTCCACATAAAACTGCAGAAAATATGTAAGAGACAACATTAAATTCAGCTGCCTTCATCTAGAAGAAGACACAAAGTGATGGGAATGTGGTCTGCCTCTTTCAAAGTCCTGACACAGGGTGAATGATAAATGGACAGCCTTAACAAGATAGCCACAGATACTCAGCCACGCTCCTTCCTACATGTCCCCCAGCACAGAAGTCTCATGAAAGCACTCATACAGTTGATTCTCTCCATCACATTATGTACCTAAATTAAAGAATATAATGTTGTTCTGATTTGCTGTGAACTAAGCAAATGGGAATCAGACCAAACTAGACAGACAGAACATAATAAGGATTTCACAACTGGAAATAATAATAATAATAATAATAATAATAATAATAATAATAATAATAATAATAATAATAATTTTTAGAAGTAAACAAAGATACCTCTTCCAAAGAGTGACAAATGCACTGCACATTCACATCATCTGTAAAAGTTAAAAATGCAAATATGCAGATATGTTTGCCAGATTCTCTGTTCTGCAAGAGAAGGCCAACAAATCTGTTACTTATGAAGTCTGGACTACTCAGTCAGAGCAGCCTATCCAAAAATTAAATATGTAGCAATAGTACATTTCTTTGTTTATTCATTACAGAAGCTGCTCAATAAAAGGTGTGCTTTTTAATCTTTTAAGGAGAAGAAAACATCCTATTTCTGTCCTTATTATGGATTTATTAGTTCAATATCTAGGTTAATTTTGCTAATTATCAAAGCACATATATTATACTTTGCCAAACAAGAATAAATTGACCAAAAATTCTAGGGATCCTGAGGCTGCCTTTAACTTTGTTACACTGAGATTCTTGCATTCAGATATCATTGTCTTAATTAGAGGGCCTCGTTTTGTTGTTCCACTATGGTTTGCCATAGCAACCCCACTGTTTAGCTGACTGCTTTGAATGGTCATGTTGGATCAACTGGTACTGGACAAAATTCTCTTCCCAGAAATACTCTAAATATAATGGTTTCATTGTAAGCATCCCTTTATATGCTAGCAAGCTAGGTAAGTTTGGCTTCATGGACTCATACTTAAATTTTTTGGCTGTATCTGTATTGCCCTAAGTTCTCCTTAAAATGCCTGCAGTGCCAAACTTCTCCAACCAGAGGTTCCTTGGCTCTTGGAAAGAATATGACACCTAGGTCAATCCAAATGCAAACAACAGATTGACCTAGCATCATGAGACATTAATTATTATAAGCATGCTTTGGCATCCTCATAATGGTTTCTCTGTAAACCCATGACAAGAAAAGGACCAGCCAGAGCAGCCTTCCTATATAAAGTACAGCCTGGATTGCTTAACCTCCTCAGGCCCAATCTAATGTTTCCTTGCCTGCCTCCAGATCATCAGGGAGCTAATCTACTCAGACCACTGTCCATGTCCTCAGTTCTTACTTGCTTCTCCCTGCCTTCCACAAGAAAACAGAAAAAACTGAATCCAAAAATCAGTTCTAGTAACCTCAGCCTCTGGCTTGCTCTTTGTGGCTCACAACGTTTCACTCTTATCATCTCTATTAAATCTCCTTGCTTTATTTTCTATCCCGAAAAGGATTGTTAGCTCCTGGATTCATTCTCTGATAGCCACACTTCTGTGTACAGAAATACAAGCCAGCCTTTACCCACTTTATCTCCTACTGAACAGTTTTTGCTGTGTCTAACAGGAACCGTCAAGTTCAAGCAAGTGGGGAGCAATAAAGAAGGAATGGAATAGAACATGCCTATGTCACAAAGCGTAAGTCAGAAAATCCAGAAAATCAAGGATGTTTTCAAGGCGTCTCTACTAAGCATCTCAAAACTGAGGTATGAACTTGCAGAAAAGCTCAGTTTGAGATGGAGACAGATAATTCTGGGTGTCTCTATGTGTTAATGCTCCCACAGTCAGAGGAATTCTTCAACAAAGCCAAGAAGTCCCAAGGGAGTGACTTGGTTGACCAGCAGGAGGCTAAGACTAGCATAATGTCTCCAGCTGAGGAACACAGATCTCCCTCAAGTTCTATGCTACATTTGCCAGTCCTCTAAAATTGTATTTAAACGGTCAAGTAGAAATAACTTGTGGGGGTGCATTTTTCCTAAGTTTAATGTTGGATTGTAAGTTGAAAAAGTTGGTTTGTTCTCTGTACCCCTTTTTGTTACTTGTTTCTTGTTTCCCCCTACCTTTCCCCAGTTACGGTTCCCTGATTGGTCCCTGCCTGAGTTGTTCCCCAACCACAGTTATCTGTCAGTCTTGAGTTATGTAACCCCCTGGTCCTGTCCGTCACTCCAGGGCAGTCTGAGTCTGAAAGATTCTGGGAGAGGCGTTGAGTGATTGGACAGGATCCGGGCTTCCCCCTCCCACTTTCCCATAATTTGTCAATGTATCTATCTATTATGCTACCAGCCACTCCCCTGTTATGTTTCATTGGCTCTCTGGTAAACCCTCCCCTTAGTCCCACCTCCCTTTATAAGGGCCCGTCTCGGAGGCTGAGGGGTCTCTCTGGAGGCACCAGCCACGAGGCAGGGGTTCCTTCTAAAGTCCAATAAACTCCTGGTCTGTTTCAACCTCTGGAGAGTCCCTCCTTTCTTCTCCGTGCTCTAGTCACACTTGCGCTCCTCGAACGCCAAGAACCATCGGCTTGCAGGGGTGCTGGGGCTAGCTACAAGTGGACACCGCCGCAATACCTGCCTACAAAAGAATGGATGGTTGTACCTGACGAGGTGTATCTGACTTTAACAGTAAAGGGAAGCTGCGGGGTTTCTTTATGTCTGCAAAACATTAAAGTCTTGCATACAGACGCACAAAACCAGGGTAGGAAATGTTACCACAAGGATTTTTAACTGCCCACACAGAAAGTCAGTGACATAACTGATTTAGAATTCAGGAGTTCATGGCTGTTTGCCCTAGGTTTCATCCACATGCCCACAGTCTGTCTCACTTGAATGAAGCACTTTCTACTCACAGCATGCTGTCATTTCTTTTTTTAATGTTTGTACTCAAATGAGAGGGACCATACTTGAATCACTGTCTCAGCCTCAGCATATAAATCTGACTCAGATTCATAGGCCTGCAAACCATTTAATTTTGAAAGAACACAGGAAATTAAAAACAGCTTTGCAATTTTGTACTGGGACAGGTGCGCCAGCATGGCTATAGAACTCTGATACTCCCAGGCATACAGCACAGAAATTTAGAAAAATTTAGGTTAAAGGGTGGCTCAACTGCATCCTCAGAGGAGCTTCAAAGTTGGATCAAATGCAGCTGCTGAACTGTTGGACCATGCACCTGTTTAGTGTCTAGATGATAAAGGAAGAACTGCCACCTGGAGCTTCTGCTCCAGGACACAATTCTGGTCATCTTTTCTCTGGTGTTCAGGAACAACATGGGCTCCTAAAAAAATCAATAAACTAGCCTTCCTGTTGCTGAAAATAGATGCCCAACTTATTTATGCCCACAGCTGTAGAACACTGATCTCAGCAGATGTTTTTATGCACTGAGGACCTCTGAGAGACTCTAGACACCACCCATAATTGATTGCCAAGGTTTTGGCTATGCTGTGAGACACAGAAGGGCGACTAGGAACCTAGTGCTGAAACCAAAACAGTGTCAGCACCAAGACAGAGTATCTGGGTAGTCCTACAAGAAGCACTTCACTCTATCCAGAGCTACCTGGAGCTCCCAGTGTCCCGACTTTCCTGAGTTTTCAAGTCATCCCTTGCTAGGACTTGTCAGCATCACAGGGTTAACAAAAGCATTGAAGGGTGGTGTTTGGTGCAGTTTTTCCTATAGGAAAAAACATAGTTTTTCCTATGGATCGCAGGGTAGCAAGTTTGCTCATTGCTGTGAACAAATAAATTATGGCTCAGCCAGAAGTGCTAGAAAGGTCTGGGAAAAACATGCTACAAGTCATAAAAGCGTTGTGCCCAGGGATATATGTACAATGTGTGGTGTAAATATGCCTGGCAGAGCTTGAGTATGGATGCTCATAGGCTCCATGAGCCCATGGGCTCCCCAGGAAAGCGACTGCAGCACCCAGCTTGACAGAGTTTAAGAAGTGTTTGGACACTGCTCTCATGTTTGGACATGGTGTGATTATTGAGGACGGTCCTGTGCAGGGCCAGGAACCGGACATAGCAAACCCCTTCAAATATCCTTATAGCATCCCTGAGACACACAGATGCCTATGCTGATCTTCACAAGGGCATTAAAACTGTGACTTGCAGCGTAGTCCAGGCTCTTTACTACCACTACAGCCCCCGCATTCCTCGGTCCGTATCCGTGTCGCTCAGGTACCACCCTCCCGCCTCCATCGCGGCGCCGGCGGGCGCTCCCCGCCCAGTCCCGCCCGTCCCGGTCTCCAGGGCGCCCTGCCCGCCCCTTCCGGGCGCGGCTCGGAAGCGGCGGGGCGGAAGCGGTCG
>JBBMKD010000001.1:50267496-50307351 GCA_037834095.1 Argya squamiceps | reverse complement strand
GGACAGCGTGAATCGTTTTATTTTTTTTTTTATTTCTTCTTTTATAAGTTATTTGGTTTTTCTATTGCTAGCAAAAGTGATAGAGTCATAAGCAGCACTCAAAGCGGCTTACAAATGAAAAAAAGGGAAATGTATGTTTACTTTTAATGAAGTGCAATATTTCGCGAATGAAAAATGAAGCAACGTAACATAAATGAAATGAAAAAAAAAAATTGAGGCGTATTTCCTCTGTATTTTTTTTGCATACGAATGATTTTCGGATTGTGTTTATTTCCATACCAAACGAAAGGTTAGCAATTTTTTTTCATTTTTTGATTGACAGCTTGCTGTGAATCAGTTTTAAACCAAACAATGCTAGAAGACGCCGCTAGTGGAGGTGTTGGGTATGGAATAGCACCTTCTCAAAAGCAAAACAAAAGAGCTGATGCGGTATGCTGAACACTCTACTTTTCGTTAAGTATTTTAGCCTCCTGTATATCTGAGGATGTGACATTTGGGGTAGTCTAGGTAGACTGCTCTAATGGAGATGAGTATATGTACATTTACAAGCTTATTACTTTACTATTGAATAAAATTAGTGTGTGTGAAAAGTAGTAGCCATTGGAGTGAGAACCTCTGCACTAGCAGCGAATGGAACACTGGTTCCTACTCTTGGAGGAAAGGAAACTATGCAAATGAGATTTAAGTAAAATAAACCACCAGAAATGTTGTATTTAAATAAAATACCTACTTAGTTTCTCAGTGGTTTTTTTTTTTCTCCTTGAATTCTTTGTTTTCAGTAGCCCAAGTCTGACCATCAAATATGATTCTTTGCCTGCTACACGAAACTCCTTAAGTACTTCTTTTGCCATTTGGCCACATGGCTTCAACTACAATGGTGAGTTAGGATTTAGATCATATATTTGCATATCTTTTTGCTCTAGTCTCCTAGTTGTCTGGCTGATGAGGAGAATGCCATTACCATGTTTGATATTTTCTTTTAAAAAATTATTTAGCTTGTCACTGCTGAATTCTGATACTTGCATTTTTTAGGAGTGTCTTCCTTCATAACTTGTGAATACTTCTAACACTTATTCACTCACCAGTGCAGCATAGGAATTGCCATGTCAAGCTAGTGGTGTGTTTTCATTCAGGAGTGGTGGCAAGAAGTTGAGTGCATATAAATCCTACTTCTACATAGTCTTGTATTCACAGATGCTAATACTGCCATGGATTTTTACCTAATATTAAACAGTCAGTGAGTTGATTATTTGGAGTCATATCTGCACATAGGCATTGTAGATGTATCTGCTAGATACAGGCATTTATATAGAAAGCATCAGTATTTGATGTTTTCATAGAAACACCTAGGGACTTGAAAATTAAAATGTTCTGTCATGGCAGGTTCTACCACACAATAGCATGGTTAAGTAGGTGGGGGGATTTTCCTGAACAGGTAAGAAGTTTTGTTTTGGATACATTATATTAGTGTTCTGTTGTATATTTCTTTGCTGTTCTTTTGTTGTTGTTAGTATGGTTTTCTTCGCTGTATTCTATTCTATTCTGTAACTGGTGCTAGCTTGGATTGGACATGGCTCCTGTGTCTTCTGTTCCTTGAGGCTCACGTAGAGGTGTTTGTTTTTAGGAGCAGCTGATAGGAATGGTAAACTGAGCGAATAGGACAAATGCATATTTGGGAAGGGGTACCTATTACAAATGCTCCTAAGCTTTACTGAATATTAGAGCTTGTCACAAGTACATTCCTAAGGTACTTCATCCAGCTGCCACTGAAGTGAGCATTGCTTCTCTGAACTTACCTGGAGATGAATCAAGCTCGTGGCATTCTCCTACAAGACTTTGGTTCTTAATAGTGTTCTCTTTTTTCCTCCCTGCCCCAAATCAGTTTCACTGTGTGGTTCATTTAGCAGCTGCACATTATTCCTGCACAAAGGAGGTCAGAGCTTAAGGGAGTGCCAGAGAAGGAACATCAGGAGTCAAGGAAGACTTTCTTGGATGTTTTTGACACTGGTTCCTGTTTATTTTGATTTGTCAAACTTTAGTCCAAGAACTCATAACTCTGATCTGTGAAGTTGTGGGCTCTTTTTGAAATAAAGGTATATCAACTGCAGGTGTACTGAAGTAAAAGACATTCCAAAGGAACTAAATTAATTAAGATAAATGGTATTGAGTATACCACGCTATGGGATATTGAGAAGATTTTGCTGTGTTTCATAGGGTTGGGCAGACTTTTAGCCTGCCTTGGAGGAAGTCTGTAGTGGAAGCTGGTTTTGTTTCCTAGTCAGCTAACCGTATGTCATAAGGAACACTTCTTTAATTGTATTATCTGCGGAAGTAATGTTCTGAGCACAAGATCTTTATTTCCATTTTGTGAAAAGTAACTGTGCCAGTACTTGAGCACTGGTATCTAAAAGGTAAATGTTTTCTTCCAGGATATCAGTTCACTCATATTTTGGCCTGTGCTTTCTGTTTAGTTAATGACCAGCTTAACAAAGGAGATCAGGTTTTCTAGTTGTCATCTCTGATTGTTTTGGTTAGTCTGTATTATTGGTTTTATTAGGTGTGATTTCCATTCCTAATTTTAATTCGAATTGCCTGTCATTGTTGTAAGGCTTCATAATTTAGCCAGGCCTTGTGATGCAGTTACATGAGGTTTTGGCTAAGTTTATTGTGTGGCAAAGAATTTTTGAGCCCATCTTCTAATTACAAATTTGTATCAGAAGTAGTAGGATTGTTGGGGTGTTCTTAATGTATGAGGATAAAAAAAGTCACATAATTTCTAAAAAACCCTTTGTCATTCTTGCAGCAACAAGCTTTAGAACTGGCATTGGATCGTGCTGAGGTAAGAAGCAGCTGAATTACTTGTTTGCACATAATTTATTGGTGTCAGAGTTATAAAAATACAACAGCTATTTTTTATTTCTTCTGAAAAGCCATAAAAACCACATTATGTGAATATATATATGTATAATCAACTATACATGTAACACTGAGTTTGCAGTGTTACATGTATAGGTGATTATACATATATATATTATATGTATAATATATTATATAATATATATAATCATAATATATAATATATATTATATAATATGTATTATATATATTATGAATATACATATATATGCGTATATATATATATATTTCTTACTGAAATTGCTGTCATGTATTTGTCTCTTACCCATTGTACTGAGAACATCATCAGGTGAGATGGTGATAGACTGTGGAAAACTTGAGCTTTCCCCTTTTCAGCCAGCAAATCTATGTGCTGTGAAATAGGCAGGGCTTTACAGAGACCTGGCAGAAATATATGGTAAAATCCTGCTTGTGGTTTTAAGGATAGCCCAGTGAGAATGAAGAGGCAAGTGGCTTCATGTTCATGTTTTTTAATGCTGTGATCTTATATACAGTTACCTTGAACCTTATTACGGGAAATGCATGTTCCTGTGGGAGAACCTCTCTTCACATAAATTCTGAACAAAGCTGTTAATTGAAACGCGTCAAACAGTAGAGATTTAGAAAAACCTTGTTAGAATACAAATCACATTTACTGGGGGATGCTACCTCTCTTACTATTTTTTTAATTTGAATGTTTAATGTACGTGAATTGTATTTATAATGCACAGCTCTGTAGAGAAAAATAACATAAATGCAAAAGGCAAAAGGAGAACTTCCTGAAATTATCATGTTGAAGAGTAAGTGATTTGTAAATGTTGCCAAGCCAGTATGCATAAACTTGGTTGTATCTTAGTGTGTCAACCACGTTAACTTCAGTATGGTAATTAATTACAGTAGTGTTTTAGAGTTAGTTACTACTGTAATTACGAGACATGAGTGTAGAATGAGGACCTTGCATGGAACTGATGCCATAGCCATGAAATGCTCTCTGTGACAGCTAAATTGAACTGTGTTCTTGCTGATGACCACAACATAAACCAGGTTGTGTTTAGTGCACTTTTGGAAGAGTCATGTACCATAACTCTTAATTACTTTCTGTATACATGGAACGCTGTCTAGTAATGATCTCTAGTTGTCTGGTAACTAGAATTAAATTTCTTTGTAATATATGCTGGATTTTTGTTTACTTTTCTCTTTTAGTATATCATTGAAAGTGCCCGTCAGAGACCTCCCAAAAGAAAATATTTATCCAGTGGAAGGTACTGAGAGTTTCAGTATTTAGATTTTTAATAGCATTTCTTTAATTTAATTTTGGTTACATCTTGAGTCTTTTTAATTTCAGAAAATCTGTATTTCAAAAACTTTATGATTTATATATTGAAGAATGTGAAAAAGAGCCTGAGATAAAGGTAAGTGGAAATTGCTGAGAAGCTTCTCATTTCTGTCTAAACAGGCAGGTTGAGAAAATACTTTGTTTTTAATTCCACCTAATTTCTTTGTTAAATGGAGCATAAACCCTTCTTACTGTAGTAGTTACCTAAAGATAAGATTACATAATGTGAATAGTAAGGCTTAGACTGGCTTGAGTGAGCTGTTTATTCTGTCTTAATCCTGTGTCACCAAAGGGCACTTTTGTTCAAGTTCATGGCCAGTGTCAATGCCATATGTATTGTTGTCATTATCACTGTTTCACCATCAATTGCTTAGCATGGCTGCCGTGGGAGAAAATGTGCATCATTTTTCAGACCCTGCAATTTTGTTGTAAATTCAGATTTATTTCACCAATTGCCGCTGGTACACTAAGAAGTTTTGTGAA
This sequence comes from Argya squamiceps, assembly GCA_037834095.1. NCBI lineage: Eukaryota > Metazoa > Chordata > Aves > Passeriformes > Leiothrichidae > Argya > Argya squamiceps. The sequence continues at coordinate 50,302,637 of JBBMKD010000001.1, read as the reverse complement.
AAATTTTCGTAATGTTAGCAAAGAGGCTCAAACAGGCTTATCAGTGCTAAATATAAGGTGTAAAAGGCACTAATTGCTTTGCTAAACTCTGAATGTCACATTGAACAAGAAGAGAAAGCTGTGGAATCTGCTGTATTGCTCCTTTCAAGGAAGTAAAATGAATGAGACGACAAATGAGCACTTGGGTTAACTCCCAATTAATGGTTGTACCCAGAGCTGGTATTCAGAGATGAAATAGGGCCTTCAGCCAGAGGCTGTAAAATTATCTGAGGTTTAGAATTCATTGTCTTAAGTTCTGTGGGGATTTCATATGTTTCAATTTGTAGAATGTTTATGTGGTCTCTGAAACACACCAAGTAATTACAAAAATCGGTTATGCATAGAAAAGATAGTTTTATGGTTAAATAAGGGAATAGTGTCTGCAGCTGCTGGATCAGATTTCAACAAATAAAGACAAGTAAACACAATTAAGAAAGCTTCCAAATGCTCCAATTCATTTTTTTAATCCTGGAGTGAAATGCCTTCTTCTGTTAGGACTGTCTGAAAATACTAAGTATTTTGTTGTTCTTATACTGGATTGATGATGTTTGTAGAAGTGATACAAATAATGGTGCCCTGTAGATTTACAACATTTTAGCATAAGGTTATTCTTATTAACTGTTGTCTGTGGACTTTCAGTTCTAGGGTTTGTAATTTAAATGAGTGGGATTTTTGTACAAAAATGTGTCTATAAGAATGTGTGATAATACATAATATGTTTACTCTGCTGAATACAGTATAATTAAATTTAACTGGGCTTGTTTAGATGTATAATTTGTCATTAATGTAAGTCACATTCTAGCAATTGTTTTTATATCTGCTAATTATTTTATAGTATTATGTTCATGAGCAATGTTTACTTTTGAAGCAGAAGCTGAGGCGAAATGTGAATTTACTTGAGAAGCTGGTTATACAGGAGACTTTGTCATGTCTGGTGGTAAACCTCTATCCAGGAAACGAGGGTTATTCACTGATGCTCAGGGGAAAAAATGGTTCAGGTAATATTTTTCTCTTGGATTTTTAAAAATACTCAGAATGCTATATAATTTTTTTGTGTTGTTTACATTTAACTGTTTCTTTCCACCATAATTCTGGTGGGGGGTGGGAGAACAACCAACTGTACTTGAACTCAAGTTTACATAAACCATTTTTTTTCCTGTGGCAAGTTTGTTTTAGATTTCTTAATGTTTGAACTTGAAAAGCAAAGGTAATGTGTTTTTTTTAAATTCAGATTCTGAAACCATTCGTCTGCCTTATGAGGAAGGAGAACTGCTTGAATATTTGGATGCAGAGGAACTACCACCTATTTTGGTTGATCTTTTGGAAAAATCTCAGGTTTGAAACTTTTGTTTTCAAAAAGAACTTTATGTATTGTACCCAGATAGACCTTGATTTTTTTTTTGTGCTTCACATAGGTGATTGTATGCAGAAGACACTTGTGCATATGAAGCATATGTAGTATTTAATGCCCCAAATAAGTATTTTATTGACATATAGGAAAAAAACGTACTTACTACTGAGAAGAAAGAGATAAAGAGAGATTACTATGATTTAAGGCTGTGAAACATCTTCAACTCTGCTCTAGCAAAATTTCCTTTGTTCTTTGTCATTATGGAAGGTTTGGCATGGCAATTTCTTACAGCTGCATTGCTGGCATATGAAAGCACTGCATTTGAAGCTTGTATTTTAGGTATGTCTAGGACAAGCACGTCTATGAACATAGGAAAGACCATTGATTAGTCATGAGTTTAATTCCTAGTTTCACTCAGTATTATATGTTATATAACAAACTTCTTTGTAGAGGTAGGGGGAGATTGGTAAATGTTTGTTTCTTCAAAAGCTGGTGTTTTTCTTTCAACCAGGTTAATATTTTCCATTGTGGCTGTGTCATAGCAGAAATACGTGACTATAGGCAGTCTGGTAACATGAAATCTCCAACATACCAAAGCAAGCACATTCTTTTGCGACCTACAATGCAGGTAAAGAGGAGCCTTAAGTAATTTCTCAGTGTTACAGTAGTTCCTAGACGGATATGCACTGTTACTGAACATATGTTAAGAAATCCTATTATTCAGTTGAAAGCTAATTAGAATTATGTCTTTTTCCTCAGACTTTAATTTGTGATGTGCATTCTATAACAAGTGACAACCACAAATGGACACAGGTAGGTTAGAGGATATTTAAAAACTTTACAGTGATGTCATAAATACACAACAAAATGAAAATGTATTAACATTTTTCATTTGTTTAATAATTCCTTCTTCAGTTTTTTCTAAGATAATGTCTGCATGCATAGGTATATAGGAACTTGACTACTGTAAAAGTTTTCATATTTTTGTATTAATAGCTGTGTATATTACAGGAGGACAAACTCCTACTTGAGAGCCAACTTATTTTGGCTACAGCAGAGCCTTTGTGTCTTGATCCTTCAATAGCAGTGACCTGTACTACAAACAGACTCCTGTACAACAAGCAGAAGATGAACACTCGCCCCATGAAACGGTAGTTTTCAGTGTGAAATATGTTTTCAAAGAAAAATACAAGTAATGCTTCATGTGAAAATTTAGCTCCTTGGATGTAATACCTACTTAAATAGGAATGTGTGAGAATCAATCAAGAAATTATATTGTATTTTTAAGTGGTCAGTATTATATTACATTTCAGTTGCTAGTAGATGCTGTTGTATGCTTATTTGTGTATTTCAAAGGAAGGTGTATTTATATTTTCTTAACATAATCAGTTATATTGCAGATTGAATTTAGGGGGGTTTTTTTGCATAGATTTTGTGTAAGCAGAGTCAGATGGCAGCTCGGTAATGTAAAATATATAGACAGATATGTTGGTCTCTAATTTGTTAAAAGCTATGTATAAGTTTGATCATGAATGAGCAAATGCAAAAAAATCATTTGTATGTTTGACATTCAGGCTAAACAGAAGTGTAAGTGTATAAGAATCTGGAAAAATTTAAAATCATGTGATAAGCACCATGTACAGAATGTTGAAATTATTTCACTTTTGTTCATGGTTGGGCCCTTTTTTATTTCTGCAGAAGCTTGAAACATTTGTTCAACATGTTTGTTCTACCATAAGAGTTGCATTCACTCTGTAAAAAGGAAATGTATTAATGATCTGTCATAATTAGTGAAATATTTAAAACTAAATTTGCATTGAAATACTGTGCTAGTGCCAAACCAGTGGTAGTTTCTAAAAATATATAAATTATTAATTTGATCAAGCTGTCCTTGAAATTAAGGCTTGGTGGTCAGTAAATATTCCACTAGAAAAATAGGTAAAGGGATTAAATTAATGTCCAGAACACCATTACTGGACCCATGAGTTTGTCATGAAACAAAGACTAAAGGGTAGTTACTGTCTTTATAATTTTATAGTTACATAATTAGGACAAAGATCATTTGATGGAACTGAAATTAGGATAATGCACAAATATCTTAAGCTTGGCAGCTTCTTAATTACTCATTTTGATGATGTTTCTTAAATTAGGCATTTAAAAAATAACCCCATTCTTGGTGCTGAAACAGATGAATGGAATACTGGTATATTTTATAAATATGAAATCATGATTTAAAGTTATAATGTATAATCCAGAAAAGCAGTTTTAAATTAGTATTTGGAAACTTATTTGTCTCCATGTAAGTAGCAGTTCCCCGCATATTTTTGGTTTTGTACAATGGCAGTGGAGAATTTGATGATGATGGTTTTACAAGCTTAGGTGTCATTTTGCCATAGGTGCTTCAAAAGGTACTCAAGGTCCTCTCTGAACAGACAGCAAGAAGTAGCTCACTACTCAACTCCACCTCAGCTCAGACTACTTGACTACTTACAGAAAAGGAAGGAGAGGAAAGCAGCCCAACAGTATGACCTCAAAATTTCAAAAGCTGGAAATGTAAGTGTTCTGAAAAGTAATGTAATATAATATACTTGTAACTATGTAAATAGAGGATTTAATATATTAATCCTGCTTTTTCATCTTCCAGTGCGTAGATATGTGGAAACAGAACCCTTGCTACTTGACTGCTCCTTCTGAAGTAGATGTAAGACCACCATTTGTTATGTATAATCAGCAATTATTAGAAATTTTATTATGTGAAGAAGTGTCTAAGAAGTAACCAGTATCAAAAAATGACCTTTAAAAAATGGGAGTGACATTAACATTTACAATTACTTGTACCATAAGGTATAAACACAAGTTAAGCCACACTGTAATATATTGCAGTTGTAACAGAATAGTTTGGATGAAGTAATCAGTACAAACAAATCATTAGTATTGTTCTTCTGTGGGCTCAGTGAACACATGTCTATTTGAAGTTGTCTGCTAGTATGAAAACCAGAAAAGCAAATGAGGTTTGTAGATTGTTTAAAAATGAGTCACTTTTCATCTTGGTAGAAATTCCTGTCTTTTGATATGTTATACTATGGGACATTAATATTTTGAAAAGTTCTAAATTTTATACAGAGAATTCTAGTTGAGAGTTCTGTTGTTCACTGTATGCATTTTTCTCTTGGGGGCATTCATATTCTTAGTTTCTGGCATTGCTAAAACACATACTATTAGTGTACAGAAGGGACTCAGAATATCCTGAGTTGGAAGGGACCTACAAGGATCATCAGATCCAACTCCTAATCCTGCAGGACAGGACAACCCCCAAAGTCATACCATGTGTCTTATCCAAATGCTTCTTGCACTCGGTCAGGCTTGGTGATGTAACCACTACCGTGGGGAGCCTGTTCCAGTGCCCAACCATCCTCCGGGTGAGGAACTTTTTCCTGATATCCAACCTAAACCACCCCTGACACAACTTCAAGCCACTCCCTTGGGTCCTGTCACTGGTCACCACAGAGATCAGTGCCTGCCCCTGCCCTACCCTCATGAGGAAGTTGTAACTGCAATGAGGTCTCCCTGCAGTCTCCTCCAGGCTGAACAGACCAAGTGACCTCAGCTGCTTCTCATACTGTTTCCCTTCAAGGCCCTTCAGCATCCTTCTGGCTCTCCTTTGAACACTCTCTAGTAGCTTTATATGCTTCTTATATTGTGGCACCCAAAACTGCCCCAGCACTGGAGGTGAGGCTGCCCCAGCTCAGAGCAGAGCAGGACAATCCTCTCCCTTTCCCGGCTGGTGATGCTGTGCCTGATGCACCCCGGGACAGGGTTGGCCCTCCTGGCTGCCTGGGCACTGCTGACTCATATTTGACTTGCCACCAGCAGGACCCTCAGGTGCCTTTCCACAAATTTTCTCTAGTATACTGAGATTTTTTTAAAGTCTGTAGACTAGTCAAGACTGTAGCTTTGGACATCATAGAGCTGGCAAGAATCTGAATTAGACATGAAATGACACTGTAAGTTTCTACAAAACAAACCTCTCTCTTCACTTCAACTGTGTTGTACCTGACTTAATCAGAGCCTTTAGGAATTACTGTTGTTGTGAAGCTACTTAACCATTCCACATTGCAGGCAGTGATTTCAATCTGTAGTCTGAAACTGTGTTTAACTCTTCAGTTAAGATTAACACAGCAAATATGGTATAACACTATAAATGTAAAGTTCTGAAGGTTCTTCAGTTAAGTTTCTCTGAAGAAAAATAAGGGATAACATAGGGGATTCTTTCTTTTCTGATCTCTCTATTTTTTTTTAAGGTGGAAAAATATGCCAAAGTGGAAAAGTCTATCAAGTCTGATGACTCACAACCAACTGTCTGGCCAGCACACGTGAGTAATTTAGACCTTTGGCCAAACTTCACTATCTCTAGTTAAAATGCCTCTTATTTCAACAAAATTAATGTATGTGGAATAACCTTCCATCCTGCAATTTAATTAATCTTCCATGTGTTACAGAGACATGGGAAGATTACCACAGATACTTGTAATTTTATACAGTAAAGCAAGCATGTGATCAGTCTGATTTCCTCAGATTTTCCAGAAATACAAGGATAAGCAGCTTGTACTGAAGAAAGGATCATAATTTACATGGAGCAGCACTCTGGACAACAAATTGCTTTCTTTACTCAGACTGAAAGGCTGATGAAAAAGAGCTTTATTGAAATCAAAGTGTTAAATTTTGAAAGAGATTAATATTAAATGCCTCTTACAAAAACCCTGCAATGTTTAAGTTGAACCTTAAGATTTTTGGTGCAAACTATGTGATTTGATCAGAAGTAGTAATTTAATATAATCATTGGTTAATTCACATTAATAATAATTAAATCATTGATTAGTTACATGATTAAGTCACATAATTGATTGATTTTTTTTATAATTTCAGAGGCAAGGTACTGTCTTCATTAGCAGCATGTATCATGGTATCTTTGTAGTTGCCTGTTGGAAGAAAAGTAATAATTTCCCATTGAACTTAATGTTCAGCTCCAACATTTTGCTCTTGATGTTTTTTGCATTGTCATAATTCATATAAAACTGTTTCTACATGTTTACCCAGTCTACATTTCCATGTGTAACATGATTGTTTGGGGTTTGCAATATCTTTGTATTTTTAAAGAGATGATAAATCCTTTTCCTCTCATCCTGTTAATGTAACTTCTGGAATCACTTTCATTTTAGATAATGCACCCCATCCTATAGAGTGTTACTTACTTCTAGAGTTCCTAGAGTTACTTCTTAGTCCGTGTTGTGTATAGAGCTGGTCTGCTTTACTTGCTGTTTTGGCTAAGGCTTGTTCAAGACTTACTAGATCATTCTGTCTTTTTAGGAAATGAAGGATGATTATGTGTTTGAATGTGAAGTTGGTAATCAGCTTCAAAAAACAAAACTGACCATTTTTCAGTCTCTTGGCAATCCCTTGTACTATGGTAAAATTCAGACACTCAAGGGTGATGAGGAAAATGACAACCTAATAACTCCATCACAGTAAGTTACTTGTTTTTTTTAAACTATGCTGTGATCAATAGGTGGAGGAAAACAAACATTACTTACCATTTTAGTCACAGAAATACTCTAGAGCTAGAAGTCTGATTTAAGATTTTTTTTAACAAAAAAAACCCCAAACCAAAATGTGTACAAGCAACCATCATATTTCAAATCTACTTTTATGTTAAATTAGTACGTTTTTTTACATTAAAGATACATTGGGGGAAAATAAGACCATCAGCAAATACAGTCATGAAAATTGTGGAGACACTATGAGGTGTTGTTGCACTCTGTTTTGGTGATACTCAGAATTTTGATTGTTCTCAAAATTTGCCTGATGCTGTGAAAACGTAAGATGTGACTATTTCTGTTTACTCTTAGATCCAGTTGAAATAAATAAATGAAGAAAAACATGAGCTTCTGAGAAGCTTCATAATTTTGAATTGTTTGGAATATTCTGGGTTTGGCTGCAGTTCTACAAAGATTCTCTGTTCTCAGCTCTTTCTGTTATGTATACCAGATTATTTGTATGGAGGAACCCATGCAGCAGAGCAGAGCCTGTAATTTCAGTAAGGCAAGGAGCAGTCAGACTGAACAAACCTTTTAGTTCTGCTAATGAAAGTTATTTTTATCTTCTAGTATGTAACCATTCTCTTATTTTTTATTAAAATCTTAAAACATCCTGAGCATTAAGAATATTTTATCCCAGACTCAAGCTGTTTACTGTTTGTTAAACCACACACTGTTGTGGTTCAATGTCAGCTGGCAGCTAAGCACCATGTATGTACTCACTCCCTCCTCCCCCCACCTCCCTGGTGGGCTGGGGGAGAAAATAGCAAGGGTAAAAATGAGGAACCATGTGGGCTGAGGCAAGGACAGTCTAATAGGTCGAGGGAAACCCACATGTGCAAGCAAAGCAAAACAAGGAATTCATTCCCCGCTTCTCGTGGGCAGGCAGGTGTTTTCCTGTCTCCAGGAGGGGCAGGGCCCCGTCACACCTGATGGTTACTGGGAAAGACAAATGCCTTCTCTCTAAATGTTTCCCCCACCCCTCTCTTCCTTTTTGCCCTGGCTTTATATGCTGAGCATGGTGCCATATGGTATGGAATATCTCTTCCTTTTGGTCACTTGGGGTCAGTTGTCCTTGCAGTGTCACTTCTCCACTTCTTGTACACCTTCAGCCCTTTTGCTTGTGAGAGCCAAAACCAGCACACATACTTAGTACAGATTCCCTGGAACAACAGTTCTAGCTTAGAGTTGTGTAATAAGGCTGGGAATTACATGAATTTAGAGGTATTAGATGCCTGAAGAGCTTTTGTCTTGGTTTGGAAAGCCAGGGAAAAAAGCCAGAGCCTCCCTTGGAATGGAGAATGTGAACCCCCTCCCTCTGAATTAAAATAATTTTGAAATTAATTTTGAAATAATGCCTGGTTCTCAGGCAAAGGTATGGGGATAGGATTAACAGTTCCCTACTAGTATGTATAACAAGGCAAACAGAACAACAACTAGAACACTAACAACAAAACAGAACCAGAAACCTCGAGGGCAGTCTGATCTCAGTGCCCCTGCAGGACTCTGAGGAGCACCAAGCTGGAACAGCAGGAATAAGCAGGAATCCCAGGCTGGTGTATGAGATGTATCAGAAGCTCCGTGGTGATATCTGGAGCAGCGGGAGTGTCCCGGCAGGGCAGGGCAGTGCAGGGCTGCAGAGTAGCAAAAAGAGCAGTGCCAAAGAAGTGGCAGTGGCAGGACTGAGCCGGTCCAGCTCCACCAGGGCAGGAGATGGCGAGCTCAGAATTCCTGGACACATGAGCAGATGATGATAGATTTCCTAGGACCAGACTTGATGGTGACAGTAAGCTACTGTCGTCACCCTTCTGATGCTGAGAGCCAGAGAGAGGAGCTGCCACCCAGCCCCATCCTTTTCCTGCCGCCATAACTCTTGGTATCTTCCCCCTCCAAGAGAAACTCCCAGAGACTCTCCTTTGGCCCCTTTGTTCTGCTTAAGTATCTATAAGTACCCAGTAGTTAGTTTCCTAGCAACTTATGGGATAAAATCCTATGAGAAAAAAAAGAAACAAATTAACCCCCAACAGTTTTGGAAATCATTGCTAAGACACTAAGAATTAAAGTTCATCAAAACTTGGATAACTTGTCCTTGGCAAACTGTCATTTGAAATGAAAGGTGATGTAAACATTTTTGTTGTTCAGTAAAATGAAATGGGGGTTTTTTTGTTGGTTTTTTTTTTTTTTTGGAGCTGGAGAAAGAGAAAGTTCCATGAAGTTAAAAAAACAGTAATAAGTTTGCAAGCCATAAGTGTTATGCAGAAGAGATTCAGGAGGTTTTTTTAGGAGGTCTCAAAGATCACAGGGAATTGGAATTGGCATAAATGAAATCAAACGATGGAAATTCAATGTTTGTTAAAACATTATGCATAGGGCTGTTTTTGACCTCCCCTCAGCACACTTGTATTTCAGTCTGAGTGTACTGGTATGGTGTTGATTTTTACATAACTTTTCCTTTGTACTTTTTACACTAATAGTTCTGCAGCAGTTACTCGCTTCTATTATTTTTTAATACAAAATCCAGAGTTTCTATATTCTGTCTTTTGCTTTGTGGGTAATTTACTGTTAAAGGAGACCATATTAGATAATAGTATGTATATATAGTTAGGAAGTCAAGTGTGTATTCCAAGTACTGAACGATACTCAGTCCATTGAATGGATACATTATCGTTTGTATTTTGAGCAGGTATGAAAAAAACCACACCACTGCCATTTGTTTGAAGCCTTGTGATTGTAAAAATATGTTCTTTTAGTCCAATTCATGACTGAAAATGTACTTTACATTTTAGGTTCCTTATTGGTTCGAAGACTGATGCTGAAAGGTAAATTAATATAGTTTGTACAGCTATTTGGCTTGATAACAAATAATAAATTTTGTTCCTTTTTGGCAGTTATGACTGCCAATGTTATGGTTATGGAAAGAGATGCAGAACAAATGAGGAAAAATGGGAGGATTTAGTCATCACATCAAGAACTAGAATAGTGTGTAGTTTCTGTATTTAACAAGCAAGGAAGAATAGAGGACATCAAATACGTGAGTACCCCTGAACTCTGACAGCACTTAACAGTCATTTCATCCTGATATTTGGCATGGTAAATTATCAATCATGGAAATGGTTCATCTGAACTCGTCATTTGAAGTGTAATCTAGGATTTAAGATTTATACACCTTAGTTTTGTGTATTGTGCATGTCTTGTTTCAGCTTTCCTAGAGAGGCAAGTAATAAAATAGTTTTTCAGTATATTTTAGTTGTAGAATGAGTAGGAATGGCAATTCAAGGATACGTGAGGCAGCAAAACGAGTGGGTCTTGTTTGTCAGCATACATCACATTAGATTACCTGTACATAAAAGCACAGAACCTTTAAAAAGCAGCCTCTGTCAGAGCCACTTGGGTTTTTGTGCCTCCATAGGATACCTCTGGCCGTATATACGTGCCATAGCTCTTATCCCCATGCAACCTGATGTGCCTGGCATGGAAATGAGTCTTTGATTTGATCAAAAATTAGTAATAATTTTTTTTAAATAGGTAATTTTAATCAAGAAACTCTTTGCATATATTCTTTCCTGCCTCCTTTGTGCTGGTACTTTCACTGCTTGTTCTGTAAACTGAACTGGGGAGATAGGCTGGTTGAATAGTAAAACAACAATATTACAAGAGCCTAGTTTTAACTGGTATTGATTTCCTGATCATGTTTGTCACTGGGTTGCACAAGTCCTTTCATCAGAATAAACGACAGGGTTTCAGGGACAAGGACAAGAAGAAACAGTGGAGGAGCACAGGACCACCTTCTTGAGTAGCATTTTACTAACCTGATTCCGCCGGTTTTTAAGTCAGTCTAAAATCTAATTGCCAAAAAATGTGCACTGCTCCCCATCCTGTGTCAGGGCCCTTGCGTATGTCTGCATTAGTCAGATAAAAACATGTGACAGAAGCAAGGCTATGTCAAAACAAAAGAGTGTTTCACCACATTTAGGTGTGAGGTACTGGAAATATTCCAGCAGGTTTTCACTGAGGTCCAGTCTGCCAGAGCATAAGTGACCACAGCACTTCAGCTTTATATTTCAAGATCATTTTGTATATTCCGCTTGTGTTTGTGAAACAGTATTCCCTCAACTTGGTTGTCTGAGATTAGTAGAGATGTAGTATTTGATAGAACAGCATTTTAAACTTGTTTGCCTGATGCTTTATCAAATGTCTGTCATAATGCTCACAGAGGAGTGATTGTTCAGCCTTGCGTTTAGACTCCTCACCTGACATAGACCTCAAGCTGAAGGAGGATTGACTGTTTAACAGGCAGCATGACCAGAAGAGACACTTTTTATAAAAGATTTTGGACCTCTGTTAAAAAGGGGGAATGGGACCCCTGTTGACTGACATCCCAAAGATCTGTAGTTGCTTTTGAGAATGGAATTGTTCTATTGTTTTCCATATTCCTGCAATAGAGTGTTTCTCACACTATTTTGCATTAGAAAAAAAAGAGATTAAAAGTTTAAATGGAATAAATTTAAGAGCCCAGGAATATAATGTAGAAAGGTACAAAGAGGTATAAATATGTTTTATATATGTGCATCTCTATGTTATATAGAGGTAGCTTACATAATACATAAAATATATTACCATAACATGTACAGTTGTGTTTATCTATAAGTATCTACTTTGGAAGTTCGAAGTTGTTAATCTTTTTTTATGTCCTCATTTTTTGTTTCAGGGTGGTGAACCAGTACCAGGAGTTAGTGCAAAATGAAGCTAAATGTACTGTGAAAATGTTTCATAATTCAAGTGGATCAGTCAGTCATCTTTCTCCAGGGAAGGAAATGGAAGTGAGTTGATCAAGCTACACATTTCTTTTATTTGTGCTTAATTGTTGAATTATTAGAATAATTTTTGTTATCCACATTTAACAGTAAAATAACCTAAAAATGTCATCCTGAATGAATTTTTAAATGCATTATGGTCATGATCATTCAATGTGAGTATATTGGAAAAGTTAGTGGAAAGCATTTATGTTATCAATGTTCAAATGTCATCTTTTAGCTGTTTTGAGAGGTAGGGGGTTGACTGTGTAGTTGGCTGCAAAATTTTGTTTTAGCGTTTTCATCCCTGTTCAGGTGAACCTTTCATAGAGCAGTATAGTAAGATGCAGCTGTGTGTCTTGTTTTGCAGGTCAGTAAACACAGAAGCAGATGGAATAGCTGAACTTCTCTCACCTTTAAAAATTCAAATTATTTTCTCTTCAATTTGAAGAGGAAAGCTTAAAAAAAATACAAACAAAAGAAACAAAAAAAAAGGCAAAAAACCCCTCAAACATACAAAAAAACCCCCACCACATACCACCAAAAAAATCTCCAGAACACAAATCAACAGCTTTAAAGTGTGTATTTTACATGCACACACATTTCTACATTTCCAGTATAAATTCTTGTATTCCCAAATTCTCCTGCCTGTTGGCATTGCCTTGCATTTCACTTGCTGCTTCTGGCTTGCTTTGGTCAGAGTCAGTAGTTCAGCAGTGAACTGTATGTTATGCTCCAGCTAGTAAATGAGATTTGTATTCCCTGGGCTATTTTCTTTGTGACATCTTTCCCCTAAATACCTACTTACAAACTCCAACAATGTTTTTTTGAAGGATGTAGTTCCTGGTGTCAGGCAGACCAGCAGCATTCCAAGGCCAGCAGTTGCAGAAAGGGATATGAATGTTTCTGTGTATGTGTGCACACATACAGACATGCACATGCATGTGTGTATATATACATTAAAATCATACAATAAGTGAGGTGGAAGGGTACTTGATGAAGTCAGCTTGTCTGTGTGTCCAAGCCCCCACCAAAAGCTGGACCAGAATTACTCAGGTTACTGTATTTAATTATCTAGTCACCATTGGAATGGGGCATTGGTCTTTATTTTCAAAATCATGAAAGCAGATTTTAATAGAAGAACAGAAGGGTAGTCCTCAGAATCTTCCTCCAAAGATTCTTTTTTATAAGCAAGCAATTAGAAACACGTAGAGGGACTGTCTCTTATTACTGAGAATCAGTGGAAGTTAAGCTCACCCAAAAGGGTGATTCTGCACAATGCTGTGTTTTCTTAGCTCATGCCCATATAATTGAGGCTCCAGTATTAAAGTATTCCATCCACTACATTGCCAGCCTCATTTCCTAGTTGCAGCAGTTGGCAAACTGTATGTTTGTTTAAACATTACTTTCATGTATGGATATCTGCTGTAAGGTGAAAAACACATAGACACTGTGTGAATGCATTTCATTGTTGAGTCTTTTGACAGTGTCAGCAATTGGAATTATGGACTTAGGGTCTGTTGTGAGTGACTGAGAACTACAGACTCAAGTAGGTGAAGTAGATATATGTTCAGACAACCTGATAATTAGGATGTAAGAAAAGCAAAAAGGCTGTATCTTCCCTCTAAGAATATGAAGTTCTTGTCCTACTGAAGCCAGTGGGGAAATGTGTCTTGATTTCTCTGCATTCAGGATTTTCCTGAGTTTATTTGAAATTCTGCTCCCAAAATGAAGAATTCTGATCCTGTTCTTTTTAAGTCTGTCTAGGTTGAAAATGGCAGGTATATACAGAATGAATGAATGAAATTATGTAATTTTTTTCAAGTAAAACCTAAATGTTTTATTGTTTCAAGTATATTTGTCACTTTTGTGTTTGTGAAAATCACTACAAAAAATTCCAGAATGATGGAGAAAAGTGAAGCTCTTACTTCTTTGCTCAGTTTAAGTTTTTACTGGCACTTTTGTGCTGCTTCTTGATGGTAAAAACTTTAGTATCTAAAGAGAGTTCATCATAGGATTTTTTTTAAAATAGATACATAAGCATCTGAAATGGCTGAAAGGAATTTTGTCGTAGCTCTGGGAAGCCTTAATATAAATCAATTGAATTGTCTTTTGTGTCAACTATGCGAAAGCTCGCATCATTGCTGTGGTAGTGTTAATTTCTCTTTCCTCCCAGCAGCCAGAAAGTGTATCAGGCTCTGTTCAGTCTTCAGTACTGGGGAAAGGTGTAAAACACCGACCTCCTCCTATCAAATTACCTTCAAGTTCAGGAAGTAGCTCTTCAGGTAATTATTTTTTGACTCAAACATCTCATTGTAACATGTTCTGCCTGTTGTAAAATGACAGGATATCCCTTGAGTAAAGATTTAATTAAAAAACACCAGCATCTTATCTGTGAGAAGAGCATGCATTTTTGTGGGGTTGTTTGTTTGTTTGTTTGTTGTTTTTGTTGTTGTTGTTGGTTTGGGTTTTTTAAAATTCTGATTATATTGTTCACAAAATTGTATCCTAATATTCAAGTTAACATTCACAGACTAGTAATCTATTTTAATTATGCTTTTTCAGGTAATATTTTTAGTTCACAACAGTCAAGTGGCCATCTAAAATCCCCAACTCCACCTCCTCCTTCTAAGCCTCCTGGTCTTTCCCGGAAACAATCTATGGATCTTAATCAAGTTAGCATGCTCTCTCCAGCTGCCATGTCTCCTGCGAGCTCTTCACAAAGTGAGTCACGACCTAAATTCTCCATTAAATCTTAGGCTTTTGCATAAATGCTTCCTGAGATAAACTTCTTAACCTGTGGAATGATGAAACTTAAGTGTACAGTGTACCCTAAATTGTATAAGTTGTGCAGCTTTAGGCAGGTCTCTTGTTCACTGTATGTATTTTATGTTTATTGTAACTGTGTTCGTTTTCTGTATATATATGTATGCACCCTCTGTGTATACGTTTTAATACATTTTGTGCAATTAGCATGATCTCCTCATATATGAAAGGCTGGTAGATGATGTGATGAGATAAAATTCCAAAGTGTAGACTTTTTGGTCCAGTGTAAAAAACAGTATGTTAGATCAATTTGCATAATTTAAGCATCTGGTTTTTTAAATGTTATAGGAGCTGGTGCAGTTGTGTATCTATGTATGTATATAATCTGATCAGTCCCGAGGTGATGATACAATAAACGATAAGATGATTTTTTAAAAACACTCCTACACTGTTTTACAAATCATTGCTGATTGCAAGTGTGGTGGTGATGCTGCTGATGATAGCACCATATACTCAGGTGTTAAAATGCAAATTTCAGTCAGAAGTGACATCCTAGTTCAAGTATTTTTGTTAACACTGACAGGATCATTGTAATCATAGCTGTAGATCATAAACGTTTTCTAAAACCTGTATGTGTCTTGAGCCATTTCATGAACAGATCTGTACCAAGAGGAAACTGTAGCTGCAGCTTCTCAGTTTTTTAATAATAATTGTATACTGCACATTCCAGTATCCTGCATGGTATTATAATTATGCTTTTTGCATTAAATAATTTTAAATCTGGGTAGCTCAAAAGGTGTAACTTTTCTGCCTTCTTGTTTTGCACAAGATAAAAAAGAAAACTTATAAAAAAGTTTTCTTCCAAAATACTGAGTCTGGTTTTATGTTAATGTTACGAATTGTGTAAATCTGCTGCACACAGTTGTTACTTTAAGGCTCTGGTCACCATTCGTATTTATTTCCTTTCTTTCTGCAGGACATGAAAGCTATAAAAAAAAAAAAAAAAAGAAAACCAAAAAAACCAGCTCAAGCTTTTTTGGGGTTTTGTTTTCTTTTTCTATTGATAGACTTTGCCTACTTCATCACAACAAATACAGCTGTATGTGCTACATTTAAGCAGAGGGAATTACACAGTAGGTTTTAAAGATGCAGTATTATCCTCTGGTTCTTATATATTAGATAGTTGCTTTTTATTTGTTCGATGCTTGGAAAATGGCAGTTTGACTATCTGATGAAATTTAGATCAGCCCCATGATTATTGAAATTGTACATGATCTTGCTGACTCTCTTGCTTTCCATGTTTTTAACACAACCTATTGTGCAGGCAGTAGTACATGGATACTATTTGTTTAAGAGTTCAGGACAAATATAAATTAGGTTAAAATGGTCACTAGGAAATTATTTTAAATATTCCTGAATGGAATTACAACTTAATGTATGATAGATTATGGAACCCTTAAAGGAAAATAGAAATTGGTGTATGCCACAAGGAATGAAGCATGGAGAATGGATTTTCTTTGTGATTATACTGCATCCTTAACAATGAGTGTGTGCTGCAACACTTGTTATGTAGAAATTAACACTTGCAATCTAAAAAATGGAATAAATTGTCAGTGCTAAGTAAGATTCCATTAACCTTATTATACAAAAAAGGACTGGCCTTTTATAACAAACTAGCACTTTTTATTTTTCTCAATGAGCAGGGTCTGGAACTCCTAAACCATCTACTCCTACTCCAACCAACACCCCTTCATCGACCCCACACCCTCCTGATGCTCAGAGCTCAACTCCTATTACCCCTTCTGCCACCCCTACTCCCCAAGATTCAGGCTTCACCCCTCAGCCCACTTTGTTAACCCCATTTGCTCAGCAGCAAATGTCTCTGAGCCAGGCACTGCCTGTAATGACCATTCCTCTTTCCACCATGGTAACGTCCATTACTACAGGAACAACCTCCACCCAGGTCATGGCAAACCCTGCAGGACTTAACTTCATCAATGTAGTGGGCTCTGTGTGGTAAGTCTTTTGTTACCATGGTTTCTTAATTTGCCATTGGGGGTGGGTTGGTTGGTGGGAGGGGGTGTGGTCCAGGACTGTCCACCATCCATTAGGGTAACTATTTTTCAAGATCTGCAATACAGAAAAGATCAGACACTTTGTAATTACAAAGTGAAGAGCCACTAGAAACTACTTTTATTTCTTAAATAGAAGTCACCTACTATTAGATTATTGAAAAGATCTATTAAGAAAGGCTTTTATTGCTTTCATCTTTTTTGAGTCATATAGGTTTATTTCTTAAGGCTTTATCTCAATTTAAGTGATTTCTGAGGTTTTGCTCTGTAAGTTTGAAAACTTTTTTTTATTAATCACAGAGAAGGTAGAATATCATATGCAGACCAATCTAAATGAAAAATGGGAACAGATTTGTTTCTGTCAATTTAAAAAAGCATTGAGGTGAAACATTCTTTGATCCTTAAAACTCATTTTATGGTTTAAAGAAAATAATAAATGCTGTCAAGAATAGATTGTGTAGTATAGCATGAACTGCTTTTTAGACAAAGGAAAATTCTGTGGTTACAGTGGTCAGTGTAAGACACAGTGCGCTTCAACGCATGTATCAGACATTCAGATTATCCAGCTAAGGGGTGCAGCAGCTGGTCACTGTTGATAAATTAGACTATTTTTAATAGGGCAAAAAGAAAACGCAAACCTGTTTCTTGTCCGATGGTAAAAACATTTTGAAACTGTTGACCTTTTAGTATTTCTAGAATGAAAGGACCACTTGTAGTTAATTTTTATCAGTTGGTATCAAAGAAGAAGAACACCAGTATGTGCTCATAATATGAAATCTATGTTATGCTCTAGGCAAAATGATTTTTTTTAAGCTCCATTGATGCTTTATCCATAGTCCCATAATTTACAGCAAGCAACTGATTTATTTGCCATGAGACAGAGGGCAACAATTTAGTTATTAAGACTTACTTGTTCCACTTGGGTTTATGTGTTGTCTTTCCTCTTCTACAGTGGAGCACAGTCACTGATGAGTGGTTCAAACCCTATGTTGGGGTGCAACACTGGTGCCATAGCCCCTGCAGGTATAAATCTGAGTGGCATTTTACCCCCAGGAGGTCTGGTACCAAGTGCGCTGCCCGCTGCAATGCAATCTGCCTCTCAAGCAGGTCAGTGTGACTGAGGGGAAAAACCACCCTTCAGACAGGGACAGTGTGAAAACATTTTGTGAGAAAAATGGACTGAAGTGGCCATTGTGTGAAGAGGTTGTGTATTTGATGGCTGGAGCTCAGGAACAACATACATGTTTTTGCATTCAAGGTGTGGGCTGTGTTGGAGGTTGAAGCTGATTTTTGGTGAGCTAGGCTGGGGATATGCAGTCAAAACCTGGATTGTTTGGTGTCCTCATTAAGAGGTTTGAGAGAAACTCCAAATTCAAATGCAATTTTGGTAATGATAACTGCCATAAAAAAAGGCATGATTGAGCTCAGAAAGAGGCCTCACTTTTTAAATGTGTGGGGCATTTTATTCTGGCCCTGGTACTACTTTATTCTTGTACAACAATTGAAGAGTTCTTTATTGCTTTTAGATCCAACTATATAAATCTTAAAAGCACAATTTAAATTATCAGTTTATATTTTCTGTACGTATAATAAAGGAAAAAAGTCTATATAGACTTGGTATTCTAGGTTATAGAATGAGAACAGTAGAAGACTTCAAGATATCCATCCCTTATGCTAAGAGTTAAATCTGTCTAAACCATACTGAACCAATGTTTATCTAAACTGTCTTTAAATATCTTCACTAAAGAAGATTCTAGTCTTCCTCAGTAGTTGTTTGGAGTGGTTCATTATCCATGCAAAACGTTTACTTCTAATTACAGTGCATCTCCTGAACTGCATTTTTTTTTCTCCTATACCTTTCAGATGTGAAAAATAGTTGTTCACTCTCTCTCTTTACCTTCTAAGTATCAAACATGCTGTCATGTCCCACATTTGTCTTCTCTTTCTGATAGGTCGTATTTTTCAAACCTTTCATAATCCTGTCACTCTTTTCTAGACTGTCCAATTTGCTTACATCCTTCTTAAAATGTGATAACCAAAACGGGACACAAGCCTGAGCTTGGCTGATTTACCACTGTGGAGCACAGCAGAATAAATGCATCTCATCTCTTTCACAACATTCCTGTTAACATTTCCCCAAATGAGGTCTGCCTATTTTTTATCTGTATTTTTTGCAACAGCATTACCTTAATATAAGAATGGCTTTACTGGTTTAGGCCAAAAATCCATCCAGTCTATATTCTGTCTCTTGACAGTTGCCATTAGAGGATACTGAAGAGTGTTTGAGATGAGGCGAAAATGTGAAATGAAACATCCCTTGTCTACAACTGTATCTCTTCTGGCAATCTACAGCTTTGAGACTTTCTCAGCTGAAGAATATGCACATGGATCTTTGTGCTTATATCCTGTGCTAGATTTCTAGTCTGTGGATTTATCTAATTGGTTTTTGAACCCATGTATATTTTTGGAATCTCTACAGCATCTTGTGACAGTGAATTTTATAAATGTAAACTGTGTGAAGAGGTTCTTTTCTTTTGTGTGCTCTGTAGTTTGTGATATGGATGATTTGGATATGTTTGTGACCTACTGTGACTTCTTGTGACCTTTCTTGCTGTATAGACACAAAGATAGTTACAATTTTGTACTCAGTCATTTGTCTTCTTTCAATTCAGTGTTACTGAGTTTTGGACCATTTCTTCAATTCACAAGGATTGCTTTTAGTCTGCTTCTGTCCTTTCAAGCACTATTAACCTCTACCAGTTTGGTGTCACAGATTTGTACATGCTGTGCTGTCACCCACACAACAGATGCGAGTTAGCTGAGCTAGGTCTGTGCAAGACCTCCAGGGCTTCTGTTTGATAGCTGCTGTCTTACTGGAGCTTTGCTCAGATCTGGGGTGGGATTGCTTTCTGTTAAAGATTGATAAGAGTGTATTACTTCGCTGAGCCCTTGGACTTCTTGGATTTACTGTACAAACAGTAAAACTTTTTAAAGTCAGAAGAAGGATCATTGAAAAATAACTGCTGTGGTGTTGTCCACAATCACCTTTGTGTAAATGCATGAACAGGTTATAGGTCACAGGTTATAGTGTTATGTATGTAGTAACACAGATTTCTTTCCATTTAGTCAGCTCTTGTGCATTTTGAGTCTGAATAACTATGAACTGCATTATGGAAAATGCAGCATTGTATTAGGTTTACACTTAATTTACACTTGCCAGTATTACACTTGTATTATACATGTATTATTATACACTTAGTATTAAGTGTACCCTCAATTTACATTTGCCAGTTTTCCAATTTCCAGATGTTTAGAAGTAGTCCCAGTGGAAAGGTGTACTGCAAAACACAAATACAACTGAGTAAAGACTCACTACTAATAAAAAGATGTTTTCTTTAACAGGCAGCCCATTTGGTTTGAAAAACACATCAAATCTTCGGCCCTTAAATCTTCTACAGGTAATTTATATACTTGGACACAATAACAATGATAATTTCTTACCTTTCTATAGTGACCTGCTTAGTGCTGCGTACTGCACTGCCCCACACAGATCTTTGGAGCCAGTTGGCCAGACCATTTACTGCAAATCTTATTTGCTTATTTGAAAGGCTTAGAATAAGAGAAAAGACTACTTCCATAGAGATACCAGGTGGAAGTTATATTCCTAGCTCAGAAAAAAGCAGACAGTTCTCAGTAACAATATAAAGATGCTGACATGTGGATTCAAAAGATTAATTCTAAAATACAATCTTTCAGGATTTGCCTAAGGTTTCATTGCAGATCATTCTTTATACTAAAGTTACAATCATGCAGTACAAGATAGTGTAGTTGAATTACTCCGAGGTTACACACAGAGTGCCTAAAAGCCAAGCTCAGCATGCAGAGGTAGGTGCACTAATGAGTTTAAAGAGTTTTTGGTAATGGAAATGGAAGTTCATGTGAAATAGAAGGTCTGTAAATGCTTTCTTTGCACTAAGCATGCATACAAATACAAACATGAGCAGATGTTTATTATGTCAGAGTTGCACTTAGAAGGGAGACAGGGATTGTTTGTGGAACTGGGTGGAGTTCCAAGACTTCGAAGTCAGCTGCCAGGTGCAGGTGCAGAATTGCAGTTTCAGTGTTCCACGTAGGTTGCGCCACATTTCAAAAAAATACTACCAGCTTTGCTACTTCCTCTTCCCACTCCAGAAACATGGAAAAGGGCAGGCACAGGAGGCAGTTACGCCAGAGGAGAGCTCTTCTATAGAATTAAATGCTTGTATTTTGAGTGATTCCATGCTGAAGGACATCCTTTCAAGCTAGCTCTGCCACTCATACAAACCAGAAACAATTCAGCTGAACTAAGTGCAATTAAAGCTGGGGTAAGGGAGAGGAATCAAGGCCGTTTCACTGTCTATTCAAATTCAGTGGAATATTCTGAAAGTGGAAATTATATACAGTGCTGTTGAAGACTGGCATTTATCTTTCCAGTATCAGTACAGTAGCTGCCATTTTAATTAAAATAATTAAAATGTATTTTCCTATGGAAATATTCTTCTATAAGTTCATGCAAGTTTGTTTTCAGAACGAGCCTTTTTCACAAACAGCAACAGTTGTAAACTGATTGATTTTAAAGGCGTTACAAAACAAAAATTAAGTCTCTAGGAAGTACACCACTATCAATACTATGTTCATCCTAGAACGGTAGGAAACTCAGCAGTTTGATTGAATTATAATTTGTTTTTAATCTTCAACAGCTTCCAGGTGGTTCATTTATTTTTAATCCACTTCAGCAGCAGCTGTTACAGTTTTCTCCACAGCAGCAATCTCAGCAGCCTACAACCTGTAGTCCTCAGCAACAGGGAGAACAGGTGTGTGCTAACAGCCCTCAGTCTGGGGTGTATGGATGAAAGTTTCTCCCATTCTCCCCATCTCCACAAGTAAATGAGCCACTACCCAATAGATATGAAGCAGAGGGGGAGCAAAGTCTTCCTCCTAAATTTTCTCCAAGAGCAAAGACTGCGGTGGCTCTTGTTGCTATGGCTGGAGCTGGGTTCTACTTCTTTAGTTATATCCTGTACAGAAAAGCTGTAACAAAACAACTGGCTGAGCTTGTCTAACTCTGTCATGTAGAGAGCCATCCCCACTGTATGCATGGTGTAAAATCAGCTTAGTGGTATGTTCAGCATAACTAACAGATACATCAGATGAACAGAGAAAAAATGCAGTCAGGATTATTACAGAGTAACCAAAACTTGTTACTCACTGCTGTGAGTTGGCTTACAACACTCACTGCTGTAGTTTCAAAAGAAAGAATTTTCTTTGCACCAAAAGATATATTAGTTGTCTTTAAAGCTGTAATCTTAAGACATTTGCTCTACTGCTGTCTGTAATTAGTGTTAAAGGCATTAATCACTGAGGAAATCTAAAGTCTTGATAGAGACTGATCCGTCCTCAAAATGACAGATTTTGAGTGGTCAGTTGCACTTAAAAATCCTAAGGTGCAGATACCAGGTTAGTACTTAAAA
Organism: Argya squamiceps; assembly: GCA_037834095.1. Taxonomy (NCBI): domain Eukaryota; kingdom Metazoa; phylum Chordata; class Aves; order Passeriformes; family Leiothrichidae; genus Argya; species Argya squamiceps. The sequence continues at coordinate 50,280,512 of JBBMKD010000001.1, read as the reverse complement.
ACCCTAACCAACATTGCTGCAGCAGTTTGAGAAAACTAGCTGCTCTGCTTTTGTGTTATTTTCCCAGACAATGCAAGTTTTCTGCTTACAAATACTCTCTACTGGATACTCAAGTTTGTCGTAATTTCACTTGTGATATTATAGACTGTTCATAAATAAGATGCCTCTTCTGAATTTTTTATGGTATATAGCCACCTGTGCCACAGGCCTTGTTCTGGATTGTGGGACAGTTTAATGGGAAACTTTCCAATTTGTTCACAGCATCTAAATCTCTGAATGTCAGTTAGGAGTTGAACTACTAAAAAAAAAAAAGTCATGTGACCTTTTACTGTTGGATTTTATTTTCTACATGTTGAACATCAAGGCATTTACAAAAAGGCTGATGTAAGCCTAGTCCTTCTTGTGGCAGAAAGTTCTTCTGGAGAAAATCAATCTCTGTATTGGTTAAATTGCCCTAAGGAACTTCTCTCTTACCTTGTATTATAGAGGAGGGGATCATTGGCTAAAATGAGCTATTATGAACACTAGATTCCTTAGCTTTCATAAGGACAGCAATGTATGTGCTCACAATGCTTAGTGAAAAAACTTAGGCCCAATACCAACAATTTTCTGTGCTACCAATACAAATAGGCATTCACTCTCATACTTAGGGATTTTCTCCATATGGTGGTTCTGTGACTCAGTCATCATGGAGGTGATGTCTCAACATGCAATCTTTTGGTCTGGTTTTCCTAGCTCTTAGTGGCATTATAATGTAATGCTGAAGAAGCATTGCAGCCCCTGGACTGCACCAGCTTTTTTCTGACTGATAGGCCATGCAGTTTTCTTGAATTGTGCATGTAGTGCTTTATTTCCCTGTGTTATAAATCAGTGCATAAGTTCTAGAAGATGTCATAATTCAGCACCCTTTGACTTCAGGAGACACTAGGTCAGACTCCACTAATTCCTTTAAAGTGATTACTGTGGAAACTACTCTGTTCTGAAAATACTGTTTTGAAAGTGGGGTCTGTATTTTTATGAAATTAAGGAGTGTGTGGCATAATATGAACAGGAAGTCTAAGTGTCAGGCTTTGCACACTTTGATTGATTAGGACCTTTGCACATGGATGTCTCAGGGTCCCCTGAAGACTTTGGGGCTGGGAGTGAGACAGGAAATAGTCATAAGATTACAACATAAAGTGTAGTCTCTGCTAGACTGCAAAGGAATTGACAACTACATGGGACTTCTGCTGGGTAACGGGAGCAATACCATTTCTGCCAAAACAAAGCTGTTCTGGGGTACTCAATATCTGTTTGTTCTACTGTTAATGACTACAGTATTGCCTGTATCTACACACACTGGATGACGTAGCATTAAATGTTTTTAAATGGCACTTCAGAAGTCTGCCTTCACACTGGCTTTGTTTGCTGATTCGTTGATACGAAAGTTTGGTAATAAGGATCAAGCTTTTCATTTTTGCTAGGGGTCTGACCAAGGTCCATCCAATCAAGATCAGGCATTATCTGCCCAACAAGCTGCTGTAATTAACCTGACTGGAGTAGGGAATTTTATGCAACCTCAAGCCACAGGTATGTGCTTGCTGAGCCTCCTTTTGTAGCTAAGTGTTTATGTTGATAAATTCACACTGCAATGAAGTTTGGTCTTAAGGAAGTGTTTATGTTAGACCGGAATTATTTACTGTTTATTATCAGGACATGAATCCTGTGAGAAACACTCGACTTCTAAAGCATGCACTTCTCTGCTTTGTTTGGCAGTTAAGTGCCATCAATTGATAGTATGACATGAAAACAGTTACACTTAAGACAAAACGAAAATGCAGGGAACTTCATGCCAGACTTCATTAAGGAATGTTTTTTTAACTCTGTGTTTAACATCCAGTGTGAGAAGCCTTTGTCTCCACAAGCACTTCATAATCTAATTATGTTCTAACTAACAGAGTATGTATATCATGTATACTTTATTCTGCGCTGTTCCCAATTTGACTCTGAAACTAATTCTATTGATCCCCCTTTCCTGTTACACTGTATTCCTATGTCATCCTCCCCCACCAACTCAACCTGACCTCTTTGACCTGCCTGCTTTCCCCTTCTCCTTTCTCAGTGTTGTCTCAGCTTGGCTCTGCCGTGAACAGACCTGGGCAAAGCCTTCCTCAGCAGAGACTCCAGCTCTCTTCTGCCTTGCAACAGCAACAACAGCAAGCCTTGCAGCAGCAGCAGCAACAGATACAAGTAATCCAGCAACTTCACTCTGACTGTGTTTAAAAAAGATTAAATTAAAAATACAATTCTTGGCTCCAAAATCAAAAATATTGCCCTTTTGGGCTCTCTTTTTAACTAATGCAGTTATGGTCTTGTAAATTCAAGGAAAAAAAGAGACAAAAAAATTCAACAAAACCAACATGTATTTGGCAAACTATCATGCAAGACCTGAAATCTGTGGTTCTCTCAGCTTGGAGCACTGAATTTATTTTTACTCGTTTAAGCCCTTCACCTTCCTGATTTGCAAACATTCAAGGGGTGCTTGTGGCACATGTCTAAATACTATGCCAGGTGCTAATAGATTTCAAAATGGCATGGATGTAAGCACCTGAAGTTGAAATGTAGCACTGCTACAGTCAGTACATTGAAGCAAAAGATCTGCAAAATATTTTAGCCTTTTTTTAGCACACAGTCTTCTCTTCGTCATACAGAAAATTCATACGATGCATACACTGAGAAGGTATTGCATTAAAAAGGTACTGTGTAACCCAAACACTCAGTGAAGTTGCTGAGTTACTGCAGTTACTGCAATGAAGAGAAAGGGCAAAGAAACAAAGCCGTGCAAATTCACATGTAAAATGTTAGCTTGTGCCCTCAGCAGGCTTCTGTGCCACTGGTGCTGCTTGACTGTACCTACTGCCCCAGTACATGGTGTGTTCCTTTTGTCAGCCTGGTGTTTCCTTGTTTTTTCTCTCCCCCCTTTCATTCTTCCTGATGTGAAAGCTTTATAGTCAACACTGACAAGCTTTTTCTCCCTTCTCCTCCATGGCAGCAGTTACGATTCTTGCAGCATCAAATGGCTATGGCAGCAGCAGCAGCACAAGCAGCTCACCTGCATCATCAACAGCATTCAGGCAGCCACTCAAAAAGTAAAAGGAAAAGAGGCACACCAGCCCCTCCAAAATCATGAGACTTGCCTCCCCCAAAAAAAAATTGATTCAAAGGGGAATTTTTTTTTTCAGATTATTAAGGAAAAGGCTTAAAATTAAATTAGTGTTTTATATTACTGGTGGGAAAATGAACTTTTGACATTACACTAAAGAAATGAACTGATTTTGGAAGCCAGCCTTACAGAACTTAGAAATTGCATCTATAAAGCGACTAGGATCTGGTTTCTCAAGTCACTTAATTTTTTAACAGAATGTTTTATCTTGTATTTTTTACCACTCAACAGCATTGTACATAGGATAAGGGTGAAAAACATTTTAGAAAAAATTAACTTTGTAAATGTATTGATATTTGTTTATTTAGTAAAAAAGGTTTGTGAACACTGTAACAAATACAATTTTTACAAATCCATTTTTGAAAAGAGCTCTCTTTTTGTTCACTTGGGTGTTATACTTTTTATTACTTTGTCTATCAGCTTCTTTACTTCTTTGTGTCTTGTAATGGCTCTGGTGATACAGTCTTGAAGCTTGGCTCCTGTAAGAGGACTTCCACCTAAACATTGAAGGGAATAATTTGATTTTCTACTTCAGTTACATGTATCTAACTGTGATTTCCAAATGCAGTTATTAATACAGTAATGGTCATTACCAGCATCTTTCACCTGGGAAGCATACAGCCTTCCCAGCCCTAGAGCTTCAGGCAAAGATAATGGAAACAAATGAGCTGTAACAGCAGATCTGCAGAATTTGTCCTCTGCTGTGACTGCTTTTTGAACTTTAGCCATGGGACCATCTTAAAACTCCTTTCAAGAGCAGGTAATTTAAAGACTAATCAAAAAGATACTCTGTTACCATACAGCACCCACATCTCACAAAGCAAAGCAGGTACATAATCTTTCCTTGACCTAACATCTTCATCTCCATACGTTTCTTTGTAGTAAATTTAAACATACCTGGTTTATGGACAGAACAGAGTCTGCCTTCTTCATCAGTTACAATGGTTACTGTTCCAGTTGCTAAATCTTCTTCTTCAGCAGTTGGATCAACAATGAGTAATGTGCTTGTGAAAGAAATGCATGCAGATATGTTGGTATACATCGCTTCATTAATGTTATTGCAAAATACAATTTTTACTGTAGTCTTACAGAATACTTGTAGATGGACTTAGTGATCAAGCTTATCTATTTTTCTACCAAAATGCACCATTTAAAAAAAAAAAGCCAAAAAATGTGGGAGATTCCACATAATCATGTGTTTATGACTGGAAAATAGGCATACAAGCTGTTTCATATATTTGTGACAGTGATGTATTGCAGGAAAATACCCCTAAATTGCCATTTGCATATATAATATGAAATATTGCAGTAATTATTTTGTACTTATACCGAAGACTGGCCTTTGTTTTGGGTGTGGGCTGCACAAATTTCCACCAGATACCTTAAAGCAAAACCCATTTCCAATGGCAGGTTCACCGGAGTAGTTCTTAGTTTGTTGTCAGTGAACTCCAACCTCACTCAGACTGGAATACTTCAAAAACAAATTCAGTGGGGTGCTTAAGACAGCTTATTAGATATATATATATATATATATATAAAATATAATAGCTTATTAGATAGAATATTTCTGGCTGTCATACATCACATGAGCAGTTCAATGCATGGTTGTTGCTGATGTACAGGTCACTGCCACAGGAGCAGCTCTGCACCAGTGCTCCTCAGCCATGGCCACACTAACTAGCAACCTACCACTTTCATTTATTGAAGGAGGCCTTTTATAGAGAAGAAAAATGCCTCTGGAAGCCAGAGTATGTAAAGCATTTTATTGAAAAGGCTGTGTCAACAGGTCTAGGAAAATTAATAAACCAGAATTGAAAAAAATCAACAATGCAAACCACACAACACAGGCACACACCCCCTCAACAATACTTAGTTTTAGGAGCTAAAAGGAGGCTTAACCAATTTGATGCAACAGTTGGTTTCAGAGAAAGGAGACAAAGCCCAACAGACACTCATGGAAAGCCTTCTTCCCCAGACAGCGTTTTGGTCTGTGTGTAAGTATGTGTGATTTGTGTGTAAATAATATCCTACTGACAGCTGTCTGCCTAGTATGTTACCCAAACACTCAGTGTACATCAAACTTTAGACCCAGCAGAAAAAATTAAAAATTAAAAATTAAAGCAATTAACAGAGGCACTCTAAAGTACCAATAATGTCCTGCTCTGATGCATTTTGGGAATCACTTGGGTCAACATTTGAGATTATTGCTCTCCCCACCCCATTTGTTACTTGGATGAAAGGCCCTACTAATCATTTCTGTGAATACACATTAATGTGCCATAACCCCCCAACATCTCCAAATAGACCTGAATAGCACAGTGAGCATGGTCCTGTCACTTTCTACTTTGCAAATGGATGCCACTAGAAATTAGTGCATTCCTTATACATAGCAGCAGAACACATTTTTAACATTCTTGAGCTAATGAAGAGCCACTAAACAATTTCAGACGAGGAGTCAACTTATCATATGTGATTACTTTGAATTCTCATAATCAGATTCTTTTCCTACATGAACAATGACTTTAGGCATGCTAGTTACACTTCACCTTGGGTAATTAATTATGTTATCAGTAATCCAGGGGTTCCATTGTTCTAACTGGACTGTTACTTCTTACTTCCTTTGTTGACTATATGCTTGGAATAAGCTGTTCAAAAACTACCATCTTTTCTATCAGTTACTTACACAGGCTTCTGAAACATTAATTGCACTGGTAACATTTTCATCTAAAAGATACCAAAAACCTAAACCAGTACCAATCCCTGTCTTTTTAAGCTTCATCTTTTAGGTTGGGAACCACTTGTGCTTTAAGCCACAGGAAGAAGCTGTGGAGTGCAGACTGCACTTTGTTCTGTGCACTCATTACATCACAGGACTAGAGGCCCCTTCAATGAGAGAGGCTGTGGATTTAAGATGGCTGGAGCAGCATCGCCTGAGACTCCACACTGGTCACTGGCTGAAGTGCAGAAACATCACTGGTGGCATCCTCTGTCTTTCATTTGTTTTACAGACACTGTTGTTTCCATAAAGTACAGAACACTTTGGAACTTACTCATCAAATATAGCAAATGATGTGGCAACTGGATGCTTTCTGATAATCAAAGGATTCTTCTGTTTTAAATTAACTTCTGATAAACCAGTTTCTTCATTTATAGTAACCAATGGCAATTGCACTGAAGAGATGAAAAAATGACAATGGTCTAATATTAAAAACATTGCTGGGTTTAGCAGGCCTAGAGATGTTGACTACTGAAATATTTAAGCTTTTCTTTTAACCCACTGAAAATCAATCAGAATGGAGTTTTGCCTACATTAATGATACTCTCTACAAAAAAAAATCTTTACTTCAAGGACAGTATTTGATTTTTGTACTCAAGGTAACAGAAGCTTTTCTCCTTACACAGAAATATTTTCTACTTCCAAAACACCACACAATGAAAATACTTGAGTCATATTTAACCAAAAGTATTTTTCCCCAACTCTACTGGACATATGAAAACAAGGAATATAGTCTCATGTCATGGATTTTATATATCTGTAGCAACACTGCAACCTGACTTTCACCTAACTCTTGCTGTGACAACCCTTACATTGCTGGTGACAAGGAGGACAAGAGCAAAGTAGCTAGGGGAATTCCAAGGCTGGCAATTCACAGTTAGAAAGGAAGGCCTTGCCATAAGCTTCCCTTAAAACTGCTGCCTTTATGTGTTTATAAGCCATACCTCTACAAACAGTCAGTCCACACATTTTTTTACAAACTAATGTTTGTAAACTAATGCATTAAGCTAAGAAAGGAATATTCTGTTGTGACAAAGTGCTTGTGTACGTAAAGCCTCTGACAGCTCATCCTGCCTACACAAAATACATTATCAAAGTAATACCCTGATGTGGATGTTAAACTCGTTCATGGCCACTGCTGGAAGACTCAGGTACCTGACACCAAAGAACATGTGGCAGAATAGCCATTAGTCTTCCAGGAAAGCAATAATAAGCATACAAAAAGATCCTATTTTTACACTGTGTTACACACCTACGGCATCCCACCATCATTTCCACTTTGTATTTGCATTCAAATGACAGGAGACAGTCCCATGAACCAGTTACCTATTACAAGGGTTCAAAACTAATGCATTTCTCCAAGCAACACTAATGAGAATGTCTCTTGTTCTAAGGAAGACTTACCATTTTTTAATGCTGCCAACAAAGCAAAGACACTGGCATCCAGAAGGTTTCCATCATAGTCCAGACATATGATATCACAGTACAACACCCAAGCAAGCTATCAAAAAAGATTTGCACATGTGAGATATTACAGCAACTAAGCAAATGGTGCAATATATAAGAAAATTCTGGCCACACTAAATACAGATACTTATTTCTATCAATTGATTTTTGCACTTAGGATGTAAACCAAGCTATGAAGACTGAAAAGCAAAAACAACATTAAAACCCCCTTTAACCTCAAATACCTTCTGTATTTGTACTTGTGTGCAGGTACTGTGGTCTTGTTATGTTACTATCTCCCTCTTCATTCTGAGGTACAACTTACCTTGCCATTGGCAATACACAGATCTTCTTTCACTATCATCTGTGAACTAAAATAAAATGAGAGTAAGCAAGGAAATAGAAAACTATGTTGCAGACTTGTCTGCATTTTAAGAGAACTAAGATGGTTCTTACTTTTCAATCACATCTGCGATGAACTGGCTCGCTGCTTGAGCCTCTTCACCGGGTGGTCCAGAGCGAAACCTCTCTGCACAGAGGGATGGCAGCTCTACATTTGGAACTAGGTAGCAAGAATCATTAGTCATAAACCAAAGAAAGCAGGCAATGGGTAATCAAAAATAATAAGTAACAGATGCTCTTAATACCATTTTATGCACTTCAAATGAAAGGCAAGACCAAGAATTTTTCAGTCGAGCCTTCCTAATTCTCCCCTCAAAAATAAAGTTATGCATGAGTGTGTATTAAAGAACTTGTAGCACTCTCTGTACTCAGAAACTATATATTCCATGGAAAAGCACATACTCCTAGCTACCACTCTTTGTTTATAATTCTTCTCTATCATGACCCACACAAATTCTTCTTTAAGTGTTAAGCATTTTTCAGCAGATCAAGAAACAGCAGCATTTCCATCCCAGCCTGACTTCACTGGTATGCTGCCTGCTTTTCATCAACCATTAAAACCTGAGGCTTTAGACTTGAAGCAAAAACATGCATAAACACTCATGGAAAAAACCTAAGCATGGTCAAGCTCACTGAGAACAACATATTTGAGAGATGCCTTAGAAAAAGGAGATTTCGTCTAAGCTCTCAGTTCCACAGAATTATTTTATTTCCAAAGAAACTCCAAACAGGAGTGAGGAGGTACCACCAGGACTTACAGTTCTCTGAGAAACAAACACTTTTTATTTCACTGTTTTTAAGAGTTACATTTTTTGCCTACTGAGACTTTGAAACAGAAGTTAACATGCCTTTGCACAGCCTTACATGCCACTATCTTTTATAGATGACCTTCTCCCTCTTAATATACAGACTGCTGCAAGTTTCCTTCCATGCCCAGCCTGGAGTCAGCAATAAAAAGGTAGCTGTATATGGAAAACTCACAAGCAGAGCAAAGGGAATTCTAAATGCCTAGATGTCAAATTTGAAATTAATTTGAAGGGATGTAATAAAATTTGATCCAAATTAATTCTTTTAAGAAATCTTCACAACACAATTTTCACAACCTTTTAGCTGAAGCAATACAAAACCTGAGTAAGATCCATACTGAAACACTTACCAATATATCCCTTATTAGCAGAATCCACTGCAGGTGCAGCGAGTTCCTGAAGAAATAGAGAAAAATGAAGACCAGAATTTTGTACAAAGTATTTTCCAGCTGTTCTATATACAAATGGTTGTTTTCTTCCCAGTTATCATATACAATGAGATTTACAAAAGCCATTTGTAATCAGTCCTTGTCTGTAAATTTCCTATGCAAGAACGCAGTACAGGGATGAGCAGTCATTTGTCTTGTAGGTCATGGCAGGCCAGCAGGAGAGCTGAGGCTACAAGGCATTCAATAGCCCAGCCAGCTCGTTCCCAGTGCACTTAACTGATTGATGTTCAGGAACTTTTCAATTATAGAGCTTTTATCTAGAAATAACAGAGACTTTAGTTTTGTACACATCTTTCCCCACACACGATGGGCATCACAAAAATACATATTCTCAGACTATACAGGTAGGATTATACAATTACATTCATACATTAACTTTCAGGTCTGGAAGTAACTCAGGTGAAAGACTGTAATTTCATCTGACTGGCACATTATTTGAATTCCAAGGATGATTAATTCTAAACACAAATGCACAAACTCACCTAACAGATAAATAAAGATAAAAATGAACCATACCGCTTTTACTCCACAAATCACCGTGGTATTTCCTAACTTCACCAGGGCAGAACCATCTGCAGTTGTAATTGAACCTGAAGAGAAAAAGTACTGTTCAATAAAATCTATTTTTCCCTTAAAGGGCAATTGTAATTGAACCTGAAGAGAAAAAGTACTGTTCAATAAAATCTATTTTTCCCTTAAAGGGCATTAAATAACATCCAACCTTCACAAAGTGTTTACTTTCCATTGTCTTATACTAAACACAGGCTAAGCAAAGTCTCAAATCCAGAGTGGGACAGAATCTTTGTATTAAACAGTCAATCACACAGAATGGTTGAGGTCTCCAGCCTGCTGAGGCCCCTCTGGATGGCAGCACAACCCTCTGCCGTATCAGCCACTCACAGTCTGGTGTCATCTGCAAACTCGTGAGGGCACCTAAATTGTGCTGCACTTACAGGAGCAGAATTACACTAATTACACTGTGTACATCAGCCCAGGAACAGGACTGAAAACAGCGCTCAAGGATATTTTTGTACCACTCATTCTCTTCCATGCTTGTTGAAACTGTGAAGAAAAATCCTTCCTCTTCCTGGTTTCCAAGTGCAAGAACCAAGAAAACCAATTAGCAAGTTATTAAGATCACCACTGTAACCTGATATTAATAATACCTCCCCCATTATTATTATTATTCCACATAAGCACTTGCCGATGTTGACAGTGGTTGTCCGAAATTCACCTAATTCTCTTCCATCAGGCCGACAGTTCTCCTTCTAAAGAAAAATTACAAACTTCAAATGAGAAAACATACTTTATCAAATAAAAGAATAATGTTTTTGCTACAGAAATTCATTAAAAAATATTCTCTTCTCAAAAATGCTAGGGAAAACTGAGTCACATGCTAGCTGGCTTTTCATCAACTGATATGTAGCTTGTGGGTGTAAGCCTGCAAAAGAAAACCCCAGATTTTTAAAATTCATTTGAATTTATTTAGACAATATAATAAATTGATTGCTTCAAGGGTAGGTACTACAGCAAGCTAGACTCAGAATGTCATCCAAGAAGGAGCACACACTGATAACTTAAAATGAGAGTTTCTACCTGTCTGCATTTTTCAGTGGAGCTCTTCAAATTAGAGTGAACTAAAGAAAACAAAGAAAAACCCTGCACCCAAAGAAAACCCAACATTTAAATACCAGAAGCTGTACAACACATAACCTTTATGTTATAAACTGAAACAATATTCCATCATTTTAGATCTGAATTGTTACTCACCACAGTTTCAAGCTTTTCAAAAGCAAACACTTTTGGTGTTCAATTATGAGAACCAAAACTGCAATAATACTGGACCCATTTCTAAGTCGATATAACTTAAGTAACAGATGAACTAATTTAAGGTAACAAAAGTCAGTGTTTTTCCTCCAGTTACTGTGTGCATGGTTAGCAGCAATAGTCTCTATTACTGATTTTTGTAGCATCTAAAAGCTTGGTTTGACATAATTTTGTTCTACACACAAACCTGCATCACACTCTTGGTCAAATTTAACCTGAACTCCTTTCAAGACAAAAGCATTTACTCGTTAAGATAAACAGCATCAACACCACAGATGGAAAGAAAAACATGTTCTGAAGAGCACAAATGTTTTTTAACTGCTCAGACTGTTTTTGGGGTTTTTTTTTTTTTCAGTTTCTATTTCCATAGTTTCAGATTTCTATGCAGACAAGTTAGAAGAGCAGAAGCAAGAAAGAAAAAAATTCACTACAAGGAATTTATACAGGTGTCTCATATTTCACTCACCAAAAACCTCCTGTAATACTCCAATGGTTCCACAGTCCTAGAACAAATAGAAAGAGAAGTTCAAGCTCCTGAGTAGGCAAGACACAGGAAAAAAAAAAAAAAAAAAAAAAAAGCAACAAGCACCAACCCACAATAAATAATTTGGGAATCAAGATGCCTGACAAAGCTGCTTAGCAATACAATTACAGAAGAATGAGGAAAATCCAAACTAAACTGAAAAAAAAGATGTTTTCCTAAATTCAGTTCCAAAATGCTTCTTCCATACAAGGAACATGCCTGCACATGTACTCAACAAAAACTGCTAGCTTTCACTTAAATAACCCTATTAGTTTTAAATCAAAAGAAGTGTAGGACTGCATTCAGATGCAGAAAATTGTATAAAAATTTTAAATTTTTAAAAAAATTATTATTTTAAATTTTAAATTATTATTTTTCTTAGAATCTTTGAGAAAATATAAAATTACAATATATGCTTCATGCAGTGCTTCAGATGAGAAATAATTAATGCTTATTATTAATCATACACTAGGAACAACATTTGTGTATTAGTATTTTAAGCAGGTATCATTAAGACTTTAAAAAAAGCTTTTATAAATGGTGTTGCCAACATTTAAACAAAGCATTTACAGCTTTGTTAAAATAATGCTTCTGGGGCAGGGGTAGAAAAAAGATAAATGAATAGGCAAGTTTTCCAAATACAAACTAACATACAGAGGCATCACCAACATAATGACCAGCATGAATTTGCTCCTGTTGGCTCCACATGTGTTGGTCCTGTACTACTGGATTATCAGCCCAAGGCAAGGTCTGTTGTCTTCCAGTTCACGAAACAGCACTTGCTAAACCTTGTTTGATGCATTTAAGCCATAAGTACAGTAGAATCAAGGATGCTGGGACAGACTACCCAGAAAAGCCGCGGATGTCCCGTGCCTGGAAGTGCTCAAGACCAGGCAGGACGGGGCTCTGAACAACGTGGTCTAGTGAAAGGTGTCCCTGCCCATGGCAGAGGAACTGCAACTGGATGACCTGGGAAGATCCCCTCTGACCCAAACCATTTCACTAGTTTAAAACGAGTAGTTATAAATGGGAAGTCATTGAATTCCCTACAGTTGTAACTTCCTTATACTGCTATCAGCTGTTTAAGGGGAGGTTTAGATTAGAGAGTAGGAAAAGGTTTGTCACCGAGGGGGTGACTGGGCACTGGAACTGGAACTTCCCCAGGGCAGAGGTCCCAGCACGAAAATTTCTAGAGTCCAAGAAGAGCTTGGATAACGCTCGCAGGCACATGGTGTGACTCCTGGAGGTGTCCTGCAGGGCCAGGAATTGGATTCGGTGATCGCTAAGCATCCAACTCGGAATACTCTGCAAATCTGATACCACGTAGCTCCGGGCCTCACTGAGCTCCGCTTTTTGCCGAGCCTTTTCCCTGCTGGCCAAGCCCCGCTCGCCCAGCCTTTCCCGCACACATCGCGGCTCCGCAGCCTCCGCAGCACCGACCCCATCCCGACGAGACGCGCCGAGCCCGCCCCCCGCGCGCAGCCGCAGCGGTAACCGGATAAAGCCCTCAAGGGTCCCCGCGGACAGGGCCGGTGGGAGTACGGACGGGGCCGCTGGGGGCACGGGCAGGGCCGGAGGGGGCGCG
>JBBMKD010000001.1:50234014-50266872 GCA_037834095.1 Argya squamiceps | reverse complement strand
CTGGCAAAGGGGACCCAGACGGAGCATTTCAACCTTACAGTAGTACGGGTTGGGAAATGTCCTGGTAACGCCTTCGCGTTACCCATTTGGGAAGTTGCTGTGTTTCTGCCTATCCGAAATGCCCTGCGAGATTAAGGAGTTCGACCCCCTGGCAAGCAAAATTCTGCTGCCTGTGTACAGTGCCACGTATGCATCCTGCCCAGAGAGGTGGCCGAGGCACCGTCCCTGGAGGTGTTTAAGGAAAGACTGGACGTGGCCCTCAGTGCAGGGGTCCAGCTTGGTGGTCCACGGTGGTGTTGGGGCATCGGTGATCTCAGAGGTCTTTTTCAAGCTGAGTGATTCTGTGTGTGATGTCACCAAATAAAAGTGCTGCAGAACCCAAGTTCTACAGCTTTTTTTCAGCCATGCATAAAGCAATCAGAGCCTCAGTTTTGCCAGCACATATGTCTAGCTAGTCATGAGCCTTGCCATTGATTTCAGTGGCTTGGTGGGGGATCAGGGGTGGTGCCTGCTTGTGTGCTCAGGGTCACTTGGGGAAGGGGCTTGGACCACAACTTTGGAGGCACCTGCACGCTTTGCAGTTAAAAACAGCAACAAGCCAATGATGCTGACACTGGTCAGAGTGGAAGTAACCAAATGGCATGAGAGGGTTTTTTCCCTGTGTGAAATTCCACAACAGTGACCCACCTCAGTACTGGAATATACTTGGTTGCCCCTGGCAGCACATTTAACAGCCAGGTAAACTTCTAATAGAATGCTTGACAACTTTTTTCGTTTCTTTTTCATCACAGATTTGTGCAATCGCTCATGTAACTGCCAAAACAATGCCACACGAAGATGCTGAATACAGGAAAGGATCTGCACCAAATATCCATGATCCTGCTACGAGAGAGCTCTCTGTCGTTGTGCCTTCATACAATGAGGAAAATCGGTGTAAGATTTTTCTTGTTTTTGAGGAAAAAAAGAAAATCTGTCTGTCATTACTGTAATAATGCAGAGGTCAGTTGGGTTAGCAGTAGATTCTGGCAGGCCAGATTATGTATCAGATTTTGGACACAGTTTCCAGAAAACAGTCCAAGTACATTGAATTTCAAAATTAAGGCATTGTGTAACTTGATTTCTACTGCTAAAAATAGTGTGGGGCACTTGTAAGAATCCTCTTAATTTTAATGAACCCTAGAAGAATGGCTGTTCATTGCCGCTGCAAATGCTGCAAGGCAAGAAGTAGTAAAATACTTTTAAAATTGATCTGAGAGCTTCCCACTCTTTAAACAACAACAGCAGCTTCAGACAAGCAGGAAAAGGGATGATCTCACAGGTTTGTGTTTAACTTGGCCATATATAGGAGTACCTGATACTGAGTGAAGGCTTTTAGATGTGATAGAAATAACCAAGCTCTGAAGCTGATGTGGCAGTACACAAGCTGACGGCTTGCTTAAACAGGTAAAGTCAGTGCTGGTTTACAGGATCAGTCATAAAGAATGAATTTTTTTTCCCTTTAATATTGTGTAGAGAATTACATTCTTCAAAATGAAAAGTTGGTTTGCCAGAAAAAATGGTTTTATCCTGTCTTGTTATCACGTGTGTGGTTTTCTTTAGTGTTCTTTCTGCATTCAGAGAGGACAGCACTTAGAGTTGCAGCTGCTAAGCATGTTTATTGAAAGTAGTGTGGTATGAGAGTTGATTTGCTCAGCCTTGCTTTGTGGCTGTTTTCAGCTTGCTTGTGCAGGTTCTTTTGGTGTTATAATCTACTAACCTGACCTCCTCCACTTTTTCTCTAGTACCACTTATGATGGATGAAGCTTTGGATTATCTAGAAAAAAGACAGGTATTTTCTTTTTGCATTCAAAATTCATTATTTTTCTGTGTCTTATGTATAGCAAGTCAGTGATGTAGCCACTTTGTTATGTTAGTGTACATTAAACCAGTAGTATGTGGCCACTTAGAAATAATGCTTCTGTCTCTTATCAGTAATTTTTAGATCGATTGCCAAAAGGGATTTTTAAATCAAATAAAAATTTAATATGCTACTGTAGAATGAAAAAAATCTTCATATGCGTGAAATCTGTCCAAGACACAGCTAAGGATTAACCACCCATTTAACGTTCTAAACTAGGTTCTGGTTTGTTGCAATAAGTTTCGTAAGCGTGTGTTCTTCATTAGGATTTGTTCTCTGGCTAAGAAGCTCATTGTGAAAGTTGGTGGATTTTGTTTTGTTTGGGTTTTCTTAAAAATGATGTTTTTCTAAACTTCCATCTTCTACAACTAAATTGATTTTTCAGTTATAGATGGTAGCATGACAAGCAATGTAACAATACCTGCATCAAATATGGCAAAATTCTTTAATTAATCTTAACAAATTTACTGCATCATATTAGTGTCTGTTGGCAACTCTGAATGACTGCTAGGGAGAAAAGAATAATGATGTTTGAAAGACCTACTGCCTACTTAAAAAATTGGTTGAAATGTATTATTTCTGCTTTTATTTTCTAGAAAAAAGATCCTTCATTCACTTATGAAGTGATAGTGGTTAATGATGGTAGTAAAGATCAAACTGCAAAGGTAAGAAAAAGAAATGTTTTCCCAAGCAATCAGAGGAATGGAATTTTATTTGGATTTTTGTATATTTGTGGAATATATTTATATTTTGATACTTGAAGCAGTTGACAGTTGAAGTTCACATTTCTGAATTATTTCTGTCATTGTCCTGTATGCATAGTGGATGGCATATATGCACATGAATGCACATGTAATTCTTTTGCAAATTCTAGTTTTCTTGATTGCCAACTGTGACAACCATTTTCCTGCAGATGAGATTCTAAGAATTCTAATCCTAACTTCAAGAAATTTCACATGAAATACTCTACATGTGCAGAGTGATGATGTGAATACGAATTTGAGGAAGCTAAAAAGTCTTTTAAAATATCTCATTCATACTGTGATTGACAGAACAGCTGACACAGTTCTTTCCCACACCCTTTGTGGGATTGTTCAATTAAAAATCCGTGTGCCAGTAGTAGTGTTTTCAAAATAATTCTGTATTCTTCTGCTTCCACTTTGATGTAGGTCATTTGTGAGGAAGGCTAGCTGCCTTGTGGGGGTTTTTCCTACTGCTTGGATGATGTCTGAGGTAGACACTAAAATGCATATTGCTTTAAGGGTTGCTGGTATGTATTTTTGACTGCTGTGCATTCTTTCCACCATCTCTTTCAACTGAGCTGCAGTTGAAAGAGCAATGGCTGCAGGCCTCTGGGTTTAAAAGGACTCAAGACAACCTTGAGAAAAAATTAGGAGAAAACTCAAGCTTTCTCTTTCCCACAAAATATTCAGATCTTTGCAGTGTGAATGGGGTTTTCGATCAATACGAATTTTTCTTCCAAACCACAAATAGCAGCAAGACAAGTGAGAAATAGGTGGCTGTCATAGAAAATTGTATTTATTTTATTAACTATTGGTGTTAATAGAAAAGGTCTGTAATAGTATGTTATAAATTAAATTAGGATTGAGTTTTTTGGAGGTGGGAGGATGGGGCTGAAGTTGCTTAGGGAAATATCCTGTTCTTATTGAACTTACTTTCTTCAGTCTTCTTGTTTTGACTGTGAACTGCTTTTTATTTTCCAAGACAGACTCCAGCGAACACTGGCAATGTTTTTGTGCCGCCTGAAGTGGTTGTAGCTCTGTGCTATTAATTTATTTTCTTTTGAAGGGTGAGCAAATGTACACTTCTCCCTCAGTTCCTGGTTTTGTTTTATGCTGGTTTTTGTGTATCTGTCAGGTTGCAAAGGAGTACTGCAAGAAATATGGAAGTGACAAAGTGCGAGTGATATCTTTGGAAAAAAATCGAGGGAAAGGGGGAGCAGTCAGGACGGTAATTAATACTTTCATCTCCTTCTCTGTTTGAACTACCTGTGCCCAAATATGCAGAAGATAGAGCTGTGCTGATTGACATTTTTAATTCAATGCATCAATAAAATGATTATGGGAAAACAGAGTAGAGATTCTATAAATTAAAGCAAAAAGTTTTTTTAAAATAAGTTTATTTTAGATCTTGGTAGCAGTGTTGTCTTTCCAGAAAGATAAATAACAGAGACCTTTTTGTTAATATGAGATTTCAAAGTGGAAAAAAAGGCTTGAATTTCATATTCATGTTAGTTCTACTTAGAAATGGGCTTGCATTTGTAAAAGCCAACCAAAAATAAAAATAACCCAAAAACTGTTACAGATTAAAGTTAAGCTTTTGTAGACAAAATGGAGCCAAACTGGCAAACTTTGCTCTCCTGGTCATGGCTGTGGTTTTTAACATGGCTGATAAACAAGAACTCATCCAGCAAAGTTTATGTTTGCTGAAGCCCACTGCTATCACCCACATTTGATAGTCAAAACAGCACAATTCATGCTTTCACATAGATATTATCATAAAATGAAAATGTTCTGAAAATGAAATAGCTGTTACACATTTAGAAGGAACATTGTATTCCTAGAATGAATGACACCTCACTTTTCTGTAAAAAGGTGGTATCTTCTGTGGATTGTCAGTGGCATGTCTTTACCTGTATTTTCATCTCTATCTTTAGTATGCCAGTTTATTTTTTATGAAAAATAAGTAACTATAAGAAATGGAGAGAATATTATTTTAGAACATCTGGAACTGTTGTAAGAGATACAATTTTGAAGTTACTCCAAGAGAAAGAGAACAGTTTTCTGTGTGATATACTTTTGCAATGCATCATGTAGAGTAGATGTGTGTGCAGCTATTTCCTTGACAGGCTTTTCCAGAGCACATGATTGGTTGCAACCATACTTTTGTCACACCCACTGCTAATTGTTTTCCTGTCTGAACCCCTTTAAAAATTGTGACATATTTCTGACCAAGAATATGGCGAAATAAGCTGTGAAACCTGTGCATCACAAATGTTTTGCAGTGAAACTGTGACTTGAGACTTAATCTTAAATTAGTTTTGAGAAATAGTCTTGAATTTTCTTGAAACGGTGTTAGGAAAAACTCACACTGCATCCTCCTTTCCATAGCTCACATGACAAAGAAAAGCCATCCAGTGCAGTAGCATCTGCTAATCATTGCTTCTTTGTGCTTCCCTCTAGAGCTGACTGCAGCAACTTGTTGACTTTTGGATTTAGGTTTTCCTGAGAAGAATTGTTAGCCTTTCATGTTCATGCATTGTCTGTCACTGTGGACACTCAGTGTGTGAAGTGTCTGGATGTTATTACTGTATAAATAGGTGAATTATTGCTAGTAGCAGAATATTAAGACTCACCTGTTGTGTGGAATCTGTGAGGGATCACTGTCTTGTTACTACATTAGGTTTTTGGAGTGTCTTGCAGCTAGCTTATGACAAAGAATTGATTTCAAAGGTGTTGAATTTTTTATTGACTATTTTGATTGCAGGGTGTCTTTAGTTCTCGGGGAAAAAAGATTCTTATGGCTGATGCAGATGGAGCTACAAAATTTGCAGATATTGAAAAAGTAGAAGAAGGTCTAAAGAATCTCCACCCATGGCCTGTGAGTATAAATTCTCATGCTTTTACTTCAATACACATGCCTACTTTAATACACAAGATAGGCTTTTGTAGTTCCCTTCAAATTTTTTGAGATCCAGTTGAAGATGTAGGTGTAAGCCTGAAGACCTAAGTGTGAGGTTAAAAGCCTCAAGAATGGGCTGTCAGAAGGACCTTTGACTGAGTTCTTACCTCCTTTGCATCCATTGTGCCTACTTCAAGGCAGTACAGAATGTTCTGTTTGCTGTTTATCCTTCCTTCAGATTGTTTGAAGTTGTTCTGCTCTGTATAAATACCATGTGATGCCTACTTAGTTTTCTTTGTTAACTCTTTTGTCTTTTCATTTTATCTGATGTCATCCTATATACCTTTAAGGATGCATCTTAATTCCACCCTCTTTTATACAGGTTTTCTTTTCTCAGGGTCCTTAGTTTAATGACGGTATTTGGAAGAACTTTTATTGTAAACAAAAATTCAAGAACCTGTGGAACAAGAACCACCTCCCTGCACAGTCATTCTCCTTTGGGAGCTTGACTTGAAAGAACTGAGGTTTATTTTCTGCTTAAATGCAGATGAGTGAGGTACTTGTAGCTGGTTTCCCAGAGTGCCAGAAGAGATGTGATTCCAGGCAGGGCTGTGGGGCTGTACCTGTGGAAGGGGTCGCAGTCTGCGGGTGCAGAAGCCACAGGCGCAGCACCCAGTGTGTGACCCTGACCCTCTTCCCGACCAGGGTGGCAGCAGCTGCTGGTTCTCCAGCATTGGCCTGGAATAGAGTAGATCTGAGAGATTTTGTCAGAAGCAGTAGTGTGAGAACAGTGTTAAACCTTTTGTTTTGATCATGTTGATTTAATTTGAGATTATATTTTTGGCTGATACCATGGCATTTTATTCATTTGAAGATACATCAGTGCAACAAGTGCTTTATTCTGTTACTGCTTCCATTGTGCAATATTTAAGAAAAATGTACATTTTAACTTTTAGTTCCTAGGAATGCTGCATACTTACTGTGCTGCTAAACACATTTGCCATATGCTTAAAGTAAACAATGTAAAGCTAAATCAGACCTGAATAAATTGAGGCAATTTGCATGCACCATATTTAAACTGTAATAAACTTTAGATTGTCTGTTAATTCCAGAAGACTGATTTAGGCTCAAAACCTAGCAGTAGAAGAAATGCAGCTACAGGAAGCACAAAAGTGTACTTCTTTGTAGGTTTTTTTATTTTATGGTTCTCACAAGATTCCACCGATTCAAATATTATTAACTCTATAATTTATATTCCTGTACAGAAGGGGATGGCTATCTCCTGTGGTTCTAGAGCTCATCTGGAGAAGGACTCAATAGCAAAGGTTTGTTTCCATTTCCTGCTGTGTACTAATAACAAAATATTTTCAATATTTATTTCTGCTCTACAGGTTTGCAATTAGATAATCAATATTTGTAAAAGAATGGAAGCTTAAAATAAGGAAAAGCTTGTCATACATGCAAGATGTCCTCCACCATATACGAAGGATGTGTTCTAGATTTCAGGCACTTTGAACTCATTTCAGTTAGTGTTCCAATTTATGGTTTTAATTTCTATAGTTGAGAATATCTCACAAGCAGAGCTTCTAAACCCTGCCAGAATTGGTAGCTAGTAACTAGTACTGGGGCTGAAATAGAAGGCACCTGATGAGTTCATTATTGATTTCCTTCCAGTGCAAGAACTTGGCCTGCAGATCTTGAAACCTGTTTAAAATGACTTAGGGATAATTAGCAGCCAGTTGTTTGAAGAGTACCTCTATTCATGGGAAAGTGGTTTAAGTCTTGTATATTACTCATCATAAAATTTTTTGAGTTTTGAACACAGAGACAGTACTGTTCTATGTGTGACTCTTGTGTAATAAACAGTGATGCACAGGCACATGGCCTTATCTTGCATCTGCTTTTCTGATGGCTTGGCAGACCGTAATTGACAATGCACAGGCATGGAACTTGTATTGCAACAGACACATTGCTGGGCTCATTTTTTAGTGTCATTGGATGTGCTCATCATAGTGAGTGTTCTCAAGAGTAAGCTTTGTTTATACTGATGTTTAGTACTTGAAATTATTCTAAAATATATACACAACTACTAAAATAGTTACAGAAGTTCAGAAGAAATTACACTGGTAATGTTCAGCTCTAGTAGATCTGTACTTTTTTCTTCTGGTTTATGAGATAGTATGGGTTCACTCTTCCTGAGTTCTTGCAAATATTGCTGAGTGTATATTACCATCCTCACAAAAAAACCGAAAAAAAAAAAAAAAAAAAAAAAAAAAAAAAAAAAAAAAAAAACCACCAAACCAAAAAAAAAAACAGCCAGAAAAAAACCCTTCGTCACTATCAGAAAGTAGGAACTACTACAGGGAGATTATGTAGCTGGTAAAGTGGAGCCCAGAAAAAATGTTTCATTGCATGGTCGAGTAAGTGAATGTGGACAGACTTTTTTCAGTGCATTAGTATTTCTTGAAGGTCTTACTACATTAGGGAGAAAAATTGGAACAGGACTTTCATCTTTTAATACAAAAGTACAATTTTTAGGACATGTCCATCCTTTGCTTCCTGCTTCTCCCCATATTTCTTATCTTTTAATAGAGGAATCACAAACTAGTTAGGTAGTACTGATTTGCTTGAAATGTGTAGCCCATTTCATTTCCTCACCCAGTTGTCCCTAGACTGGAATAGACAGACTACCTTTACTATAGTGGAACAAGACTGTTGTGTAGTGCAATAGGTATAAAAAAGTTGCAGAGCAATCTTTTAGATGTTGGAATTTCTCTCTGGACTTATTGGCATCTAAAACTGTAGAATGAAGCCATAATAAGCAGCTGTATTGAATTTATTAAGACCAGAATTTCACCCTTATGTTCACTCTCAATACATCAAGAATGCTGGTCTGCCTCCAGAATTGTTAATGTCCTTTAATGAATCTATACTATGACTTGCATAAATAGTCTTAGGAATGATAAGTATAACCCAGGAACTTCTCTTTGTGGAGTAAGTACACAGTTTCACTGTCTGACAGTCATGCAGCCTCCTAACACTTCCCATCTGGCCCTGGTGGGAGCCTAGTGTTCTTGGTCACAGAGCCAAAAGAGCCAAAGAAGCCACACCAGATCCTCCATTAACCTGGGGCAGGAGCATTTTGCAAAAGACACGATCTGTGAATTTGGTTTTCCTTAAGCCAAAGGCTATTACATAATAAGTCAAGCATCTTCTCTATTTTTCAAGTGAGATTCTAAATTGTTGGCTTTAAAGGCATGTTTTATCACCCAGAGATACTTGACAGTTGAATAGTTGGCTCCTAAAGATTTTACATGATATGTGGCTTGCAGTCATAGATACAATCACTTAAATTTAGCTTGGGAGCAGCAGTGAGTTCAGAAGCAATTTTTGGATCACAGTTCTAGTTTTTTAGTAACTAACTGGAATAAACAACTAAGAGGCACCTCTGCAAATCCAGACTCCAGCCTCTGGAGTCCATGGACAAACTCAACTGTATGGTTACTGTGTCAAGAGCACAAGTGTAACCAAAGAATAGGCTGGGTGCATTTATCAGGAATATAAAATATATCTGTGAAAGTAAAAGAACAAAAGAGATGACTGTGACATTGCTGGAAATACAGAATAAAATATCTTGCACAGCAGCCTTTACTTTAGACCTAGTTTTCACTTGGTCCATTGTATGCTTCCAAAGAACCATGCAGAAGATACTATGGCTGTCCCATTAATTATTTGAAATCTATGTGCAGGTTCCTTCTTTACTTAATAAGGCAACTTGAAGTGAAAAACTGCTCTGAACTGGGGAGAGGAGAAGAGGAACATAGATTTCTCCTATCCTAGACTATACACATGACTGGCAAGTCTTTCCCTAGACCAAAATCTTTCCCTTTCAGCCCAAAATTTTGTTTGACTGTAACAATTGCTAAGTTCTGTTTTCATTCCAGTGCAAAATACAACCCGTTTACAAACTTTGAAAGCTATCACAACACAGAGTTACTGTCCTGTAAGACAGCTCTCTTCAAGCACTTCACTCATCACTCAAATGAAACCAGCTGTTAACTTCTTCCCTTGTGTCCACAGCGCTCTTACTTCCGAACTCTCCTCATGTACGGGTTCCACTTCCTGGTGTGGTTTCTCTGTGTCAAAGAGATCCGGGACACACAGTGTGGATTTAAACTTCTAACCAGAGAAGCTGCATTGCAGACTTTCTCAAACCTTCACATAGAACGCTGGTAAATTGTTCTTTTTTTCTTGTTGGTGGTGTTTTTTTTATAATTGAGCATGGGCTTGAGAAAGTAATTTTAGTATTGCAGCTACAATGAAGCATGTGATGTCTGTGTATAAATCCCAGCTCCTCAGTTTAGCCAGTTATAGTTTTGCCTGCATGGCGGCTTCGATTCCTTGCTATGTTAAAGTATCCAGGTAATTGCTTGAAATTCCATGTTCTTATTAAGATACATTTTAGGAAAATAGCTGGGTATTTAATTTTATTCTTTATTTAATTTTATTATCTTTTCTGAAAAGATGTATGTAATTCTAGGTAGGATATTTTGGTTTTGTCTTGTCTGAGGAAATGGTAATTGATTAGGAAAGAGGAGGAGAGGAAAAAAAGAGGAAAATAAGGTCTCAAAAGTTACTTTTCTGCTCCACAGCTAGTCATACAGCATTTGTAACTGGAAGATAGCATGTCAGTGCACAATTCGAGTATTGTCCCTTTCCCAGTTAATGTTCATAAAATCTGGAAATAAACTGGGACATGGGGAGGTATAAATATTTGGGGAGAGTGCATATATTCAGGGAAATTATAGTCCTAAGTGAAATGTCAGTGTTGTACAAACAGTTGGGATAATTGCAATTGAAAACTATATAGGGACATCAAGCATTCATCCCATTGCATTAGATTTCTTTGTAAATAATTGTGTAAGAATCTGAAACAGCTCAACGCTGGAAACTTCTTATTTTAAGCAAATCTGGCCCCAATATCTTTCCATTGTGTAGCATGTGTAAAAAGGAAAATACAAACTGCTTAAACATTGTGCCATAGAGGTTCTGTGCATATCATGAGATGGAGACAGAAGAGTAAGAAATAAGAATAAAGTAGCTTTATAAGAATAAAGTTGGTATTGTATTTCTGCTGACCTGGAACAATGTGGAGTCCCCAGCTGGGTCACGGAGCAACTTGTTCATACTGAAACCATCAGCAAGGGGTAGCAGAGAAACAACCACCTTGGTACTGGATAAGAGGCTCTGAAATCTGGATTTATTTCCACTTCTGCATCACTGCACTGGGGCTACTTGACATCCAAGGAAATTATTTGATTCTCTCTGAATCTTAAAATCCCACAAGTGGGATGCAGGTCTGTTAGGTACTTGAAGAAATGTTCAGTTCTGTGTGGCCAGTAGATGTTCTGGGAATAATAGAGGAGGGTGCTGGATTTGATAGGATAAAAACCATCTGAGTTAAGCCCCCTGGTCCTTGAGCCTGCAAAGGGCTCCCCAGCTGCTGCACTGGCATACGTGGCGAGCTGCTGAAGGGAGTGAGCACCAGGCTTCTGCACAAACCCAATCATCTGTCCTGTCTGCCCAAGCTTAGTCAGGCTTGGATTTATGGGGGTACTGCAGTGCTAGGTGAATGCTTATAAAAATTACTTAGACTAAAATTGGTGCATAATATGTTTATTCATTAAGTTAATATAAAATTACTATGAAATCAGGTATCTAATAATTCCCAACCCTCACTTCTTTATGCTTTCACCATGCTTTTTCCATTGTAGTGGACATAGTTGTGAATATCACGTCTTAAATATTAAAAATACTAGAAAACAGACCAGATTTTTTTTTTCTGGCTGTGCTGAATTTGATAGATGCTTGATTTGAATTTATAGATGCTTATATTTAGGAAATCTTGAAACTGAAGCATACAAGGAAAAATACAGTTTTATCATCATGGCAATAAGGATCATGTAACACTTTTTAAAGAGAGACCAAGATATTTCCTAGAATTTTTTTTTTTAATCTAACCCTCAATTTTAGAAGGCATTTGAAAATTAATGGATTCTACAAACTTGTTTATATATTCAATACTAAGAAATAATGCTTATATCCTAAACTGTCTTTTATTGGTCAGTGTTCTCATTGTCTTTTTTGTTTAACAGTCCTTTGGCTGTGTATATATGAATATAAACGAAACATTCTTGAAATTTACTTTCTAAATAGCAAAGTTTTGACATTATTTTGAAATGAAAGCAACCTTTTGAACAGAGAGCATACGCTTTGTGTTTTAGAATCTGAATTTGATTACACAGCTAATCTGTTTTTCAGAAATGGATGGAGCAGATTTTTTAATTTAAAACTTAAAAGAAAATTAAAAGAGATATTATAGAAAACATGGCAGAGACAGTTGGAATTACTCACTTCAGGCTACAAAAGAAGGTCTCGTTCTGCATCTGCAGTCTTGACCTGAAAAATGTAACTGTTCGTGTTAAATTTTGATGCACAGGAGAAATACTGGAAAATTAAATGGTCTCTCTGGCCGAGTTTTCCTATCCTAAATTTGATAATTGATTTCTTCTGACAACAACAAAATAAAAAGATAAATTTTCTTCCAGACAGAAAATGTCTATCCTTAGGAGAACTAGACATAGCAATTACAATGCGTCCTTTATGATAAAAGGAAGAGAAATTCAAAATGTAGTTCTCTCCTGGTTTGATTGACATATTTTTGTGAAGTGGCAGTTTATGATGGCATTGTACAAGCTAGCAGATCAATAAAGAGATCAAATTGTTGCTATTACTTTTATCTATAAAAAATTGCCTTGTGCACTGAACAAGGTATGCTCTTTCACATTGAAAACTGGGAAAGATCAATATAAAAAAATTATATTTGTTTCTCCACTTTGTCACTAATCTCTAAATATGAGTTGCTATATAAAAATTACAGAAAAATAAGGTTCATATTGCTACAGGGATTTTTTTTTCCCACTTTTGTGCTAGTGTAGACCAACAAAAGCAGTGGAATGAATTGGGTTTTTTTCTGGTTTTGTGCAAGGCAGGTAGAATTGTTTATGAGTATCTAGTCAATGCAAAAATGTTTTTGCTGTTTTAACTGTGTCTGTTTTGTCTTGTAAAAAGTCCTGCTGATGTGGACTTTCAAAAGCCCAAATTTAGCTAGGGCAGTTCTGGCAGTCTAGCCCACTTGGCATTGTGTTTCATTGTTAGACCTCTTTGACCACTGGCCATTTTCTTTGCCTTTAAGAGTTTGCTGGAAAAACATATCTTGGATGAACAAAACTCATAAATTCCAGTTAAAACATTATAACTGAAGGCCTGATTTTGTTTTTTGAAATACATAATATTGGGCCAGAAAAAGAAAGAGTCCTAGTGCAATTTTAAAATACAGAATAATTTTTAAGGATAGAAATTTTATAAGCTCAAGCATTGTAAGGATTCAGTTTAAAAAGACTGAATTCAATTAAACACCTACCAACTTGGTTTTCAAATGAATTTTAGCCAGCATTGTTTTAAATTGTAACTTAACCAAAACACAACCACATGGAGAATTTTTTCTTTACCTTACATTACATGTTTGTGCTAATTAGCACATCATGGAACCACTATTAGAAATAGATGAGGAAATTGTTCACACCATAGATTTTTGGCTATCTAACTCTGGGTACTTAGATTGGAACCTGAATTCTTTCAGGCTGGAGCCAAATCTGGGTGTTCTGAGCTGTGTGTCCTCCTCCCAAGACCCAGCAGAATGAAGTACATGGTGTGAATAATACCTTGCTGTTTCTAGGAGTGGTTCTGTCACAGGTTAACTGCTCACAAATGGCTTTGTGGCAATCACATGAATTGCCCTTACAGCTCATCCACTGGTGTGGCTTTAATCTCCTCTAGGGTAGGCTCCATCTGACACACCCAAGCTTAATGCTGGCTGTGGAAGCTTCTGTATGGTTCCCCTGTCCCGTCTGGATCTGGTGGTCTGCAGTATGGCTGTACTGCTGTCAGTGTGTTGAGCCCACTGCAGTCTGTATTCCGTCTGACCATTCTGGTATACTGAAAGGTGGTGGGGAAAAGGGATGAAAAACCATAACCTGGTGATATTCTACTGAAGTCATTCTCCTTTCAGCTTTGAATAGTTGCTTTTTTTTTTAATTTCAGGATATGTTCACTGTTACCCAAATGGCAACCACATGTAACAATATTAGTGTTCAACCTGATTAATTCCTGTGCTTTTAATCTCTTACTTTGAGCCCAGTAGTTCACTATTATTTAAGAGCTATTTAGTATTGTTGCTCTGTGATGTATGTGCTGACATTCCAGTAATCAGTTGTCCACAGGAATTACTGCAAATAGCTATTAGTTCACTAGGCTAATAGTTTATGTAATACTTTTA
Source organism: Argya squamiceps (assembly GCA_037834095.1). Classification (NCBI taxonomy): domain Eukaryota; kingdom Metazoa; phylum Chordata; class Aves; order Passeriformes; family Leiothrichidae; genus Argya; species Argya squamiceps. Next base: position 50,252,935 of record JBBMKD010000001.1, on the reverse strand, counting down.
GAGGAGCTCATGCAGTCTAATTCATCAGACAATTACTCTGCGTCTCTTAAGATTTTTAGTCATTTAAGTAGTAAGCATTACAAAATTAGATTTAGTCTTAATACTCATGATTCATAAACATTCAAAGGTGAATACATTGGGTTTTTAGCTTACAAATATAAAATGTCAGCAAAAAGTTAAATAATACCTCTTCAATAGAAGAGACCATGGAGCCTCATGTGAAAGCGGTGAAATGACAAGGCTGCTTGGAGCAGATTTAGTTCACTGAGGTAAAAAAATTATTTATTCTTTAACTTTTTTTGTGACAATGAGAAGGCCTGTGACCTAATCAAAATCAGATTTGCAAAGTAGCTCTAAATTCCCTATACACAATAGCTGTAGTCTCTGTAGATAACATCTGTCTGTGCTGCCTTTGCTTGTCTGAATGCTATCCCATGTGGAATCAGTGGCTCTCCTGTCATGTACATGGAGAGTGCCCGGTCAGGTCTGTGTGTGTGTGCCTGTGATTCCAGCAGCAAGCCAGCCTGCTGTGGTCTGTACTTCAGTGGGAACCTACCTCTGTGTGTCAGACCTATGTGCACATTTCAAAGTGCTGCTGTTGTTGTTGCTCTTGTTAATAGTTTTACAAAAATGCACTGCTTAAAAGGAGAAGATGGCTTGAAGTAGAAGGAAATTAACACCTGAACTTGGCAAGCAACCTGCTAAAGTGTGTCTTCTGCCTGCTCTTGGTCACTTTGTCTATTCCTTTCCATCTTTTCTGTAGTGTTAAATGGAATTACCAAAGACGTGAATTCAAGCAACCCTTTAAGCATGAATGAATAATTTCTTCTTTTTTGCATACATTTCCTCCAGTGGCAAGAGATTTTCTATAATTTCAAAAGAAAACTGTCTTGGACTTAGCAATGAGAATTTAAGGCAAATCACTAGAATCTTGATAATTGTGATTCATGTTCAACCCTGTCAATAGTAGCTACTGGCAGTTTTATATGCTGATTCCTAAATGAGCATTAAAAGCTGTCAAACTGCTTGTTGAATATCAGAAGTCTGGTGTTTCAGACCCAGAAGGCCCATCTGAGAATGTGTTTACAGGTACGAAACACGCAGACAATTCTCTGTGCAGAGAACTGAGAGGATTAAGGTGTATTCTGGACAAAGTGAGCAGGAAGGAGCACCTGACAGAGCAGGATCACTTCCCCCGTACAACCTGCAAAAAATTGAGCTAGCAGAAAAGTCTCTCAAGAGGGTTTTTGTCTTGTGCATTGAGTGATCACTAAACTGCTTTTTGGATTCTGTTGTGCACGGTAACATAAATAATTTCTCACTTCTGTGCTGCCGCCTTGAGTTCCTTGACTGAGAAAGTAAAAGGAGCACCCATCAGATCAGCATAAAGCCACAGCAGGTAGATGTCCTCTTTGATGGAACTACTAGAGATGTGGAATGACACTGTACATTTGACTGCCTAGTCTTCGTGGTCTTCAGAAACGTTTAAATTGTGATTGTGACAGGATGAAAAGCAAGCAGTGGGCTAAACAGTGATCTATACCTTCAAAAACAGGACACAATGAAGTATTGTCATTGTTGTCTGTATTTTGGCTGTGTTCTGAGATGTTTAGTCAGGAAAATTAATTTCCCATCCATGTGTATCTGACCCGTAGAGCATTGGTATCAACTGCATAACTGAACAGTCATTAATTAATTAACATTTCCACTGTCTTTCTTCTGGGAGTATGTGTGATTATATTTGGTATTTCCTCTTCTTCTTCAGGGCATTTGACGTGGAACTTCTTTATATAGCCCAGCGCTTGAAAATACCTATAGCAGAAGTTGCTGTCAACTGGACTGAAATAGAAGGTAGGGAGATAGTTCATGTTTTTATAAGATTCCTGACATGTCAATCCAGAATAACAGATCCAAGGTTATTGCCCTATTTACCCGATTTTGATAGCACACAGCCTTCTTTACATACAAATTTTGAATCTTGTGTCCTTGCCAGCTTACTGCCATGGCTTGGTACAGAAGGAGTAGGTGAAGGGGTGGCATGGCAGAGAAACTCTGCAGTCCCACTGGAGATAAAAGTAAGGAATTACACCACTAAGACAAGGCACTACTTTGGCACGTCCTCTTGCTGTAATGTGTTAATAAATTAGTGCAGTTTTAAAACACTGTGCAGGGAGTCTGACCATCATCACTTAATGATTCAATTCTGTTTCACTGTATCTTGCCTTCCAAAATTCTCAGCTATTCAGGCTTCCTCTAGGGCACCATCTCTTCTTAAGATGTGATATTATTTCAGGCCTGTAGGGAGGTCTCTGCCACTGAGTTACTGGGAAGAGTACCTCCATGCATATTTCTTCAGTGCAGAGCCAGCTTAAAGTGAGCTTGCTTCAGCTCACTTCCCTCCCATAAAATGCAGTTCCTCTATTTTGCCCTTCTCATGTTTTTTATCTTTTTTTAATATCCTCAGCACAACCCCTGAACAACAGAAATCATAGTAACTGTAATAATGATGAAAGGTGCAAGTAGAGAATGTCCTGAGCCAGCTTTACTAGAAATGTTTCCTTTCAGTGGAGTTCTGTGTATACATTGCACCTAACACAAATATTAGCAGAGATGGTAGAAGGCTTGGTTTTGTAGTGTGGGTTCCTTGCCTTGCCTGAAGATTGGCACCTTCATATTATTGTTGTAAGACAAGCTGGTGGTCCTCTTCTCCAAAGCTGCTAGATAAACCATTTGCTTCATGATTGGTGTTCAGGTTCCTATTTACTTGAACAAAGCCTTGTCACGGAGAGCACTGCGCATCTCGTCACATATATAAAATTACTGTGCTGCTTGCAAACTAGTCTGTCCCACCTATGGCATAATGTAATTATTATAAAGCAATTGCTTTCAAAATATAAATTTTTCATTACTGTTAAAATCTAGGTTGTGGGGCTGAGTGTGCTGAGAATGCAGAGGTTTGTGACTGCTTAAGTGTGTGTCTTGCCGGTGCTCATTTTTTTTCTAACAATGTCGTTCTGATTTTCTTCATCATTAATCACAGGTTCTAAGTTAGTTCCCTTTTGGAGCTGGCTGCAGATGGGCAGGGATCTTCTTTTTATACGACTGCGATATATGACTGGTGCCTGGAAGCTTGAAGCAAAAAAATGTAATTAGGTTATTTACATTTTCCAAATATATTATTATGCTTAATGGAACACGAGAACAGTTTCAATCAAGTGAAGTGGTGGTGAAAGCTGAGGTAATTCTTCGTTGCTCCTTTTGTACGTTTCATTTTTGCAGCTTGTATGTGTTTTATTAGATTGTCAGTAGAGAATTTCTACATTTTCAAAAAAGAAGCATTTCCAAAAAGATTTTCTTACGTGGTAAATCAGGATTTTATTTTGTTAAATAGTAGCTTTAACATGTCTTATAAATTCATTCAAAGAAATATATCTGCTTTTGTCTCATCATACATCTGGGATCTCCATGTACATATTAAAAAGAGGCACCCTGTTCTACATTGTGCAATGTTCTGTTGTGAATGATCACAACTATTTCTTTCTGTTATATCTGGAAATTTTAGGCTATATTGCAATGTGAAATTGTCATTCATGGTTCACGCTGATGCATGTTTAGATTCAATGTTGTGGGAAACATTAATGGACTTTACTGAGTTAAAACAGTAATGTTCATAAAGTTGCTTTTGGGACTTCCAGTAGTCCCCTTGACATTCCAAATGTTGTGTCTGAAGCTGAAATAGTTTTCCTGAGATCAAACTGCAGATCTTTTCCAGACTGTAGAAGGTCCAAGAGAAAGCACATTTAATTTTAAAATGTCTTTTATAAATGTGTTTTGCTCATACATACTTACTACTGTATGCTCAAGGCTAGGAGTCCTTGACATCTACAGATCTGTAGTGAAAAGGGTATGGAAAGCTCAGAGCATGCAAAAGTGAGGGCCAGTGTACACTGGGGACCTGTGCATTAGTAATGCCAGCCTGATGTTGTCATGCTTCAGGTGAGATCAGAGACAGAGGGAGGGGTCTTGACTCTTTCATACTAATGTCACACTGCATTACAATACAGCAACAGTTTCATTTGTGCTTTCAAAGTAGCTGTGAATTGCCAACAAGCAAAGCCAATCTGTCTTGCTGAAACTTGTACAAATGTGAAGAACTTTAAAGAATGAACATTGTATGGTTGTACTTTCACATGTGAATTCACTGGTGATTTTTCTTATTCTTTCTGTAATACTGACTTCAGTTTTGCTTCTGTTAGAGTTACCTCAGTTTTCTATAAAGTGCTGGAATAAATTGTCAAAAAATATATTCAGTTTAACTTCACTGGCTTTATTCTCTTACCTTGTCCAGATACATGTCTGTCACTTCTGCAGAATCAATCACAACTCCTAGTTGCCATTATTAGAATAAAATACCAGCTCCTCAGGACACCTGCTGCAGTGTGGATTCACAGAATCAGAATATTCTGAGTTGGAAGGGACCTACAGTGGTTGTTGCTTTTATAGGTGTAGCCTGATGCATTCCTTTGCAGTGGGGATAAAAGCTGAACTGGAATAAAAGAAGGAGCCAACTGGGATGGAAGGAGAATGGGGAGAAATAGAAAAGGAGAATGGTCGGGCTGAGGTTGAAAGCCAGAGTGAAATGGAAGATTTACTTTAGCTGAGAAAGATGGTTGGCTTTGCCTTCTGTCAGTCATGTAGCAGTCAGAAGTCTTCTGAGTAGCATACTCAGCTCCTAGGCAGTTATTTGCAGATTATGAAATACAAGATACACAGACAGTAACAGGAGACCAGGACTCACCACACACATACTCTGAAAAAGCATGTTTTAGACTCACACTTGGGTTTAGATTTTTGCTCTACTCTCCTGTGTGTTCCTTCAGGCCCAGCACACCTCAGTTGTTGCACAGTGATCCCAGAATCAGGGAAAGATTCTCCTGGGTTCCATTTCAGAAGCTGATGTACTGGTTTATGGCACACAGCCATAAGGAGGAGTATTCCTGCTCCCTCTCTACACCTGTTCTGGGGCTGCTTAGAGTCTCCCTCAAGCTGGTCCAGCTCACTAGAAGGGCAGGATACCATAGTCTACGTCTGCCTTTTTTTTTTCCTTTCTTACAAGATAGTGTTCTACCATTTCAGTGATCTAAAATGACTCCCTGTGTGGTCCAGCAGACAGAGGGTGCAGCAGCAAAAGGAGGGCTTCCCCTTTTGGTAGCTGTGAACCTGCCACAAGTTTATAGACCAACTTGTCACCTGGAAGCTAGTACACTTTCCAAGGGCAGGAAAAGTAAATTAAAATTAAAATTCCTCCTTTTTTAAGCCTATACAAGACCTGAGGTCTTGTTGCCCTCTCAAAATGAGACCTTGAATTACTGAGCCCCATCTGACTCTGGCTCTTGACATGTTCCAGAGACCCCACTTGATTTTACAAAGTGATACAACATGAAGGGGGTGATTTGAGTAGAATGTTTCAGTCATTCTAGTAGGAAAAAAGCTGATTGATTCACATATGATGCAGGCCTCCTTAATTGCAGAGATTGTTTAGAGAACTAAGTGCCTCTGATACAAACAAAACCTCCCCGGTCACCAAGGCTGTCATTCAAACCAGTGCTCTGCCTAACTTGTCCTCATGCTTCTCTTTGTAGAGTTGCAGAGATACATTTATTTGTATTTCAGTGAAGTCTTAACTTCTACTATTTCTTCCTAGCCTTGCATTTGCAGGGGTGACCTGCAGGAGGTGAAAGTCTCCTATATTACTCGCTGTCCTGACCCAGTTCTCTAAAAACTCGAAGTATTCTCTTGGACTGTGAAAAGAAAATAAAAACAAATAAAGAAAATCTACATGATAATTTTGCAGCAGTTTTACCAACATCAATGTCTGCACAGGCAGTGCTTTTATAAATATAGATTTTATTTTTAAAAACCCCACATTTTTATATCTCTGCATAAAAACCTCACTTTACTGCACCACTTTACTAATACTTCACAAGAGATTTTTTCAAAAGGCAACAGTATTAAAGAATTCTCTCTGAAAAACACAGGCAAAAAATCAAGTTACTTCAAAATGTTCAGTAATTTACACAAGTTTTCTTTACTATTACTATTTTTTATCATAACCCAAAGCAATAGCCATGCAATATCCCTTAATACACGCTTAGCTTTTATCCTTAGAAGCTATTTTTTAATTCACATTTTAAATACCAATTGGAAAATTAGTAAAAATCTTTGTTTTTACTCTCAGGCATGTCTGTGGATGTGCAATATGTTTTCTGTGACAGCTCTAGTAGATAATATCTCTAACAGGTTTCAGCAACACTGCAGCATTATCACAAGGCAGGGTAACTCTTAAATGAGTAATCACACAGATTTAATGCATTTTAGTCCGTGTAAAGTACTTGGAGTTTACTGCTGTGAAGTATGAGCAGACAAACATAGGAGATGGCACCAGTTTGTTCTGCAGAATATTGTTCAGTAATACATCAATTTACAATTCTCAAAGCTTCTGTGCAGACCCTTCCACCACCACCAACGTCCAGGTTAGATTTTCACCATGGGAAATAAAACTAAAGCAATATGTATAAATACAGCTTGTATTTCCAAGACATGGAATAGTACCAGCCAGTACCTAACTTGAATGCTGTGCTAATGTTTAAGGCTCTGGAGACCTCTCCATAATTATTTATGTACCTATTGTCCAAGTGTTCCTTGTGTTCACAGTCATGATGCTGACTCCAAACTAAAAATAGTCGAAACAAAGAGACAGACAAAGACAGAAGCCTGCAATGAAATTTCTGTATCTTGGTGTTTATTACTTAAAATAACATCTAACCTTATTTATGATCCGTGTATGTTTCTTAGGGATGCAGTGGCATGTCTGTAATAGCTCAAGGGGCATGAATTAAAGTAGTGTTCCAGCACTGCTGGAGGCTGCACCCTGCCAGCTGGACCATAAGTTATCTCCCTCTTTGGGACAGAGATTCAGAGGTTAAGAATGGGATGCTACCAAGTTGTGCCTATTGCGTTACCCAACAGCTCATAAGGGAGTCTTGAGCACACAAGCCCAAGGGGTCATTGAGGCTCAGGGGAGAAGCTACAGACAAACCTTTGTTTCTTACTGAGAAAGAAATTATATTTTCATATGACCAAGCATTAGTAATCGTTCTGAGATCATAGCTGAGAGGGGTGTGCTAGAAAATGATTTCATTTCAGAGATCCATCAGCAAAGAAAGGGCTAACTAGCCTCCATTTCCCTCGATGTTTTCTAATCTACTTAACTTTTCGTTCATGGATCTGTTCAACTGCCCTGGCTGCATAATTAGATATTTCCCTGGTGTAAAAAAGGAACAAACAAAACTTTTCCAGTCCTGCTTGCTGTGCTTAGCCTTCCAAGTACCAGAACACTCTTTGATATTCAAGAAACAGCTGCAAAGCAAACAAACCTCCTTCCAAAATGGCTTAGCCATTGGTGATCCTTCTTACCTACATGACCTTAACTCCCCCTCAGGTGCATCCCTTTGCATCAGTCAGGCTCTGCCTTCCTTGGTTCTTTGTGCTCTGCTGTCACGATGACTTTCCTCCATTGGATTTTCATCAATTTGTCGTTTTAGCAGAACGAACTTCAACATCTAGACTGAATCCAAGTCTTTGTTGCTGGCACATTCTATGCAATATTCTTGAAAAATTAGGTGACATAACTCTGGCATTCCCATCTGGTTTTTGCCATGTTTTGGTGTTTCATCTGGGGTTATTCTGGAGCTATATAAAGATCCCATTACAAAACAAAGGGAAATATTGAGTGTCAGCTTTTGGACTGGAGATCAGAAGAGGTACTTGAACCACAGAATAATGAAGAATCATGGAGTTCTGCAAACAGTTTTGGCAAATTCACTTTGCCTAGTCTCCAGAAAGCAGCCTTCCACATGAGGGACTAATCCCTATATTCCTATCTTTGTAGAGAAAGGTTTAGCTAATTATGTCAAGGACAGGTTTCACCCTGTAGCCACACTACAGCCTGAGTTGCACAGGCTTTCATAAACTACTCACTGCATACTCTCAATCATCTGCTGTCAAACTAGGAAAAAGGTCAAAACCACAAGGAATTTCTAACTCTTTTTGGCTGACTAGGCCTGCCATTTAAGGTCTCAACAACAGAACTGCTGATAACTTCCATATCTTGCTGCCAAAAAACCAAAACCATATCCATGGCCATCTTCCAGTTTTTAAGCCAAGTCATACATTTTGGAAGTGGTAATCAACTGTGTCAGCTCTCCCTTTGGTTGTTTTACAAGTCTGGCTAGGTTCTGCCCTGGTAGAAGGTTTTGTGATAATGAAAGATGAAACACAGATGAGGTTAGAACGACCTTTACTGGTTTTCAATCAAAGAGTAAAATTCTGGTCTCACAAAAATGTTTTCTGATGTTATGTCTAATTTTACCATTCTTGACAATTTATTTTCTCAATAAAATGCTTCATAACAACAGGAACAGAATGAAAAATAGCCCATTTTCTGCAGGAGTATTGCAAGGGGACTACAAAAAGGACAAATACAAAAATTATTCTCATAAAGGAGACAGCAAGCAATTTCATTCCAGTATTTGCTAGAAAGCTAGAAAAAAGAATGTTTGACTGCACAAAAACATACTTAGATTTAAGCAACTTCTGCATGCATTACTCATGTTTTTATGTATTGCTTCAGTTTTCATGACACCTCTGAAATTCTTGCACCCCCACTCATATCTGCATATAGTAGTCCCATGGCAGAAGAAATCTGGACCTTTTCAGCTCACTCATCAAACAAATTAATTACTGAAAAAGTCTGTTTACCAAAATGACTAAACAGAACTAGACAACTTAATAGAGCCATCATCTTTAAGTATGAAACAAAGAATAAGGAATGCTGTGATTTGTCAGATCCTACAGAAATACTGCATAATGGAGATGTTACCATTTGGTCTACATGTGTGATATGTCTTTCACAAACTTGCCAGTGCCTTCCTAAGCCTCACAAGAACCAGGGAAGAGAGAACTTTCAACCCTGGACATTCCCCTTTCCAGAAAGTAGAAGAGGATCATGATAAAGTGCCAAATGCAGGGTCACTGCTCAGGTACCCCTGAACAGTCATTCAGAGGCAAGAGGAATGAGGTTTTATCTTATACTGAGAAGACTGAAGGAAAGAAAGTTCAGTGTAAGGCCTACTCCATTCCCTGAAACCATGGATGCTCTCCCTCCAGTACAAGGTTTTGGAGAAAGTTGTGAGGCAAGAGTGATCTTGCTGTGTGCACCCTTGCCCATCACAAAGGAATTTTAGGAGTGCCTTGAACAGACCTGCATGGTTTCAGGAATCTAATTTCACATGTAATGATTTCTCTGGGTTGTAAAATAATGAAGCGTTCTTTCTATTCCTGGCTACTCCTTATTTACTCAAGATTATACAGTAAATCAGTCTAGCCCTAATCTGGAAGATGGGCATGATAATTTAATTACCCTCAAAAAAACCTCTACTGAATTTTCCAGTGGTAGGACAAAAGATTTTAATATGTTGGAATAGAAGCTCCTCGCTGTGAACAGCAAACATTCACAGGGAATATGAAGTCATTTTGCCAGTTACCTGGGATCCCAATTACCCTGCCTGCAGGCTGCACTAAAAATCCTGGGGTTTTAGCTCCTCTCCTCCTGAGATGCTCTCTATCAATGCAAGCATTAGGCTTACAGTTCTATAGGTGTGCAGTCAACAGCGGGCAATTACACTCCCCACTTTAAAGAAGCTTTATTATCCACTGTGATTACTTTAGGGAGAATATTGTCTTTGCTACTAAGAGCAAATCTAATGGCTAATATCACTGCACAAGTTCAAGCAATGTGCAAGAGCTTTTAGTTTTCCATCAAGCAAAATGTTTGATGTTTGGGGGAAAAAATTGCAGAATGGTCATTCATAAAGCCATTGCTGTACTCAGTCAGATATTTAAGAGTTAGGAAAACTCAGCAGAAATGCAGACTGACGTGCTGTGCTGTGCCTAGGTAATAGTTTGCAAGCACCTTAAAAGTTTCTTAGGAAATTCCAAGCTCTACAAAAGGTTTGTTCTTTCCATGTTGCTGCTGCAGACTTGTCAACATTTTTCCCCCAATTTAATCTGCATTTATATTCACTCAGGGTTGAACTCCATACTAAATGGGACTGTGTCCTGCAGAGATTAATTCTTCATTCTCAAAAAAGAGGACAGATGAAAGCATGCAATGCTCTTAAGATGGCTTTTGTCTTTGTAGTCAGTAGCACCATACAGAACTCCAAAATAAATTGACTCAGGTTTCATAGGTCTTTGCTTAACACAGCAAAAAACTTACAGGAAATTTTCACTGCATGTAAAGTCAGTAGCAAACATTATCTTTCATATCTGAGAGATAATGTAATTTAAAAAAACAAAAAAAGAAGGTATAGTTGTCATTTTGCTAGGATGCAAAGCTGACATCAAAATGCTATGCGGCCAACACACCATTTGGTGTTTGATAAGCACCACCAACTCTGAGAGAGCAGAGACCTTCAAGAAGAAGGGTTTGCAGCATGGAAGTAGCTTCACACAAGAAACTGACCAAATTGCTGGTGTGGAGCCACAACACAGCAGTGCTACCAGTGTTTTGCTTTCCACTGTGAGGCATTATACATGCACACAATATTTCAAATATAGCTGTCATTTAGTAGATTGATTACATTAGTGCAAGGCTTCTCAAGTTTTATGATGCCGTGGCTTTCTCAACAACAGGGAACAGTCACTCTTACAGATCTACTACATTTTTGCCAGAAAATAAAAGGCTAATGACTTGAAATATGAATGCCACAGTAAGGCCCATGATTAATACTCACTGAGTAATAAAATCATTGCTGACAAAATATGTCGAATGACAAGTTTAAATCTTTTCCAATGAAAAGTTTAAACATCCCCTTGGGAAAGGAGTCCTCTGTCTTTTTTCCAGTGCTGCAGAGGAATTTTATTCAATTGCTTCTCAGGCAAGTGTTGTGAAGCAGTTTTCAGCAGATGGACAAGAACCAAGACTTCTCATTCTCACATTTTTCAGTTAACAGGGAGGGTGTGTACCTCTCCACTTTGTGTCCTTAGGAGTCGTGCACTCATTGCTGAACAGTGGCCCAATAGATTTCAGTGGCCTCATACTGGACCTTTCCATAGCTCAATGACTGTTTCAGAAAGGAGGTATTACAGATTAAATTCCTTTAAGCTAAGCAGAATCCAAAATCCATTCCATTTTGTTGTAGCCATTATGTTGCTGTGGTGACACAATCCCTACTTCCTACCTTCCTCAGATGATGGTCTGGTGCTCACTCTCCTGCAAGTACCAAGCACCACCTCTTATGCCCAACAGCTTTCAACTGAGGGGCTAAGGCAGGCAAGGAGAACTGCTCTAAATCATCAAAGCTGTAAAAAAAAAGGGATTATACACCCATGTTGTGGAAATGATATCTATTCCCCAACTCTTCACTAAGAGGGAAAATTAACTGGGAAACTGATGTTTTCTGGTATAAGACAAAATGCCACAGAATGACTGGTTACTGCTGCTAGAGAAAATTAGATTGGGAGTATCACGGGAAAATACTGAACAAGAAAATTTTTAAAAAATATGCTAATTTCTTCATCCCGAGCTATGTGATAGTTGTTTATAGTGGTCAGTCCTAAGTCTTGTCTTCACAAGATACACAGTACAATACTTCGGTAAATAACACCAACCCACTGGAAATACCAAATTACATTAAAGAAACCTGAAGGGAGATGCTGCTTCAGCCAAGAAGAATGTGGGCCAGGTGAGGTGACAGGCTCCAACTTTTGGAGTGGCTGTCCCCACCAGGAGTCCTGACCCTGTCCATCACATAGTCAGCCAGAACACAGCCCTCTAAGCCAAGAAGATCTAACCTGACATCCAGAGACTAGAAGGTAACACCACCACACCCTGGCCCCTCCCCTCACTCTCTTCACATTATCATCCCTGACCTAAAACCATCCCAGATGTAGGCCCAGCTGGCTATAAAGGGAAAAACCACTTTTTCTTCTAAAACTTTTGGTCATTCAACTCACATCACTTGTGTCCAGGGCATGATACAAGAGGGTACAACAAGCACTAAGTGCCTGCCCCTCATCTTCCCTGTCAATGTCTCTTCCCAGGAAAGTGCCACAAGGCTGCACCCACAGCCCAGTCAGTCCCAGTGCAAGCAGCCCACACAAGCATTACTGCTGTTTTCTCCTTGCTTTCAGGGCACCTCTGCAATGACTGTCACTTTCATTACTGGCCCAAAATCTACAGCTGCTGCTCTTTCCACATGGGGATTGCCGAGTCCTTATTTCCCTAAACTGCTGTCTCTCCACCTGAATTTTCCATCACCTGGAGGCTGCCAAGCCAGAGAGCAAATACCTCACATATGCTGATGAAGCCTTCATCAACGTTATTTAAAGCCATAGAGGAAAAGAGCAGCCCTGTACAAATGCCAACAGTGGCATGGCAGGCCCTTGCTCATCCACATCACAAATGCCATTCTTCTAGGCAGACCTCTGTTTACCAGGGCTTCCCTACACAAGCTTCAAAAAGCAAGTAAACCAAAAAACCTTTAAAAATATTCCAGCTAGGATACAAGTTCCTGATCCTAAGACTCCTTAAGACCTGCAACCTAATTTTCCAGCACTGCTGGGCTTCTGATGGGCCCACATGCAGGCTCGTGTCAATAGGGGCTGATACATAAACTGAATTAGACACACAGCCCTTAACACAGGAAAGGTAACAGAGCAGTGGTGGTGCTGCAGTATGTATTGAAAATCAGGCATCTTTGCCTGGGACCTGGTATTTTACACAGTATTAAGATTTGTTATGCACACCAAGGCAGAGATGCCCAGACCACATCATATTTTCTCTCTCATAGGAGCTTAAGAACTCTGGCTTCCCTAAATGTAAATGGAGAGTTTGAGGAAACACAAGCCTTTGATGTGTGTGGGGAGATGTAATGCATTTAGGCAGAATATTTTAATTATGTGAATTACAACAGGACAGCCTGCTCTTTTTAGCATGCTGAGTCATTTCCACTTGGACTCTGCAAACATGGACCCTTGCACTGAGTGTTTAAGTATTTGGAATAAACAATTAATGCTGTGCTCCAGCTTTCGCAAGCCTTGTGCAGAACAAAGAAATCACTCCTTTTCTTCTCCCTTTCTTTGTGCTTGTTAGTACCTCCTTTGGAAGAGACTGGAGCTAGTTGGGCATCCCAGTTTCAAATGCACAGTGCCAAGGGCCAGTGTGCAGAAACTATCTCACCCAGTTCCCAGGGATTGACTTCTGAGGCTTTCAGTTGCCATCCAGTCTCATTTGTGTACAAAATATGAAGAGATGAGTCAGAGTAATTTCTCGCCATTTATGAAGAAAACCTGATACCTTGTGCAGAGTTGTGGTATTTCTACACAGAGCTTACATACTAGCCACCAACCTAGTTTTATTTTACTTTTGAATCTTTTGGTTTTTTTCATACAGTAATTGTTCTGCTGAACTCTGTAGCTAAATGAGATGTTTATTCAGCATCTGTGCCCTCTAAATATTTACTAATGAAGATCTTTTTAAAATTTTTTCCCTCAGCCTGTTCACTAGGCAGTGTAACTTTTTCCATTTCTTTGATCCTGAATCTCCCTTTATTTTAATTATCCTCCCTTTGGCAGTGAAAGGAAAGTATGGCAATATATACCAAGCCCTTCCTCACCCCTCCAGTTAACAGAGATACTAGTTGTAGATCAAAGAATCCATCAGAACAAACTGCTTCCTATGCAATAAGCCCTCAGTCTCTGGAATAAGCAAGTTTATCTTCATTGTGCATTCCGATAAGATGTTATTATAGCAGTGACTTTAATTACATTTCTCATTATTACATTAGTGTGCAGTAACATAGAGTTTCACTGAATCTAAATGTGTTAGATTGTAAAATATGGTGCCTTTAAGTCTTGTGATGGAAGCCACAAAACAGCAAAAAAAAAAGGTCCATTTTACAGTTGGACAGATGTTTCTGTGAAAGGAATGATGAAATTTGTCTGGAACACGGAAAAAGATGAAAAGACATCATGAAATGGCAACAGTATATGCACCATGAACTGTACATCATCTCTGTAATTCAAATGTGTAGGACTGTAGAAAATAAGCAGCTGCTTTATGACTTAAGGAATAAATGCTTCTCTGTCTGAAGTTCATACAGTGATACACCTGCAGGTATGCCTTAGTGGCAAATCTTTAAATGTTGATCTGCTTTCGTCCATAAGAAAGGAGGAAAGTCTTCTCCCCTTATTTCTCTTTTGTTTGTTTGGGGGTTTTTTTTATGGTAAAACTAGAAAATGTAAGACTAATGAACTGTCTCAAAAGTATTTCATCAGAGGCATTGAGTGGGTTAAAAATGTTTGTAGGAATAAAAACATTCTTTAGGATTTGTACATTTCAGATGTCTAATAGTCACTGAACAGATGCTGAGTAAAACAGATCTTTATGTATCTCAGCTTCTCTGATAACTTGATTAAATGTGAGGCCTGGTATTTGGTGCCAGGTGTTTCCCAGGGGAGTGAATTTATCACATGCTTAGTCTTGCAATCCTTATTTAATAACTACTTGATCTATAACTTAATGAAAATGGTGGTGGTAGTTCCTATGAACTGCAGTCAAACTTAAATCAGGGCATAAATTACCAAATACATCTCCCTTTGAAAGGCACAGACCTCCAAGCAGACTGTTGCTACTTGTCCTATGGAGTGGCAATAACTTCATGATCTCCAAGATGACAACATATTTGCAAGGAGTGGATTGGAGTGCAGTGGTGCCCTTCTTGGAACTCCTGAGCAAAATATTCAGTCAAAATCCAACTTGTTTTAAAGCAAACACAGGGTAAAATGATGCACTGCTTGACCCCTATTGCTTGAAGCAACTATAAGTTTGTGAGGTTCTTTTTCCTTCTGCCAAATAATAAAAATACAGACAAATCTGATCCATGTAAGTCAGGTTTTTAATTAAAATACTTTAAGTTTTGTAATACAGATGGCATTTTCCCTTCTACTCTCTGCATCCTTCTTTAATTCCAGCACTGAACAAATAAGGTATGTTTATCAGTACAGTGTTCTTGTCTGTCATAACACTGAGGGTTTTTTCCTCTTTTTATATTTTGAGTTTTAAATAGTCTAGTTTATAAAGATATCCTTTTTTCTCCCCTGGCAGGCACATATACTGTCTTTCTTTAAACCATGGGAGTGTTTTAAAATAAAATATTATTAAGGAGATGTCTTCTATCAACATAAATTTTAAACATCTTTACATGTTTTCATCTGGAGAGGGAAGGCTGAGGACACCATTTAGTGATAAGAGTTTCAAATGACCTTCCAAGATGGGCTTTCTACAAAAATGAAACACATCTTTGCAATCTCTGTTTTGAGAAATTTGTCAATGAGCTTTTAAGTCCGTGGAAAAAAAAAGGGTGGAGGAGGGGGGAATTACTGGCCTGTTGTTGTTGTGACCATTCTTTTCCTTTCCTAGAGCTAGAATATGAAGAAACCACCTAAGCATGTGAAAATCTAAGTAACCATACCTTCTAAGTAAACAGAACACAAAAGGGCATTTTAGGGATAACTGCTGCAGTATGACAGAGAAAGATAAAACAAAGTTTCCAATAAGATTGGAAAAGACCTCCAAGACCAGCAAATTCAACCTCCAACTGAATAGCACCGTGCTCACTAGATCATATCACAATGTGCCACATTTTCTCAGGTTTTGAACACTTCCAGGAATGGTGACTCCACCATTGCCTGGGGACCCTGTTCCAATGCTTAACCACTCTGTCACTAGTTTTTCCGGGGAGAAGAGGCCAACCCCCACCTTGCTACCACCTCCTTTCAGGTACTTTTAGAGAGCAATGGAACTGTTCAAGCTGAGTTTCAGACAAAAGGAGGCACATCAGAACTGAAATTAACACATTAAGATGACCTTTCTCAATATTTCTAAAATCTTCTTCATACCTCTTCTTCATTAACAATGTGGCCAAGAGGAAAAAATATCTCTATGGACTCACTTTAAATCTGCTTCCAGAAAGGGTCAGGAATGATATCCTGTGAGGTCAATAGTTTCTGAAAAGTTCTGTTCACTAAGGATGGTTTCCCTGGCCTCAAAAATTTAGCATCTAACATGGAAGAAATACGTGTTGGACTAAGTCTTGACTGGTACAGAAGCCTATCGCTAAAATACAGAGATTGCTTTACAGAGATTGCTTAATTGCAAGGTATCATGACTTAATTGCATTTGTGATGTGTGATCAGAAGATAGTTCAGACAGCTATACATGTTCTTGAAAAAAAAAAAACTTGTACATTACAAAAAAAAAAAAAAGCACACAGAAATTCAGTCTTACAAAGCTGAAAGCAATTTGCAGCTAAATCCACTGAAAAGAAAGAAAATAAATAGAAAAGAAATAATAATTAGGAACT
Source organism: Argya squamiceps (assembly GCA_037834095.1). Lineage (NCBI taxonomy): Eukaryota > Metazoa > Chordata > Aves > Passeriformes > Leiothrichidae > Argya > Argya squamiceps. The sequence goes on along the minus strand of JBBMKD010000001.1, from coordinate 50,236,448 downwards.
ACTCAAAACATTCTAGGAGATGTTTTCAAAACCACAACCCAACTGAGAATGGAGGCTATTCTGGTTAACAGAGAACAGACAGATCCTAAATGAGTATGAATGCAAATATGTTCTATAAAACACGCAAGACAAAAAAGAAATGGAGATTTTGGGGAAAAATCATAATGGAAAAAAAGGTACTTATACTGCGAGGTAATAATGTATTTTCTATTTTAACAATAACTGAAGATGATGTTAAAAAGCAAACCCTGACTTAAGATATTTTGAAATCATCTGGTCAATAGCTTCTTGTGAAAAGTTCTGCTTACTGGATTCCCTAGTCTTAAAATTTCAGTGTCTAACACCTTGTTCTCAAGGATTTCAAATGTGAGCACTAATGAGCTCTATGACCAACTCATGCTACTTCAACACATTTTTGAAAGGTTAGGAACATTAAAGCAGAAGACAGTTAGTATTATGTTAGCATTTTGAAATATATGGAATATGTGGGGTGATTAGAGGTCTTTCAGAGTTAGAAACAGTTCCAGGTAAAACAATGAATAAGTTAAAACAAGTCATGGTCACTAAAGGATTAAGGAGAGACAACAGGAGGAGAACATATGTACCACCACTCAATAAATATATCAGATGAAATTAAAACTGAATTAAAAGATTAGCTGGTAAAGGAAATGGGTTTGATATTACAGACTTTTCAAAGGTATTCAGCTTCATGCTACCTGACATTTTAATTGGGAAATTAATGTAACCTGTATTGAATTTGTATTATTTTAAATTGATTAAAAACTGACTAGTTCCTAGGTCTGAAAAGTCACCATAAATGGGGAAAATTTTATCAGCTTGATGGATTTTTAATGAGGGCTCAAAGAGATAATTTCTTGACCTAACAGTATTTAACTATGTTTTAATAACGATGCAGAACAATCTATGAAGTTGTTACTGAGAACTTTGCCAATGACACAAATTATGGCATTGTTGAAAAAGGAAGAGAAAACCTGAAGAAAATACATAATTAGACTGTCAGTAGGACAGGTGAAGACCTCAAAATCATTCCATCCCTCCACATTTCCAAGAAAGAACCAGCTGGTCTGACAGATTTTTGTCTAATCTGTTCTTCAGAGGTATAGTTTCTCCCTCAGCAATGGGGAAGTTATTACAATACTTGCTTGTAAGCCTGGCTCAAAAAACCAGCACGTTTCTGCACACCCTGTTCCTGTCTGTAAGGTGACATGCTGGAGTGAAGAATGTTTGCAGGTCAGGGTATGAGAGGATAGGGAGTCTAACCTAGAACCTAAATAAATTTTGGGCTTCATCTCAGCAAGAGCCAAAACTCTTAAATACTGGTGTGATCTCCATAGGTTGAAATAGAGACATACAAAGTTAGCTGTTCTCTGTGTATGTCCCCTGATGGAGTGGAGCTGGAGATGTCCACCATTCAAAAAATGCTGAAAATTTGGAAAGGACTCAAAGGGATGCCCAGCAACGCTTAAGATGATTTAATCACCTGATATTTAAGTGCCATTGCCAAGTGTATGAAGGAAAAGGTAGCATAAGCATGGGCTGTAAAGGAACAGACATGCAGAAATAATGAACTTTTAGTCCCATGTGTAAAGACAAGATCAAACTGCTAGTAGCTGAAGGTAGAAAAATCCAGAGCAGAGAAAGCCATTTTTCTTTACAGCCAAGGATAAGCCTGACCACAGAACAGCTTAGCAAGACTTGTAATGGATTTTCCATCACTAATGATTTCAAAATCTCTTTTTCCAGAAGATTTGCTCTAGCTCAACCATAGCTGTTGGCTCTGATGCCAAAGTTCAAGGAAATCCTGGGACCTCTGTATATTTGTGAAGTCAAAGGACAGTGGTTCATTCTGCCAATGAATCTTTGCATATTGTTTCTTTTCCTTACTTTTTCTTTTCAACCAAGCAAATCCTCAGCAGCAAGAAAACTGCTCAGGTTAGTAAGATAAAGAATGGACTTAGATAAAATGGCTGAGGGTTCTTCTGATTCTCCTCAGCATTAGGTGTGAAGTTCAGAAGGTGCAGTGAAGGCAGAGGATTACAGCAGTTCTTGAATCAACACCAGCTGGGCCAGAGGCACATAAAATATTTCATCCAGGTCAAGCAAACATCAGGGAGGTAATTTGTCACAGGTTTCAGCCAGTGATGGCTAAAAAGGGTGGAAACAGAATCCTTCCAGAGTTTGCCTTCTAAGGTTTACTAAGTCATCAATGTTGCTATGCTAAAGGAACAAGAAGTGCAAGTAGGTTGTCTCTGTCCTCTTTCCTCCACATGGTCTCACAGTTTTGAGGAGAAAGTAACAGACTCTGTCAACTGGAAGATCTTCTTTTTCCAACTAATCTCAGCTAGTCTGGTGTGGGAGTGCATTTTTTAATTTTAGGTTTTATTTATAGGTTAATGTTCTATTGTAAAATGGT
>JBBMKD010000001.1:50176941-50228740 GCA_037834095.1 Argya squamiceps | reverse complement strand
CTCTTGGCGGGGCAGCCGCGGCGGCGCCCCGGGCCGGTGTCCCACCGGCTGGCGGCCCCGGCCCCGCTGGGCTGGGGCGGTGTGTGGGCGGGGGCTGGGGCCGCAGAGCAGCGCGATGAGACAGACCGACGCCAGGACGGCGAGCGACAGGAGGAGCGCGGGGAAAAACATTTTTATGGATGGCTAAACGCTGACAAGTCTTCCCGCTGTCAGGATTTCTTTCTTTCTCGTTTAAGTAGGAGAGGGGAGGGGGGGAAAAAAAAAGAAAAAAGAAAAGAAACAGCAGAGCCCCACATGACGCGTTTGGAAATACTTTTCCTTTCAGAGGTTATTTTCTGTTCGAGAAAACCCGCTCCTGGACACGCTCCCGGGCAAAACGGAGCAGAATTTCTCGGATTCAGGGTTTTTATTCCAGCTATGAACGGTGACTCTGATTGGCTTCTTGTCTTTTGGCTCCGAAGTTAGAATGTTACATGTTAGCAAGTAACCAACATTTCCAAAAACAATAGCCCTCGATATGGCAAATTATAAATCGCTGTGATTTTATCTCCGTGCCCAGGCAGCTCCAAGTCGGGGGAATTCGGAGTTCGGCTCATTGGTAACAATTCAGATGTTGTTTGGTAACTTTGTGTTTTCCTACTTTGATTTTATGGGTAAATTTATTTGATGCTAGCCAGGTCTGCTTTAAAAAGAGGCATTAGTGGGAATAAAAATAAATGACACATACATGGACACGTGCGCACGCACAGACACGCACGCCCGCTGTTAATTACTTGCATCTTATAAATTAGTGAAAGAAATATTTCAGCCCAGAATGGTCAACTGTGTAGTGAAGGAGCTCTCCCTTGGCAGAAGTGGGAAATTATGTGCACGGCTCGGGAATGTATTCAAGTTTGCAGTGGTTTGGGAAGGACACTGCAGATAATACAAGTTTCAGTACTCTTCAGCATCTCTGATGTGTGGAAATGTGCCTCTCTATTTGTGCAAGTATTTGCGTGGTAGGACTAATCTTCCCATCTTCAGGAGCATAGATGAAGAAAGTACTGCAAAATTCTTCTCCTCAGCAATGGTAGGACAAATGTCATCACTCAAACAAACCTCATCTGTTTTAATTCAGCCAGACAACTCCCTTCTTTCAGATTTGATAAGTACCAGTGTCTGGCTGGTTCATCTTTGCTTCCTGTTAGATTTTAAAGCAGAGGCTGGGGATGTTTGTGGTTTGTTTTTTGGTTTTTTAAATATTGAGTTAATTTGACTTAGTAGCTAAAATAAACATGCCCAAAAATACATTTAAATTCAGTTGAATCAAGAAGGATATCTTGTATTTACTGTGTTTGGCAGTAATTCCCATTCCCGTCTGTCCTTTGTGATGGAGTTAGAAACATTTTCTTCTTCACTTTATTAACTCGCACATAAGCTGATGAGCAGTAATTCTGCAAAAATAGCTGGAATAAGGGTCAAGTGTATTTTCTCACAAATCCTTGTCATATCCAATATATGCAACTGGGAGATTTCCCAATGGATGCATCAAATCCATGTCAGTATTTGCAAACTGATATGAGCTGGAGATAGCTTTTATTTACCTGCACAACTGAAAGGAATATGCACAAAGCTGTCAACTGCACAACTTTGTGGAGAAGTTGGGAATTAGTATTTCACCAAGAGTCGTGCCAAGAATCTGCAGAAGGTGGGGATGTGATGTAGAGGAACTCAGTAGCACCTCGGGTTTGAAAGTTACTCTCACGGAAACTGGCAGTGGTGCCCCATCTTCGCTTCAGTGGGCACAAGACGAGGCCCAGCTCACTGAAAGAGGAGTGTAGAAGTGTCAATATAATGTATCACATAACATCTGGGCAGTTAATCCTCCTTTCTCTCCTTTTTATTCTTTTACAGGCTTTCTGCATCTCGCATTTGAATTCTTAGTTATCTACTGTTATCAGATGGGGAGATAGTGTGTCATGCAATCCTCTCTCCTGAGTGCTAAAGTGCTGTAATTTTGATGGCCAGGCTAATCTGTCGCTATAAAGTTTTATTTTTCCATTGTTAAATTCAAAGGACAATGACTACTAATTACAAGTGACCTCTAACCAAAACACTGGCTAGAGTTTATCACCACTGCTGATACTGGCAAACAGTAATTCCAGCATCAGCAGTACTAGGCACCCTGTTTCAAAGAAACTTAAAAGAATAAGGGAAGACAGAAATATATATATATTCTCTATAATTTGTCTGCTGCAAAAAATACAGTGATAGCAGAGAGACATTCCATTTCCTGTGCAATATATACCCTTTATAAATAATAATTACATGGTTGGGGAAGAAAAAAAACCCAAACAAAGCATCATAAATATTTTAACTGAAAACAACACAGCAAAATAAACGTAGTAAAGGTTGTTCTGTTGAACTGCCTGGTTTCCTGATACAGGCAGGTATAAAGAATCATTGGTGTTACTGTACATGAACAGCAAGGGATAGTAATAACAGCAACAATTTGAGATCATCATTGTAGTCCTATTACTGTCTTTGAGAACAGTTGTAAGGAAGCAGTAGACTTTGAATACAGTGAAACAAAATTAATTTTTCAAAAATATCCCAAATTATTTCCTATCTTGTATTTTGTCTGCCGTGCTTGAATGGTTAATACTGTGGGAATTTTACAGGTGGAAAGGTGACTTATAGAGACTTGGGCTCTGTGTATTTATTATAGCAGCTAAAATTCTGGCTGTGCTTTTGCAGATGAGTGGATTTAATAGATTGCAGGATCAGAGCCCAGACAGAGATCCTGACTAATATATGTTTGCATTTTAATTAAAGCCAGTGAAACATCAGGCAGATTGTTCTACAGCACCATTTGCAGGTTTCTGCAGCTTAGACAGTTGTAAGGTTGAGCAGTTCTCTTTGAGGTTCAGTTCCTCTGGACAAGGGCACAGCAAGGACATGGTGGAGGTGGACATGGAGTGAAGGAGATTTCCCAATTTATGCATCCACCCCTACTTAAAAAACCAAGAAAAAACAGAAGAAGAAAATCTGATAATTGATTTCTGTTTTTCTGAGACAGCATTAAGATTGAGGTGTGTTTCTGATTGGGAGAAGCAAAGCCTTATCTTTCCCACATCTTTCTATCCAGAACTTGTTTCTTTCCCACCCTTTTTTCCTTGTCAATAGCATCACCATCCTCCCTCTGCCAAACTTAGCATCATCTTTGCCTCTTCTGTTTCCTCACAGGTGGTGATACTTCCAGATATCTCTTGACAGTTTTTCTTTGTGTTACTTCTTACATTCCTTCTTCCTTTTGTTTGGAGCTGCCAAAGCATTAGTCCACACTGTGGCAACCTTCCAGCTTGATACTGCAACCTCCCATTTCCCAACAAGCTCTCTTCTCCCACCTACGTTCTGCTCCCAGTCACCATGACTCCTGCCAGAATCCTGTGTCTTTGCTTTTCTTTCTGAAACATCTCCCATTCTGGAGTCTCTCTATATCCCTGGCCTTTGTATAGGTTTAGAAAATATTCCCCACATCCCGAGTTCTCCACAGCTGTTGGCCTCAAACTCACTGTCCATTAAAAGAGAGAAATGAGGAGGAAAGAAATTAACAGACCCGTGGGTCATTAGAGTTTGTTCTGCTTCAGGCTTCTTTTCACCCTCGTTACCTGGCTACAATGGGAGCCAGATTGGCCACTTCTTGATAACAGTGGTTCTGTGTTTGCTCGGCCTGGTGGTGTGCTGGGTCACGCAGCCGTGCTGTGCAGAACAGCAGGCAGGAGCTGGCTGTTGAGGTACCCCTTCCAGAAGGCCTTGTCTGCAAGCAGCAAAACTCCACCTAATGAAGAATCCTTCGTAATGTCAATAGCCCTGCAGCTGAGTTCAATACATTTCAACAATACTTTTTTTTTTGTGTGTGTGTGTGTGTTTTCTTGCTGTGCCTTCCCTTAATTAAAAAAAAAACAACACCAAAAAAGAAAAAAAGAAAAGCCAAAAAAACACCACCCCAAACCAAAAAACACAACCTTTTTTTTTTCTTTTAAGCATTCCTTTGCAGCATTCCTCATCAGAAGAGCTGATTATACTTTACAAAGCCATCCCTGTCAGGATACCTGTGGGACAGATGCAGAAATTGAGGCACCTGAGGGAAAGCTGGTCACCCTGTGGCAGGAAGAGATCCCACACGCTGCCCAGTAGGCACAAAACTGACGGGAGACACAAGCAGCTTATGTGGCTTTTTAAAACTCTCTCATGGTTACTTGCTGGTCTTGCCTGTCCAAACCTACTTGTCTCTGTCAAATTGCTCTGGCCCAGCTGCCAACATGCAGTTTCTCACCCTGCAGCGTGTATGAGGTAGCTGATTTATCTCTCTCTCATCAACAGATCTTGAATTACTTCACACAGGGCATGAGGCCTTCACAGAGGCATCTAGAGTAGAGAAACCAAAATCCATTCCCATGGGAGGCTGCAGCCTGTGGGCCCCATGCCTGTCCTGCTGCATGGTCCTACAGAACCACCTCAAGCTTCTTGGTGGTGGGATCCTTGGGAGCCTTGAGCTGTGAGGCTGCATGGGCCAGAGCTGAGTGTTAGGAGGGGAGAGGAAGGGCAGAAACAGCCATGAGGAGATGGGGTATTCCTTGGAATCCTGCAATGGATTTGAAGAAGAGTGAAATATTTCTTTTAAATACTCAGGGCCTGATTTATGCCTTCTGCACAGAGTTTTCTGAAGCTGATAGTTAACATGACATGTCATCTTACATGATAAAGAGAACCCAGCCTTTGTTTTCACTCCCAGGCTCAAATGTAGGCATATGAAGCCTGTTTAATCTCATAAGCACGTGTTCTGGTTCACAGAGAATCTGAGCACCCACATCTTCAGTTGAAGTCACTGGGAATGGCCAGGTATCTCCTTCTTTCCCCCACAGGAGGGAACTAGATAGGCAAGTTCTTGCTCCTTTTGTTCTTAGCCCTGTTGTTGGGAAATAACTTTCACAGACAGTCCAAGCATATCCAGATATTTTTCATAGAAAATGTCCTGTTCCATTGACCAAGGCAATCCCTGCCATTGAATCAGATATTTACATGGATAAAGCACACTAACACTAGTGCTTACCTCTTCTCCACATAGTCATTTGCTGCAGTTCTCCAAGATGTAGGCCCTGTGGATGCTCCACCCTCCTTCCCCCCTGCAGGGTTTCACAAACCAGTGAGGGCTCAATTAGCACAGATTACTGCGGATGTTCATGCAGGAGAACCTATATGTCAATCTTATTGCATTAGCAATTTCCCACAGTGATGCACAATGGAAGCCTTTTAGGAAAAACAGATTTGAATGTGATATGGTTTGAACACAATGAAATGCTAATGCAATTCTGTGGACAATTGCTAGTGTGATGTATACAGAAAGTGTTTTGTGTGTGAAATCTATCCCCACTATGCATTTGGCCAGGCTGTCTCACCTGGAGAGAAGGAGAGGTGGCCAGCAGCACTGTTCCTTCCTCCCCAGGCCTGCTGCAGGGTCAGAGGGAAAGCATTTCTGGAAATTCTTCCTTTTGAGTGTTTTATCTATGATCCATAGAATCGATTGATCTGTATTTCACTTTCCAAGCTGTGAAATGCTAAATCATCTGCAAAAGATGTCTGCTGTGTTAACAGCAGAACTGAGTAATGCTTCAGACAGACCTCCCTGGGGTGGGATGTGCTACCATACAATATGAGGAGAACATTTGCTTTATCCTTTTTTCCTATGTGCACTGTAAAGGCATGACCAAGTCTCCAAAACTGTATTCTCTTCTAACAGCTTAAGACACTAAACTTCCAGAATAGGTTCCCAACAGACTAGAGCGTCACATCCTTGGTGAAGTAATTGTTCTTTAGATGTATCCTTATTCACAACATTCTTAACATCTAAATATAAACAAATCGTTTTCCTAAAATGAGTATTTGGGACTGACTCCAAGAATGCCAGTGATTGATAACAAGGATTACAGGATCTGATTAGTGTGGCCATAAACTCTAGACCAGCATTGAAGCTGAAATTCTTTGAAAGTCCCCTTCTTCCTTTGTGAAGTGTTTGTTCTGGAGGCACTTGGATGCATGCTTTGTATTAGAGACTACTCAGCTTTTATTTTAAAAGCAGGAATTCTATTTTTTGCTTATTTCTAACTGTTCCATTTTTAGAAACACCAATGGGCTTTGCTACAGTTTCTCTGGGAATGGTGGGTATGTGAGGAATGCAGGACCAACTGACTATATAATGGGGATAGCTGGTGCCATGAGAAGACATTTTGGCTTCCTAGGGCAGGTTGATGCACCTTCTCATCACCCCAGTGTCTCCTGCCTTCTCCCACAGATGCATCCTCAGAGCTCCTCCATGGCATGAATGCTCCTTAGCCTTCAGCTCTGCTGGAGGAAAACAGCTGAGAGAGGGGCTTCTCCTCAGAGATGCCAGTCTGAGTCTGAGCAAGGCAGCCTCAGGAAGAGGTAAGGCAGGGGCTGGGCAAATGGGCCTTCTTCCTGCCTGCAGGGAGCAGGGTGTGAGGCAGAGAAGAGGATGTGTCCCTGTGGGATTGCATCTTAGAAACTTTGGTGTGGCCCAGACAGGGAACACTGTGCAGTTCACTCCTTATAAACATCACAGTCACTGGTTTCCTTTAAAAATTAATACCGAGGAAGGAAGTGGAGTCAGAGGGAGATCATAGTGATAAATTGGTCCAGTTTAATATTTTTACATAGACTTTGGTTGTGGTAATTTTGTGGGGTGCCTTCAGATATTGTGGGAGATTTTCAAAGGCAAAAATTGGTGGGAACATCCAGCCTTCTGGTTTGCGTTGCCATCCTCAGCAGCTGGATGCAAGTAGCCCAGGGGTCAAAGCCAGTGTAGCCATGTTAGCCCAGTGCTGTACCTGAAGAGAGGGTCCCTCCTTTTGCTTGGTTGTAGCAGGGGACATAGGGTCATAAGGGCTCATCTCAAGGGGTTTTCCAGTCCTGTCTTCCTCCCCAAGGCCAGAACAGTTATTCTTGAAGCCAGCTCTATAAAATGCACTCAGAGACTTCCAGCAGCAACTATCCCAACATGTATCTATCCTACTCGTACGCTCTCCCTGATTTTCCAATTGGACATGAAAGATGGATTGCTCCAATCCTGTCTGCAACAGCCTTTGCACGTGGGGGTACTCTTACCATGCCCATGCACCTCTGTTCTCCCCATCTTATGTCACACTAATGAAGCTTTGCGTGAAGCATCTGCCAATGTGCTCATCCAAAGCCATCCCACAGCAGGAATTGGCAAATACCTTCCTAATCAAGGCATCATGAGCATACCAAACATGACCTGGGTACTTTATTTTCTTTTGCAACAGAATTTATGCTTCTGAAACTCTCCTGGAATTGTTGGGCCTGTGGAAGCACACAGAACTGTGTTAAGGTGTGCAACTTATATACTTTAATTTTTCCTTCTTTCTATCAAGTAAGAATGTGGTATTCCTGTCAAGAGAAGCTAAAAGATGCTGACTAGATGTGGTAATACTTGAGTGGTTACAGGAGCTCAGAAAAATAATGTGGATGTCACAAATTTTTAGTCACTAGCATCAAATTTTGTTCTTTATCTGGGAGGCAGTGAGTTCAGGTGAAGGCTCCACAGGGTGAACAAGTGGCTGGAGAAGCATGAGGTGCTGTGAGATTCACTTTGTGATATTGATGCCTGCACATAAAGTTCACTGTAGAAGGGTTTTCTGAACAAACTTGAAAAACACTCAAGAATATGAGTTTCTGAAGTTTGCATTATTCATTTAAGCTTATACAAATAACCAACAAGATGTTTCCAGGGCTGTGTGAAACATGGATAAATTTGAGCTTCAAACACTGTACTTCCTATCATTTTGTCTGTTTTCAGTTGGAGCAGTCTGGGGTCAAACTGGGAAGAAATTTAATTTCTTAATTTAAAAACAAAAGCCTTCTTTACATCCTATTAAATTAAAACCATAGGTGTTAGGTTCTATGGTTGTGGAAGAAATTGGCAACATTGTAAAGAATACTTCATCCACTGTATTTTCTTGTGTGTGAAATACAGTGGTTTCAGATAGATTCATAACAGAGGCCTTGTCTGGTGGGTACCAAGGGCAACAAGAAGCCTTGGGGGATCCCTCTTTATGTTGAGGGTGCCAAGAGTGGAACAAGTGATTTACATGCTTCAAAAATAACAGATGGCCACTATTGCTGAGCCATGAGCTGATTACTGAACTGTGCTGCTCAGATGTGTGCTTTCCCTCTGCTCTCCTGGAATGAGTCTACATGTGAAACCTCTGCTGCCCAGCTCCAAGTTGCTGTGTGGGCAAAAAACCCAAAAAGGGCTGATGCATGAGGCCCAAGGAAAGATTGGTGAGGTTCGCCACTCATTTGAGACCCACATATTTGTACACACATTTGTTTGTTTATTTGTTTGTTTGTTTTAAGACCCTTTTCCCTGCTGATGTGTAGAACATCCTCATAATGAGTGGCAGTGATGATTTGATTCAGGAAGTTCTTTGCCAGCCCTGGGTGTGTGCAGGCTGCTGCCAGCTGGGCATATTTGAAAACATACCAAGAATCAGTTAATTTAAGAAAACTCACATGCTTCTCTCTTTCATAGTAAGTAGAAGTAACTGAATCAGTGCTAGGTAAAAATAACTAAGAGCATGTTCACTGCATTCCTCTTCACATTGACCAACTGAAACAATTTTCTCCCTTCCAGTTCTGTTGTGATTTAGTCTCCAAGTGTCAGACTTCCAGCTATAATTGTCCCACTGCTGTGTGCATCTCCAAAAACTGCACAGCTTATGTCTAGACGACCCTCTGAGAAATCTCCCTCTGTGGCCTTACTTAGCTGTTGCAGTGACACTGAGACCGATGATGTCAGGCATTCTCGAGACACATAGCCATGCCTCCCACCATGCAGTTTGCCCAGGCAAGTGCTGGAGTGGAGGCAGCACCTTGAAGCTTTATGCCAAGACCAGAAGCACAAACACATCTGCCCACACCTGTGCTTACATACATGCTTTTGAGAGAGGTTGGACACTTTGCTTTTACACAGCGGTGTCTTAAGTTTGTTTTTGTTAGCATCCATGAAGGTTTTCCTTTTTGACTTCTGCAGAAAGCTTAGAGTGAAGTTTAACAAGGACTGGTAAAATTTCCCTGCTGTGCCTATGGGAATGAAATTTCCCCAGACTGAGGGAATGGTATGAAGCTGTGTCAGGAGAAGTTTAGGTTGGATATCAGGAAAAGTTTCTTCACCCAACGGGTGGTTGGGCACTGGAACAGGCTCCCCAGGGCAGTGGTCACAGCACCAAGCCTGACAGAGTTCAGGAAGTGTTTGGACAACGCTCTGAGGCATGTGTGACTCTTAGGGTGGCCTATGCAGGGCCAGGGTTTTCAGTGGGTCCCTCAACTCAGGATATTCTATGATTCTGTGACTCTGTGATAACTGAATTAGAGGAAACTTCATCAGCATATTGGACTACATGGGCATTCTGCTGAGGTGTGATGTGAGTCTTCCCTGACACAATGGATCCTTTTTACATTAGTTAAAATCTAAACTTCACAAAATTTTTCCATAGTGGAGATGTCAGCATGTTGGCACAAGACACAGAGGAGGACACATTTAATTTCCATGAGCTCTGGAACCCCTCTTATTGACTTCATCAGGACTTGGCTCCAGTTAGGAAATTATAAGCCTACAATTATGGTGGGATTTCCTCTTCTCCTAGCATGTCAGGCTCTTTGGTACCACAGTAGAAGTTACTGAAGTGAAGCTCCTGGAGCAACACATTTCTCCTGCTGACCTGAGGACCTACAGGCTATTTCTACACTGGAAGGTGAAAAATAGGCATAGGAGGAGGAGAAAATATCCTAGTCCCTTCCACTTCGTGTCCATTTTGCTGGTTCTTAGCCTTACAGTCATTCCTCACACAGCATTAGCTGTATGCAGTGCCTGATTTTGCTTTTTTTCCCTAGATATTTACCTTTAGATGGAATGGTCCATTACATGTACACACATATTTTTCTCAAATACATATTTAGAGACTTGAGGATGAGTAGGTCAGGTATGGGTGTCAAAAATTTGGACAATGGTTTTGGACAATGGTTGTCTCACCCTCCAAAACATGGTTGCTCTATGCTGACTTATTATTAGTAATAATAAATAGTTCCCTGTTCCCTCCTAACTTTTGAACTACACACAAGAGTGGTTTGGGGGATTGCTGCTGGCACAGACCAAAGCCCTTCCAGATGCTGTGGTAATAACATGCTACAGGTAATAAAGTTCCTGTGCCCAGAGATGTTTCCCACTGCTAGTATGCCACAGCAGTAGTAGATACCCTGTGTTTAGGGAGAATGGAGCCAGTGAACTGGGCTGACATGTTTCCAGTCCCACCTTCTCCTGCAGGCCACAGAAACAAAAGGGTGAGTCCATGCTCATGTTCCATATGTCTTCTACCTTTTCCCTAAATCAAGCTTCAGATCGTAGGCTAAACTCAGTGATGGAATAAAGATTTACAGCATGGAAGACTGACCATATTTAGTGTTGACCAGTCACTTAGCTGACAGATAGACAAAGCCTTCCTCATAGTCCCAGAGGAGGGAATCATGTTAGGAGTGTATCCTGAATGATGCCTGACTCGTCCTCATGATAGCACATCATGTTGTCACTGAAGGAGATAAGGCTGACCGGATCAGAACTTCCATCATCATATAATGTGCTGGGAATATGGATCAAAACTGTAACACTTCCCTCCCCACTGCCACTCTAAACTGCGTCGAGCATCAGGAAACACAATGGATCATCAGCACAGAACATACATCAAGTGTGGGTTTGAAACATTCCAGTTGGGTAGACAAGTTGCCTGTTACCAAAGGCACACAGCTTAAGAAACTGCTGTCCTGAAAGACTGTTAAAATTAAATTGTGAATTGACATCTTTGTCAATGCAGCCCTGGAGCAGAGTGCTGCCTCACTATTTCGCAATGGAGAATCTAAACATAGGAACACAGGGCTTAGTCTGCTGAATAGTGTGCAGTATTATGTAATTTAATAACATTAAATTAGGATATTCTGATAATATTATTTGAAAGCTGTTTAGTTTATTTAATACCATTTATATTTTATATGTCAGCTGAATTTGGGGGAAAAAAGATTTTAGAAGAAACTGGAGGGAGCACAGTAGGAAGTTGTGCAATATACTTATCTGAGACTACATCACATGGTCCGCAAAGCACAGCTTTTGCTTTAATACACATAGTCTTGGCCACTCTCCCACTAGCAACAATAGTGCTCAGACTCATACTGATGTCACTGTTGAGTTATTTAATTTGACTGAATGAGATTAATGTGTTTATTTAAAACCTTGGTCAAAATGGAAAAGAAAATCTCAGGACAATACTTTTATGTGAACATGTATGTTTTCACATCTGATGGTTGTAACGTTGCATTAACTTATCAGGAGCAGTTGTTTACACATGCCAGTGCCCAGGAGACCCTCTCAGATAAGAAGTGTGAGCCATTTTTCCTCTCAGCATAGAGCACAGACTTCTACACTGCTACTGGTCCAGAGGGCTTTCATCCCAGGCTTTCCTTGCTTCCTGTTGCTGCTTTCAGGGTTCATCCACAGTGATCCCAGCATTGTTTTATTTTCTCATGTGAGGATGGGGCTTGGTGCCGCCAGGCAATGACAGCAGTGTGATGGTGGATCCTCCACAGGTTCTCACCAGGGCAGCAAGGGACAGACACCTCCACTGCACAGGATTTCGGGATAGGGCTGGTGCTGGGCTCTATAGGCTGAGACTGCTCCTGCAAAGGCTGGAGCTTGCCTGCCTAAACTTTATCCACATTATGTTTTACAAACAGATTGAGGGTATCACTCAATCTGTTTGTAAGACATCACTCTGATTTTACTTCATTCTCGTGTGCACCCTCTAACTGTTTGGAATAGGCTTTGGTTTTGTCTAGAGGCAGTAGTAACTATACAGTTAAATACCCCAGGTCACTGGACATTTACTAATTCAGAGCAGGGGAAAAAGTCTGGAATCTGAAGTTTCTTTTTGTATGGTGGGACAGGTTTGCACAGTTCTGTGGAATCAGTCTTTGACTGATGAAGGACACAAGTGAGGGGGTTTCTGCCATGCTCTGCCAAGAGCCTCTCTTGACTGTTGAGGACAAATGGACACACACATAGGTTGATACTTTAGAAATTGCATAAGCCAGAGCTCAGTGCTCTGGTGGGTGCCTGAAGCAAGGTGTGCCTGTTCTGCCTTCCAGTTTTGTAGTTTCTCTGTGCATATTTTCATGGTGCTTGTCATATGAAAGTCTTGGGGAAGAGCAGCTGCTGTTACTAAAGAGTTGCTTTCATGATTTCTCCTCTGTGGGGCCAAATGCTTCCATCCTCCTAGTGCAGTGGAAAGTTTTTGGGACTTTGAGCTCCTTCCCCCACCATTGCTGCTATTGTGGAGGAAGGGAAAAAGTTGTTATGTTTCCATGTATCTGCATTTCTCAGGGTGATGGGCATCTAAAGGGGTAATGTCATGGGGCATAGGGATGGGCATGAGAGCAAAACAGAAGAGCTGGGAGGAAAACAGCTTTAGGCAGTCCTTGGTCCTCAGTAAACATTACAGCCTGTCCAAGAGGCTGTGCTGCCCTGGGCCATGTGTGCTCACACTTCAGCATGCTCCAGAGCTGTGTGGCACCAAGGGTATCCGAGGATGACAAGGAACCAGTCTTTGGGATTGGCCTCCTGTCTCACTGTGTTGTACCTGTGCCTGCACACAGTGTCCCCAGGTGCCCTTTGAACTCTTACAAGATCTGTACATTTAAGGAAATTGCACAAAAAATATGGTTTGTGAAGCTCTGCCACTCCCTGTGCTGGGCAACATCTGTCTCCTCAGTGGCTGCCTCTCAGTGATGCTGAGGACTGGGAGCAGGCCTTTCTGGGTGGGGGCAAAAAGGTCCACAAGGGTGGGCCAGGGCAGTCATAGAGCTGCTTTGCTAGAGGCATCCCTTTGGAAGCTGCCCCCATCTCCTGTTTTAAGTGCCCTCTGTGTAGTTCAGACCTTTGGACTTGCTATGCACAGGGGGTTCATGAAATATATTTAAAGTAGTAAATAGCTTGACGTACAAGGACATTTTTCCTCAGAGTTCCAGTCAGTGGAAATATGTAATTTTCAGCTAAAATTAGACTGGCTCCAGCTATATGAAGAAAAAAAGAAAAAAAAAATGAAAAGCCCTCAAGAACTAAAGTCTTTCTGTTGGACTTTGTCAGATGTAGCAACTCCTAGCAAAAATAACTTAGGATCCATCCAGCACAAACTGTGTCCAAAAGTCTGTGATTTGGATCCAGAAAGCTGTGAACTGTTGAAGAGAGAGAAACAGACTGTGTAGGCAAAAAAGGTTTTTCTCTTCCATGTAGGAAAATATAAATAAGTTTAGAGAATAATAGTAAATCTTTCAAAAGCCTTAAATAAGATCTAGGAATAGTTTAAATTAATTTTGCAGTTAATATTTTACAACTCTTGACAGTACAGTGAGATTGGAGTGGCAGAGAGGGAATTGAAATCATAACAGTATTCTACTCATTGCTTCCATAAAATTTGATATTACAGATTTATTTTCATAGAAGATGATTGAGCTGAACCTACAGCTACTAGCATATAAAAAAGAGGATTAATTTTCTTATGTACTAAAAATAATCTTAGTCCTGCAACCATTTGCCTCTGCAAATTAAACTGAACACAAGTTGAAGTGACTGGATACTTAACAATTCCCATGGTCCAACTCTAAAATGAGAGGGGTGGATAGTGGGAAGGAGAGGCTTGGGCCCAAAATAAACATCAAAAACCAAACAGAAAACCACTGAAAATTAACTACACATTTTGAATAATTTCTCTTTCAAAATATTTTATTGAAGGAACAATGGAAATAGTGTGTGAAGCCTAACCATGTATTGTGTTGCTGTTCCAGACTTCATCAGCAGTTTCTTGATGTTTGGAAAGTTCTGAGACCCACCCTGCCAGACTACTTGTAACCAGTGCCCAAGACTACAAAAACATACCTGTGAAAGAACTTTTCCGTGAAGGAAGTGCCCATCACAATACTGTGGAAACTCCGTGCAGGCCTTGCAAGGCAGGAGAGCAGTTTGTGCTTCCTTTGACACTCTTGTGTAATCTCTGCTTCTTATGCACTCCAGCACCCCTATCAGTTCCTTGTTCTCCTTCACCAGCCCTGCAGTGAAAAGGCTGCTGGGCTGGAAACAAGGAGATGAAGAGGAAAAGTGGGCAGAAAAAGCTGTTGATTCCTTAGTGAAGAAGTTAAAGAAGAAGAAAGGAGCCATGGAAGAATTGGAGAGGGCTCTGAGCTGCCCAGGTCAGCCCAGTAAATGCGTCACGATCCCACGTTCGCTGGACGGGCGGCTGCAGGTGTCTCACCGCAAGGGGCTTCCCCACGTCATATACTGCAGAGTGTGGCGCTGGCCTGATTTACAGTCTCACCATGAGCTGAAACCACTGGAATGTTGTGAGTTCCCTTTTGGCTCGAAACAGAAAGAAGTGTGCATCAACCCCTACCATTACCGGCGGGTGGAAACCCCAGGTAATTATGTCATGTGCAAATGATTCCCATCTCTGTGGTAGCTCTTGCTCTGGCAGGTCTAGTCTTGGTGCATCCTACAGCTGTGCTCTGAAATGGGAAAAGGCAGGCTCCATCTGATGGAAGGGTCTTGGTTCTTACCCTGGCTGGTGCTATCATAGCTCTGGCAGCCAGGATTAGGGAGGGAGCAAGAAGCCCCTCTCCCGTTGAGGTCTGCATCCCATCGGACCCCTGAGGGCACCCGGATCTTGTCCAAGGTGCTGAAAGCCACTTCCTCTCCATGTGCATGGGTGCTGAATCCTCCCCGTCTGAACTGCTGGCCATTTGCATGAAGTCTGGGCACCAGCCTGGCCTCACCACTGTGATGAGATTTATGTCTCATTGAAAACCAACAGTTGACTCATTAACCTCCAGAAAACGCTAGCTCTCTCTTTAAAGATAAGGGCTGTAGTAAGATGGCATATTTTTCAGTGAATACAAAACCAGGGCAGTTGATTCTCCCAAAAATACCTGGTGGCCTGCCTTAAGTGGGATTTACTTACCTAAATGGAGAGTTTATGTGAAATAAATCCACCAGGTTCCCATAAAACTTTGAAATTTTCCACTGATAATCCTCTTTGGACAGCACTAAAAACTTATGACCTCACTGAAAAGTCATTTAATAGGGTTTTATGTCAATGAAACAGCTGTTTAAAAATTTTAATGTTCAGTGTTGACTTTTATTGGGATCTTAGTAAGCAGAGCTGGCAAAGGTCTTGAGCAGTCATCCTGTTTTCCTCTGCCCAGACTCCCAAACCAAACCAAATTACTGGGTACATTCCTGACAGATCTTTTCCTAATGAGCTCTAAAAATCCCATGTGATAAAGGCTCTACAACCTCCCCAGGCAAGTGAACCTATTGCTTTGCTATCCTTACAGTTCAGAATGATTTCTAATGTCTACCCTAGCTCTCCCTTGCTGCCAAAAATCACAGTAATTTAATTTACTAATGGATACAGCTGGTAAGTGTATACTTTTTATTCTGAGATTACACCTTGCCTGGCATGAACTTTACTCTGAGGTGACATTAGGATCAGATAAGTGAGCTGTGGGATGTTTCTTTTCATACAGATGAAATAAGGGAAAGACATTTGTTAACATTTGTTAAACACCAGGGGCTGCTTCCTCTTCTGGTAATCCTTCCAGTGCAGCAAAGCTGTCACTGTGAAGTTGTATCTGATCTGCTGTAAACATTGTCAAACCTTTTATATTTTACAGATACACTGAGTGGTGCTTGTTGTCAACAGTTTTCAGTGGAAAGAGCTGATCTCACACCTTGCTAAAGTAAACTCTTCAATAATTTAAGAAAAGATGCTCATAAAATATCCCCTTTTTTCTGTTTATTGCGCTTCTTTATTTGCAGGCTGCAGTCTTTAGTGTCTTCTCATTTCTTCTGGTGTAACTTTGGTGCAGTTAATGGCATCTCCTCAGTGCAGTAGCTGACAGCACTGAAGGGTGCTGATTTCAATCCTGGTTTTCTCATCTGTTCAATGCCAGCTAACAAACACTGCTAATGGAATAGTCCAGCAGCTGCTAAATGGCTGCCAAAGCTTGTTGTTCTGATCCTGAAACTCAGAAGCTTTAGCTGTGAACGTGTCTCTATCGTTTGTCTGTGCGGCACACTGGCAGTATCTCTGCTAGTAAAGCAGAAGGGGACAAGGTGCAGGTCTGGGTACTGCTGAATTAGTAACATGATCCCACAAACAAATTTGAGCTGTGTGGACTTGTGTGGACTAGCAGCTCTCAGAGTGCAGGGGTAGCCCACAGAGGGACTTTGGCACTTTGGACTTGCCACCTTGTTTTGGAGGTGAAAGTGAGTACAGCTGTGAGGATACAAGCTGTGCTGTTCCAGTTCTCTACAGGACCCAGGAATTGTTCTCAGGCTGTTGTATTCACCCCTACAACTCTGCTTACAGAGACAATTCAGAAGCTGAAGCTCACAGCTATAGTATATATTTATATACTATAGCAAAGAGTGCAGCCCACTCAGGTGTTCTGGGGTAGCAGGAGAGAGAACCGCACCACTGCACGTGGTGCAATGCAGCTCCAGTTAGAAAACAGTGCTCCAAGGAGGTATTGGCAAGGCAAGAGAACAAATGAACTTCATGAGAAAGTAGTAGCAGTGAGATCACCACAGAAAAGGCTGATTTAGGTGCTGGTCTGTTTAAACAACAGTCCTCTTAACTGCAGGAAATCTGCATCTTGCTGTTGGTGATCTTAGGCTAATATGAGATTCTCTGAGTCTCATCCTCTGGAGCTAAAAATCCACCCACTGAATAAGTCAACCTTGTATTTTTTTATAATTCACATACCAGTATTATTTTCATACATTATTTCATCCTTTCAGGGATCATTTTCCATCACTGCAGTCTTTCTTGCTGAGTCAACCACTTTATGACCAGATCTATTAACTTTAATCCAGAACAAATGAGTTTTGTCAAAGACAGGAGGGCCTCACCCTTTCTTTGACAGCCTGGCAAATCACTAGACCTCTGTTACTAGAGTACAGCTTTGAAATCTGGTCAGAGGTTCAGGGATTTCATTACCTCTGCTGTGTCCTCAGACTGCCCAGTCCCATTTTAGGCTCTGCTACTGATACTGCAGATCATGGCTTTTATTGCTGCTACAGGTATTCCTGGCAGATTTCTTCTCAGGTCTGCTGAATAGCAGGTGCCACTTAGAAAAAAAGCAGAAAATATTTCCTCTACATGTGCAACATCCCTAACTGCAGAGAGGAGTTAGGCCACCTAATCTGAAGGAGGGAGGTATGTTGGTTATGCTCTGCTTCCCCCTACATTGTTGCCTTTGAAGAGCTTCTCAGAAGTCTGGTTTGTTGTCAGCAGAAGCTGCCTAAACATGTACCCTATTGTTTTTATATGAGATCATTCATATGTAAGTATTGCAAATTTGAGGGTGCACCATTGCTGTAGACAGGAGAATTTTTGATTTAGACTAACTGACTGCTTTCATGAAGCTTGAGTGGGACTAAGATGTGGTAGCCTCCCAGGTGGAAGACCACCTGATGGCCTCACTGTTGGCCATATGTTTGGGAGTAGTCATGGGCACAGGGAATAGATGGATCTCACTGGACAGTGGTCTCCAAAAGTAGTAAACTATGCAGGGATGGATTAATGTGTGAGAAATCACAGTGTGGATGTTGTACCTGAAATGAAAATGATAAGTTTGCTTACTAGCATCTGAAGTCACAGGCCCTGGGGCACAGCCAGGTTCCCAGCAACAACTGTTGAAGCTAAAGGGAACGGGAGAAAGGCATGAAAGGTAGTGGCAGGACTTAGGACATGACCATATTTGTCTTCAGTTGAACAAAGATCATCAACGCTTCAGCATGCATAAAAGGAAGGATCCACCTCTGGCTCGTGATGGACAATAGCAGGTAGAAGAAAAGGAACCCAATGAGTGGAGAAAATGCTGATAATTTATGAGGACAGACAGGTCTCAACACACTCAGTTACTCAGTTTTATGCCTCTGGTCACACTTCCTTTAGAGTGGTTGACCCCTGGATAGTTACCAAAACAACAAGGAGAATGAGGCCCTGGGGGGTACTCTTAGCCACAAACAAGGAAATCTCTGAATGCCTCCCCACCACAGAGGCTTTAGCCCTCTAGGCAGTCACAGAACAGTCAATGGAAAGAGTGAGTGAGGTGGCAAAAACTGTTCAGCAGAGCAGAAATTAGGAGTGCCATGGTCAGCGCCAGGAAGGAGGTCAAGCCTTGAAAATTCTTCCTGCTGACTCACTCAAGGCAAATCAAAGGCTTTCCCTGGCACATGCTGTTCACACATCCAGATTCTCAGCTTTCATTTAGAAAAGGAGCTGAGTTCTCACAGGGCTGAAGGAAACAGCTCCCTTAGCTGTGGTACCCACTGTGAGGTGTCATCCTCTCAACACTGCAGTGTTGCTGTACACAGCTGTCCCTTGCTCAGCACCTCTGCTGGGTGCAAAGGGATGACCAGCTCCTCATTTTTGAAGGCTGCCGGTCAGAGCTGACTGATCAGCAGCAGTCCTGACAAGCATCATACCAGTTTCATGGAGCTGCTGAGGAAAACTCCAGAAGCAGCAACAGCCCACAGCCTGGGGCTGTTCACAGGAGCATGGGATGGGAGGAATACAGCTCACCAAAACCACATGCACAGTGATGGTACTGGTTTTGTCCCAGTATATAGTAAAAGAGTTTATTCCTCTCCACTGGCTGTGAAAAGATCCACAGGGGACTGGGCAGTGCTTGTCAGATGCAAATACTTGTATTGCCTGTATAAGTCCTACCTGGATGTTTAAAGCTAAAAGAACAGTAAAGAAGTAGAAATGTCTTTCTCTACCAAACAGCTTAAGAAAGTGGCAGCAAACTCTTCATGCCACAAATAGGGGTGTGCATATGAGAGGCAGAAGGAAAAAAAGCAGTCTCCAGAGCACAAATCCTTGTCCAGGCCAGAGGTTAGTCAGCAATGCTTTGGGCCAGAGAACCATGTATGTGGAGTGTCTTAACAGGTATCCCAGTGCCTGTGTTTCCAGGCAAGTTGAGAAGATAACTTCTACAGCGAACTCCCTGCCATCAGTCCAACCTTTTGCATAAATTTAGGGCTCAGTTCTTCAGGTCATGGGTGACTAGCAAATTCCCAGTGGTATATTCCAGTGGGTGGGCAGACATGTTGTTTAACCCCACCTCTACTGCAGCACGGTGCTACATCGAGCAAGAAGCTGTAAAACCATTGTTGGTACCAGGCACTGTAAATGCCCAGTTCTCTGAGTGACTATGTGCATTCCAAGCAGAGCTCCTGCAGCCTCTTCTCATGCACATGTTTTGCATTATCTATACATTATTTGCTTTATTCAATAGCAATTATTCCACTCTTTCATTAAGCTGGATAAAGGAGAGTTTGCCGTAATTAAAAGTTGTTAGCTCACCAACCTAAAGAATTTGCCTTACCTAGACAGAGCTTTTTGGCCCAAGCGGTATGTTAAAACACGTTCAAACTGTATAGTCCCATCAACATTTAAAACCAAGGGTGCACTTTGCTATTTGTTTCCATAAACTAGTAAGGATAGAGTGGAAGATGATGTGCTGCTGGGTTTTAAGCCAGAGGAACTCTGGATACTGGGTCAGTCAATACAAGCCTGTTGAATTGTGCCTGATGCTGGGACAATTCATCCTTCTCACAATAACTCAAATTGCCTCCTTATCTTCTTCGGTGGCTTTTAGATCTGCACAATACCAACTGGGAATTCATTCCCCCTACCTGTGTTGAAAGCCTTAACAAAGATAATTAGGTACTATGTGAACTAGTAACTAATAGAGAAATCTTGGGGTACAGGAATCACCTGTAGGTGCTGCTGTCCCCACCAAGGACTATGGAAGACACAGTTAAAACCTCAGGTTGAACTCTCATATTCAAAATTATTCAGCAAGCCTCCTTGTGTTTCAGGCTAGGGACTTCATAGGTGTTCACTAGTCAGGATTTTCAAAGTGTTTTGAGTCTTAATTCTTCTCTTATTTCTCATATGTCCGAATCCAAAGTAATTTGGGTTAACTTTGGGTTTCTCAAAAGGGCAATGCTGTTAACAGTGCTGACAGTGTGAGATGAAAGTGAGGAGAGTTTGTGGATAGGCAGTATCTTCTACTAGACTAATTTTTAAATGGGTTAATTTGGATTTCTGTTGTCTGACCTGCATTTTTCATGTCTTAAATACCAACCACTGACGTATGCCTTCTTACGCTAGATCTTTTCTAACTATATTGCAAGAGCTAAATTGATATTGCTGCAATGTTTGAATTGCCATTTATATTTCCTTTTAAAGATCCCACTGTCTGGCAACATTTTCAAGTACCTGACAACATTTTAGATCTGGTGTCTGGCTTCAGGTCTGTACTTCCCTTTGTCCATCTCTAACATGCTGGTAGTAAAATATGCAGTGTATTGCAGAGTACTATCAATTGTTATTAAACTTGGCTATGAATTTGGCACATCCTGGTGATATTACTTAGAAAACTCCTGATGTGTTCAGTTTTTGAAGAAGGAAGGAATAGGTAATTTTGAAAGGGAGAGATGTACCACCTGAATTTCTGCATGCTATACCTGTGAATTTTATGGTACCTTGCTCAAGTCAAGATTCCTTATTGTGCATGTGGAACTGCTGTAACTGGCTGCAGATCTGGAGAAAAATGTCCAAGAATTCAGCTTTTGATTCTTGGGTTTGGACAGGTTTGTTACTCTTCAACGACTTGTATGCAGACAGCAATATTTGAGCAGCATGGAATATGCCTCTTTTTAACTTACAACAAGGTATATTTTCAAGAATACAGCTTTAACCATTTATTCTATTGTTTTTGTTTTCAGTCCTACCTCCTGTACTTGTTCCAAGACACAGCGAGTTTAACCCTCACCTCAGCCTCCTTGCCAAGTTTCGAAACACTTCTCTGCACAGCGAGCCACTGATGCCGCACAATGCCACTTATCCGGATTCTTTCCAGCATCCTCCATGCACCCCTTTTCCATCATCCCCCAGCCACATGTTCTCCCAGTCACCTAACAGCATCAGCTACCCCAACTCACCAGAAAGCTCCTCTGGACCAGGAAGTCCCTATCAGCTCACGGGTAAGAATGAGCTTTGGGACACCCTGACTGAGGCATTTCAGGTCTTGCCAGGGCCTGGGGTCAGGTGACAATTCTGTGCTCCCCCCAGACTGCAGCTGCAGATTGAACTGTTGGATGGAATGGACTTGGAATTTGATTTCTTGTGGCTGTCTCTTGTGTATTGTGTCTTAGTCCTTCTGACAGATGCTCAAGAGATTGAGAACTGTAGTCATCCTGCTCCTAGAAGTGCCTGGGTGAGATGCCATGATTCCTGTGGGGGGGAAACTGAGGAGAGAAGCAGGTGTGCCAGGCTACCTTCTGTCCAAAGCTGCCCATCCAACCTTCTGGTACAATTCATGGAAAATAGCACTTGCAGGACCTAAGTTAGGGACCTAGGATGGTCAGGGTAGGAATCTTTATGAACTCCATCAAGAGACAGGATAAAATGGGGAAATTTGTGTGCAGAAATTTTTTTAAGTTTATGGCAATCCCACTGACTGTATAAATTTCAGAAAGTTAAGGTGTTTAACAATCTGGCCCAACACTTGGAGAAGTCACCAGGCAAGTTCCTATGACTTTGGAACATGTTCCACAGTTCTGAGATTAGCAGGCATATGTCACTCAGATTGTGTTTTCAACTCCTGACTTAGTAGAGCTCTAATTACCTGAAAATTTCACTGTGCTTTTGCTGTTAATGCAACACAGCTAAGAGCTAGTTTTAATATCAAAACATAGTTCAGATTCACTTCAGCACTTTAACTTTCAAATAGTTTCAGTTATGTCAGGTTTTTCATAAAGATGAATTCAGATCAGAGTCTTGTAATTTAAGATTTTAGTGTCTCAACTATGAAGATTTTAGTGTCTAAACGTTAAATTCAGGTCCTTAATGATATGCCTATTTCATTTTAAGTGCAAAAAAGATGTTTATTTTACAGGGTGTTTGTAGCATTTGAACTGCCTTTTAAGCTGAATACTCTCAACACAGTGTGATGTTTTTCCTTTCCTCTTCATTCATTGAATGTGCCTTCATTCATTTCTTCTCTAGATCTGTATTTCTGATTAAATCATATTTAGCAACACTGAAACATTTCATCAAGTAGTAAGACTTGTTTGTCTTCTCCAATATTTTTCTTTCACCTCTGTGTAACTAAGCTGGATTCAGTGAAGCTGGTCCTAACAGGTAAATCAGGCCCATCCCAGCTGTGTAATGACTCTGACTCGTGCATTTAACTGAATTTGAGACCTTGCAAAGCTACTTAATAATAGAAGTGGCTCAACCTGAGCTTCAGTGTATCACATCACACGGCATACTGATAAGCATAATTTGCCTGTGTAACAGTCAGGGATGGAAGGCTATCTGAAGCAAACTGGAGTTCACATCAAGAACCTTGAGAGGAATTGCTGTGACCAAATATAGATGTCAACAATGAAGCTTTCTGCATCTCATGAAATTGTCTATACTCTCCCTGTAATCGGTGGAGGAAAACAGACACTCCTAGAATACGAGTCATTGCATCTTCTTGTACATGCCCAATACACTGTGTCTGCAGGTTCCTATTTTTCTTTAGTGGATATAAGGAGACCTAAATGTCACTACTTTAGGAGTAGACATTGAAATACCCATATAACCATGTGATTCTGTGATTGTATTCCTTTCTGTAACTTATTTTTCTCTTCCACTATTTCTTGATTTTGTTTTACTATTTTTTGTTGGAGGGTTATGTCATCTAAGTGTTAGAAATATCATATAGTATATGAAATTCCTAGGTCCTGAGCAGTGCTTAAACAGAATAGAATAACATGGAAGATTCAGTGGTTGTCTCATGAGACAGTTCACAGTTATCCACTCCTGGTCAAGTTGCTTCATTTTGAGGGCCAGCCAAGGGCCCCAAACACAAGAGGGAATTTCAGTCTGGAACCAAGTTAAACCCTTCTTAAAGAGGCCCTTGGTTCTGCAAGCTTGTATATGGCTGTAATTTGCATATAAGCCCATTGATTTATTGTTCAAATGAGACAAAACTACACACTTCTAGTGCTTATGCACTGAATGTTGACATTTTATAATATGAAAATGAAGTCCTTTTTAATTTGGCTTTCTGAAGCCTCCAGCCTTTCTCAATAATCCTCACTATAGAGTCACCTTCTGTTTTCTAGCTCATGTTGCTGTAAATGAAACAAATCAGGAGCTGAACAGTTGTGACTTGATACTTTTCCTCCCAGTGTTTTTATGACATCTATTGCTCTTTGATGGGACAGTGAACAAACCAGGAGAGGGACAGACTTCCCTTGTAGGATAGAGGAAAAAAGAACAAGTCTGGAGGGAGTTTTGCCAGGTCTGATTTCTATAGCTTTCCACAGGCTTTTTTTACAGATTATGAAGAAAGAGAACTTTCTCCCAAAAGATCAAATGAAGTTAGCTTCTGCTTTTAAATTGTCCTCCTCAAGTTTTAAATTAAAGAGAGAATTCTGGAAATAATGGATGAAACTGCATTACTTTTTCAGGCTAACAACTGGTGTTAACAGAGAACTTGATTTTACATGGGTCTAGACCAGAGGCACTGTTGTGACCATCCCTCTCTCTTTCAAGTGCTGCGTGTCCAACATGACAGCTTTTCCTTCCCGTCTTTGCTGAACATGCAATGGCCTTAATCTAGACCCTGAAAGGAGCTCAGATTCAGATTTATGCTTTTTCCAGTCTTCTCAAGCCAAACAATTCTGAAGTAATAAAATATTCACCAGGAAAAAAAAAAACAGAAAGAATTTATCAAGATACTGACTTAGGTGTCTTTCTTCCTTTCTTTCTCCTTTCTTTTTTCTTTCTTTCTGTAGTGGAAACTCCACCTCCACCCTACCATGCAAGAGAACCTCCAGGAATCCACAATGGACGGTCAATGGATGCAATAGCTGAAAGCCAACTAGTGCTGTCTTTGCCCAATGGAGGTAAATCTGCCGATGGAGAAGCTGAAAGTAAATAACCATTTGTACTATTCTTTAAATAAAATCTGTTAAGAAAAAAATTTGTTATTTGTACAAGGAGGTTTAGTGATCTGTAACAATAAGTTTCAGGCAGTTTTGCAGTAAGGCTGTGCGCTAGACCCATCCATTAGCTAGCAGGATAGGTTGATGTAATATTTCCATGAATTATGTGCAAAGTTACAGTTTAGGCCTTATTTGCGTCCATGGACTATTACAGTTAAAAAGCTGTTAATGAAAACAAACACTGTTATCTACATTGTAAAGATAAACATATCAAATCAAGGATGGTGGGGCAATATAACACACAAAAGCATTATCAATATCAGAACTCATTTCTTTATCACCTTCAGCTCTAGGTTTCAAGCACTTTAAAGCCTTATGGTAGGGACCTTTTTACTGCCATCTTTGTATTAATGTTACCTTACCGGCTGGCTAGAAAAGGACATGTTCTAGTGGAGTACAAAGATATTTTGACAGAAGACCGAAGTCTCTGTCGTCTTAAAAGAATTCTTTAGTGGGAGAGGCATTAATGGTCACAGAAGGGTCTGGTGCACCCCTCTGCACCCCTCAAAGCAACTTGATGACCTCTGCAGCATGGCCTGTGCTACCTTTGGGCTAGTTCTGTCTAGTACTGATGCCCCCACCATTCAGAGCCCATTGCTGCAGAGTAGGAAGGGGAAATGGAGTTCCTCTGCTGCCTTTTGCTTTGGCTTCCTGCTACTGCAAAGGAAAAATCACAGTTGTTCTTCTAGTCCATCATATTGTGTTCCTAAAGAAATGTCATTTCTAGAATGAGGACTAAACGCTACACACACATGCACATTAAAAAAATATTGCCAGCCTTCTGAAACAGCAAGGAATGTGTATGTAGCATGGAACTGGAGCAGAAGGAAGGTGAGGGTATAGTGCTAGTTATGGATGGGGACACAGAATGGCTGGATAATAACAAGTTGTCAGACACCAGTCTTTTAAATAAATTGTCAAGCTAGTTTAATCTCTTTATCACAGCCTACCATCCCTGGTCACTAATCCTAGTGAATATTAGTTGGAAGTTTATTAGAGGTTATGCAGAGAGGTGCTCTGGGGGCAGGCGGGTTCACATGCCTGTGGTGAGCAGGCGGGATAAAGTTTCCTACTAATTCCTGTAGGACAAATGAGGCTCAGAGATTCTGTTACATTTTTGAGTCTTTCTCTGTCTCTGACTTAGAAAACCTGGGCAGGGATAGATCCAAAAGAAATGACCTTGATGACATTTCTGCTACAGTCTCACATGGAAGAGGAAAGCCCGAAAATGTGCAAAAATTGGCGTGATTTATTACTTCTGAACTTCAGAGTTTGGTATTAGGCTGAAGGCCTAATACCAAAAACTTGGCTCAGTTTTGACTTGCTTTGAGCCCATCTGTCATCCCTATCTCCTGCTGGTGTGCAGAGCAGATGTAACCCTTACTATTTTCAGTGTATAGTTTGGGCCTCAGTTCAGTGAGGAGTGTCAGTGCGGTTGATTTAATGCAGTGGAGTTTCCACTTTTAAGAAGAAGTGGGGCTCCTCAGAGGATTAGAGTTAAGCTGGTGCACTAACCTTTTGCATGTTTGGGACTTCAGTCATAAAATCAAGAAGCGGTGGAAGCTGCTGTTGGGATAAAGCATGACACAAGTATGACTGTTTAGATGAAGAGATGGTGGGCTGAGAGTGGGAGGGAATGAAAGAAAACAGAGAATGATTGTTTAAAAAATATTGCTGAAACCTGAGCAGCTGCTTAACTTTATTTCCTATAGACTTTCGTCCTGTTTGTTATGAAGAACCCCAACACTGGTGCTCAGTTGCCTACTATGAACTCAACAACCGGGTAGGGGAGACTTTCCAGGCCTCCTCTCGAAGTATCCTTATAGATGGATTTACAGATCCTTCAAATAACAAAAACAGGTTCTGCCTGGGTCTGCTCTCAAATGTAAACCGCAATTCTACTATAGAAAACACCAGGAGACACATAGGAAAAGGTAAGAGGAAATCCCCTCTCCTCAGCAATAATATTCAGAGCTCAGAAGATCCATGCATTGCCTTAACAAACCTAGCTGATTCATCAGATGTGCTTACCTTAAAATCAAACCTCTGACATTACTTCTGAAATAGAAGAAAAGCAGAGGATTCTTTTCTGGCTGGATAACAATCAGCAGAGTAACTCCTCACAAAAGCTATTTACTTGGCCAGCAAAGAGAAAAATGTTGTTTATAGTTGTATGTTCTAATTTAGCAGTATGTATTTTCATTTTATTTATTAGAGCTTCTGGCAACTGGGAATATTGCCATTGAAATGCCACTAAAAGGATAATTGCTGGTGCCTCAGGGCTGCTTCTCCTCCCACCAAATAACAAAGGGAGATGGATGAAACACTTAGTAGTTGAGTTACTTAGCTGAAGAACTCTGGTAGAATTGTGTTTGTAGCTTTTCCCCCTCCCCCCTGCCAGTCGGATTCCCTGCTTTGTCAGCTTTTCACTAGTAAAACTAAGGTTATTGTTCTCCCACCAGTGGTTGCTGGTGCAGCTCTGTATGCTCCAGCTCTGGTGTACAGATACCCTCAGCATGCAGGGTGACGTGCTGCTGGTGCCAGGTATGAGGAGACCACACCTGGACACACATGGCCACACACACTCCGTCCCAGCTCCCCAGGGCTGTGTGGGGTTTGATATTCTCCCAGAACTTACTGTTGTTTGTGGTGGTGAGTCAGAAGCCCTGTGCCAGCCACTTCTCCATGCAGATGAAGCTTTGCCTGTTCTGGTATATCCAGTCTAGACTCATTATCTTGCCAACCCAACCTCTCACCAGTAGCTGCCTGGGAATGCATTTCCCACTGAGCTAATTAACTCTAATTGTTCCACTCCTATTATCTTGTCAACCTCACCTCATTTCCCAGGCCTGGAGCAATATTTTAATTGGCTCTTGATAGTCTAGTGTTGAATGACTGAACAGGAGGAAGGTCTGAGACAAATGTGATCCAGTTTTTGAAAAGAGCAGTGAACCTGAGGGCTGGAGCAGGCAATGTTGTGCTAAGGTCTTGCACTTTTCCCCGAAATGGAAAACGCTTATGTTGCACATGCTACAAGTGTGTGCCATAGTGGTTCATCGTGCAGAGTGCAGATGTGTTGTACATCTAGTTCTAACTTAGAAAATAAGACAAAGCTTTACATCCTATCAGTGTAAGCTGTCAGAGGGATGTAGATCAAAGCTGAGCCTGGCCCTAAAAGAAGAATGACAAAAGATCTCAACTGTCATTTGGTGATGTTACAGCCTGTGACTTTCTGCCCCTAAAGATGAAGAGACAGAACAGAAATAAAGTTGGGGAAATGCTAATGGTCTTCATCCATTTAAAAGTGAAGATCTGCCTTAATTGATTAAAAATCCTTTAAAGTCCTACACTAGGAATGTGCCCAAGGGAAGGGAGCAGGTTGCCCAGAGGATCTTAATATATCAGAGATCCTTAATTTTACTGCTCTTCTCTGTTTATGCAAATCCTAAAAAACCACATAGAAGTGGAATACAAGTGGCACCAGTGCAGGCCTGCAGAAGAGCACAGAGCAGCTCCAGAAGGGTAAAGTTCAAAGGCATGGTGGACAGATGAAAGCTGCTGAAATGGATACAATTGTCTCATGTTAACAGGGGAGAAAAAAAGAGTGAGTAAACAAGATTAGCTTAGTAGGATAAGGATATGTGATTGAATTGTCATCTAGTGTATCAACGTTAAACCATTTCCTGGAAATACCACATCAAAGCTAAAAACAATCCAGAACACAATGCAACATCTATGAGCAATTGGACCTGTTTCAGCAGTCAGACTTCAAGGACAAAAAAGGAACTTTTGATCAGTGTCAAAAAGATGTGGATGCTTGGAGACTGCTGAATTTTCAGTTTCTGCAGGGAGCAATGAAATACCACCAAAACATATGGACCCTTGATTTGATCTTCTACAAATATGTATTTAGCTACTTGGCTTCCTTTAGGATTCTTTCCTCTGGTGAACGAATACTAGAATAATAGGAATACACACTTATTAATGTTGTATTTATTGATTTTAAAAATTTCACAAGAAAAAAAATTTGTAATCTCTGCTTTCTGAATTGACATTGATGTTTTTGTTATTGTAGCACAATGTTTGGTCAATGCCTTTGAAAGTATTCATTTTTTTTTTCAGAAAATGGGTTACTTAATATTCTTTGAATACCCAGCCGTTAAAATTTTATTCACCTTAGCATCCCCTGTGGTGACCCTAAATCAGTAGCTACACCTGAAGATTTGAAATGTGGTGGACATTTATGTCCTTATTCTTGTCTCCCTACCCTCTGTTCTCACTTCATCTGATTATTTCAGAAAGCTATATGGACTCCATCAAGGTCCTTTCTGTCCTTCCCTTTTATCCATTTCCATGGGAAGGAAGGTCAAGTGGTGGCAGTCACAGTGTGCAGCACTCCAGAGTGCCTGATGCAGTTGGAGCTGATGCTCTCCTGTGGCTGCTGTTCCCAGTGCAGTAACAGAGTGTGCCCTGAGCCACACCCCTGCCACTTGCTGCTAGTTTCAGATCTTGTGGGTGCTCAGAAGTCAAGTGATGGCTTGAAGACAGACTTTAAGGTTGTCATCTGAGTCACTCTGGAAGACTATGGGAGAGTGTATTTTTCCCAGATTCTTTTCCCACTCAACCTGCTTTCCCCTGTGCCATTCCCACTTCTGTTTAGAGGCTGGTTTTGTCCTAAGGATGTGCTGCCGCCCCTTGTTGTTATGACTGCAGAATGATGAACAGACTGGGAATATATAACCAGTCTTTGTGTGAAAGACAACAAGAATAAAGCTAATTACAGCTGCATTATTAAAGCACAGTTACCAGTAGCTTTGCAGGCAGTCTGCCGAGGTTCTGTGAACATTTGTGTGTGTTTGAAGGGCATACTTAGCATTAGAGAGGAGAATTTTGTTTTTATTTAGTGGCAGTTTTTACAAGGACAAAGAACTGAGTTCTTCCACCTCTCTTGGCCATGGGAAGGGTTCATTTCCCCTAATCTAGGCATGGGAAGGGTGACTCTCTGGGCATTTTCACAGGATGACTTGGCCCCCTTTGGGTTGTGGCTTCATGCTCACTTACAAGTAGTCAGGATCCTCATTGCCACACTTGCGCTGATGAAGATCTCACAGGATCTCACTGAAAATAAATATTGGTTTGTTTGTTTTTAAGTTTATTAGCTGGTTCACTTCCTCAGCCTGGACAGCAGCCCAATCCTCAGCTGTTGCTGCCAGCATGAAAGCAGCTGCGCCAGCAGGGGCAGGGAATGGGAGAGCCTTTTCAGCACCTGCACAGACTTCCATGGCTTTAAGCTGGCTCTGAGCCTGCACTCTGTAGCAAATGGAGTGAATCATCTGGTCAAAGTGTCTCTCTCCATCTACCAGCTACAGAAGGCATCTACACAGTTATCATCTTACAGATGATCCCCAAATTCAAGGCTGCTGAATTAGGCTAAGATAAATTCTCCCACCAATTCAGGTATGTTTTCGTGCAAGCAAATATCCTTGGTGGATCAGAATCTTTGAAGGGATAGAAGTGCTTCCACCTTAATTTCCTCAAGTCACAGTCAAAATTTGAGTTAGTATTGGTAAGTAACTTGGGCACTGAAAAGTTCAGAAGAAAAACAGTCATTTTCTTGCTAAAGGTCACTTGGAACAGGATCTGATGAGTAAATCACGTAATGTAAATGCAAATACATGGTTCTGATGTGGCAGATAAGGCAAAATACAGAAAAGCTATTTTAAGTACACACCAGGCTGTGTTTTAAATGTATGGCAGTAGGATCCTGTTGTAAAACAACAGCGTGCAGTGAAGAGGGTCTTGGCCAGTACTCATTTGCTTAACAGCGAAAATACATTTAGCTGTGTAATGCAATAGTGATTTTTCAGCTCTTGGAGAGTTTTGGTTGATGTTTAGGTATGGTTGGCATGTGTTTGATGTTTACATATGTGTATTTTGTCATTAAGTACTATGCTGTTGGGTAAAAGTAAAGCAACCTGCACTGAGAAACAAGGATCCTGGAAGGATCCTGCGCTTGTATGCCCAAATCAGCAAAATAATTAATTACTGGCATAAAGTGTGTTGTGAACAATGGATAAATAATACCTGTTATATTTGGTTTTTCAAGGTGTTCATCTTTACTACGTCGGTGGGGAGGTTTACGCTGAATGTGTCAGTGACAGCAGTATTTTTGTGCAAAGCCGCAACTGTAACTACCAGCATGGTTTCCACCCAGCCACGGTCTGCAAGATCCCCAGTGGCTGCAGCCTCAAGATCTTCAACAACCAGCTCTTCGCCCAGCTGCTTGCCCAGTCGGTCAATCACGGTTTTGAAGTGGTGTATGAACTGACCAAGATGTGTACTATTCGAATGAGCTTTGTTAAAGTAAGGATTCTTTGCTTTCTCTTGCATCCTTGCTAGCTTTGGTGCAAAACTAGATCCCATCAAATCCATTCCAAGGGAGGATGTAGATACTCAACTTTAGAACAGCAATTCATACTGCCTGTTTTCCAGTACTGCCTTAAACTTATAGGTGCTTAAAATCAGCAGCTTTTGTGGTCAACCTGAAAATCTCTTAGATTACAAAATGTAATTTTGTTATCCATAGACTCTTTGTGGAAAATAGAGAATGCATGGTGGTGTTCCCCCACTGATTGTTCAAAAAGCTCAACTCAGAAGGGATTAGCAACATATAAATGTTGTAGACCGTATGTTGGGCAGTTTGATCTTTCCTATTGTTACTGGTTTGCAGTAGAGCTTGATAAAGCCATTGATCTGAAAATAATGTCCTTATGTATTTAGGCTAATTTACAGTCTCACCAGTACCATAGACTGGTAAATATTGTCTCAATCAAGAAATACTGGGTCCTATTTCATCCTTGACTGAACTTGCAGAGGATTGTTGTTGTTTGCCATCTGCCTGATCCCTGACAAATATTGTCTTACTTTCTCATAACATTCACCCTGGCCAGCCACACAACCAGAAGGGTTTCTTGCAAGCAGAACAGAAAACCTAGAAGAATATTTGACCTTCCTCCTCTTATTTGGAAGAGACAGCAGGCCACCAAAGCCATTACTGTTCTGATGTCCTTCATATCTGAATTTCACAGTCTGATTGCTCTGTGGGAAATCTATCAGTCTTTGTGGGACTTTCTGAATGGCCTTCTCACCAGAACAAGATCTCCCAACTCCTTTTAGCACTTAGGATTTATTTACATGCCTGTTGTAGCATCCAACCCCCAAAGAATGGCAAGTGTTTCAAGATAGTTTCCAGATGATGCTAGACCAACTTGCTATAGTGCTGCTGGGGAGACCTGCAGCAGTGTTCAGCCTGCAAACTAGAGCAGTTGTACCATTAGAAGCCTGTGGTCCTGCTAGGTACCATAAAAATGGTTTGAGTGTGTTCCTTTGTCTTGCAGATTTGTTTATATACAAATGATTGAATTGAGATGATTGAATTCACATTTAAGATACCAAAAAGTGCTTGAGGCTGGAGTCCAGTTTCCTTAAGTTCTACGGAGCCAATAAGTTGAGTCGTACATGTGTTTCTGGTATAACTTTTTCTAGCCATCCTTGGGGACCCAGCTTCTTAAGTCTTCCAAAATTATTAAGAGTGGCCTGTAACCTCTGCCAAGAGTCCAAACCAAATCTCCATGCCCATGACCATGCTTTTGCTTTGTGCTTGGGAGGGAACTGATAACTTGTTCACATACAAACATTAGGGCAAAAAAAGAAGAACACAAGAAACCCAACAAACAGCATTTTCTTTAATGGAAGACATGAATGGGCATGCTGTTTGTAAAGGCAGTGTAGCCAGTTACGCAATATTTTCATTATCTCAGTGATTCAGGGGCAAGCTCTTTGATGTGTTATCTGCCTCCATGTCCAGCATGGCAGCAGAAATGGTGGTGTTGATGCACTGTATAATGCTGCTGCCATATTATCACCTTGCTTTGTTGAAATAATAGCAGCTATTATTGTGCCTCAGGCACCAGAAGACCAGTGCAAGAAGTCATTTTGAACTCTTTCCCATGGCGTCTGGAAAATTACTATGCAAATCTCATCTAGGTTCTTTCTTCCTGGCCTGCAAATACACTTTCCTGTATTCAGTCTTCCCAAAATATTTTCCTCCCAAGGAGTGAGTCCTCCTGTGCTCAGTCTGGGGTCAGAAGTGACCCTGGGTGTTGGGGATGCAGTGGCCAGAGGGGCCTGTTTTCTGTCTGAGCCACAGTCCAAGAGAGCCCTCCTGTGCAGGGCAGTGCTGGGGCTTCTCCACTGACTCGTGTCCAGATACTGCTGGTCACGTACAGCCCAAAGGGATGGAGACCCTGTCTCTGACCCCACCAATTCTTGAGCTACCAGCTGGGAGGCAGGGATGGGTAGGGACCAAGACATGACAAACTTAACCAGCACTGTGTCATCATCTGGAAGCAGGGCATTGGGCAGAGTGAGGTGAAGGTCTTGGCCCCTCTGATGCCCTTTGTGTGCCCACAGAGCAGCTGAGAGGAGCTCAAATGTGGGTGTATCATCAGTGAAAGCAGCTTCCATCCACTGAACAATGCTGATAACCAAAGCAATATGGCTCTTGCCACTTCTCCACAGCTGAGGCAGCTGAAGCACAAAGGGAAGACATGAAGAATTTCAAGCCAAGGTCTGAACCCAGCACAATCCCTCTCACATTTCCCTGGGTCTTGGGGTTAAGGGGAACACCCAGACTTGAAATTCAGCACTCTAGAACATGGAGCCCAGGCTGGAGAAAGCAGTTGCCCACAGGAGATGGAAAGTGTTGGCAGGAGCAGCAGGACCCATGGGGGTACCGGTATCTTCTTCCCACCACCTGTGGAAAACACCACTGCAGCTTTGAAGTTTGTAATCACTTTAATTCCCTCGTTAAGAGAACTCCAGCTCTGGGCTCCTCTCAGTCCTGGGGTGAAGGAGGCTACCTGCAACCCAAGGGTGATATACAAGGAGCACCAGGGTCCTTGCCCTCCTGGCACTTCCTCTGGGGGTGCTCCAGCCGGAGACAGCATCACTGGGAGTGTTTGGGAGTTGCCAGCAGAGGGAGATGGCCAGCCGCCTGCCAGGCTCCCCCAAATCTGGCACATTGTGTTTGAATCCTGTAATTGCTGTTCCTCTGGATTTTCTGTCCTGCCTGTCAGCAATGTATGCCAGTTCCTCTGGCACTTGCTCTCCTGGCTGTGTATCTTCACTGCAGTTCAGTACTTGTGACTTCACATCTCAGAAGTCTGACTGTGCTGGCATTTTATGCAAACATTTACAGAACATCATTCTGAGGTTCTGTGAACGCAGGCTCTTTCTAGTCTGATAAATGCTCTGCAGTTCAGAAAAATGCTGCCAGATTGGAAGTACTCTTTGGACTTTGATGGGTCCATATCTTACTCTTCTGCTTTCTTTCCCCTTTTCTTCATTAATTAGCATGGATTTTATCCAGACCACTTATGGTGACATCTCATTTTAGTGTTGATCCTAGTTTTCCAGCTATCATCTAAAGAAGTGGCTGCTCTGGCAGTCTCAGTTGTCTGAGCTGCTCAGCACTCTAAAATTTTGGTGACTTTGGCAGCCATCAGTCTTAATATACTTCTATGTCCTTTTTTCATGACAAGGATACCGACCTGCCTGCCTATCATGACAGGTATGACTTAGGGTCTGATCAGCATCCCACAAATGAAGATCCTCATCCTGTAGTGGGACCATGTTTTGCACATTGCCCTATGGAAATCTGAGTTCAGTTCTGCCAGTGAGACAGCTGGTGAGCTGCAAGACTTTGGGCTGTGACTCACATGCCTTGTGTTGCTGTGACGTCAGGCTACCTGCTTAGCACTGCTTAGACATTGTGCCTGCTTGAATCATAGCAAATGCTGGGTTGGAAGGGATTCATCAGAATCATCAAGTTCAGCTCCTGGCCCTGCACAGCACCAAGAGCCACACCCATGAGCATTGCCTAAACACCTTGAACTCTGTCAGGCTTAGTGCTGTGACCAGTTCCCTGGGATGCCTGCTCCAGTGCCCAACCAACCTCTGGGAGAAAAGTCTTTTCCTAACTTAAACCTGCTCCTTGAAGCATGGGTACTTCAGGTTTTCTTTTCTCCCTTCCAGCACCCTATCCCCATCTTCTCTCAGATGCTTCATATCCCTTATCTTCCCCAAGAGAGCTGGAGAAATTACTGCAGGACTTCCCACAGCAGACAGCCAGGAACTCTTGTTGGGAAAGAGGACATGTTCAAGGATAGAAAACGTGTGGAAAATATTTATACATAGGCAAAGTATGGTACATAGGAACTGCTGGAATTTTCCAGAGGTATAGATAAATACTTAGAAATTCTAATGTCTTAGACTCACAGGATGAATCTCTATCAATACATGAAGCAGTGCCCAGGATCATTCCTAGTTCCTGTTAATGAAAGAGGCCGGCCTGTTTTCTGCTGGTGCCAGACAGCAGCCTTGCCAGACTTTCCTGGGCATGTCCCTGGGGTGCAAACAACAGGGACGATTCCCCACGGGCTGTTTGCAGGCAGCCAAGCTTGGAAACAGGCCTTTCCATGCCAGTTATTCTCAGCACCTGGAAGTGTGACTGAGATTTTTAATTTAATAGCATCGAGTCCCTAGTAATTATGATAACAATGACATTAAAAAGGAGAAAAGTTTTTAGAGAAAATTATCCCTAGGATAAAGGGAAATCTTGGGAATTTGGGTGGTGGACTATGTGTAGTTGTGTTAGACTATCAGCACTTCAGCACTGGAATTGTGATTTAATGTTTTGGGTTGTTTTTTTTTTTAAAAAAACCACCTCACTTTTTGATCCTTTTATAGGGCTGGGGAGCAGAGTATCATCGCCAAGATGTTACAAGCACACCCTGCTGGATTGAGATCCACCTGCATGGACCATTGCAATGGCTGGATAAGGTGCTGACACAGATGGGCTCACCTCACAACCCCATCTCCTCAGTCTCTTAAGAATCATCTCTAGAATTCCCTTGGGATGGATGCTATTGCAGGCAGTGGCTTATAGAATTCCCATGAACAGAAGCTTCTATATGTAGATGTATGTAGATGTAAATATATCTATACATAGTCTACTCTTTTTTCTTTTTTTTTTTTTTTCCATTTTGTGGTTTCTAGTTACTCTGATGCCAGTACAGTAAGTTTAGAAATTCAGGTATAGCATATCTGTTCTCTAGTACAAAATAAGCCAAATTCCTGCAAAAGTGTCAAACATTTCCTGTGAGCATCTTCATTCCCCAGCCAAGCCAGTAAACGGTGCAAATTCCCAGCACTTTCACATGGGTTCAGAAACCTGCCTGTAGCTGTTCCTAGTAGGTGAAATCCACCCCTCTGCAGGCAACCAAAGTCTGATCTCTGTGCCATTTATATTCATCTTACATCCTGATTTCAAGTCCAGAAGAGGTGGTGCACAAGACGCATGCATATAGATGACTTTTATCTAGTGAACTGAAGGACTAAACTGCAATTCCAGTCTGTCTCCCTACTGCAAAGCAGGATGGGACAACAAATCCTCTGAAGAGCTGAGGCACACCCATCTCTCCTGGGATTTGGCAGGAGGAGGGAGCTCTGGGGACACGTTCAGCACAGGAGCCTTATCTCAGAGCATTATGGACAATCTGAGTAGTCTGATACTGTTAACACAGTAGGGTACGGTACTGCTGCACTGAAGAGCAACAAGCTCCTAAGAAAAAAATAATTGAAATATATGCCCATGAGTTAAAAAAAACTAATTAACTTCCAGTGCTTTTTTGCAAAGTACATACATACTTGCATATGTGTCTGGCATGTAAACTGAATCCTATCCATGCTACAGTACTGATGTAGTTTGTTTTAAAGTTAGGACTGTCTGTATTTAGACTGCTGTGCTGATACCAAGGGTACACCTAAAAGGGACTTGAACTGTGATTCAGAGAAGGGAAATTAAAGAAGCATTCAAGAAGCAAATAATTACTTTTTCATTCATCTTGGGAACAGAATGCCCCACGCTCAAAGGATGCAGTGAGAAGGAGATGGGAGTCAGCCATGTCCATCCCCTGTATTGGGCCAGTCCTCAGGATCTGACTGCATTGCACTGTCTGACTGAGGGGGCTTCCCTGCCAGTCACTCCATACATCCCCATGGATGGTTTCTCTCCTTAGATACAGGCTTCTTCATTTGCTGAGCTTCTGCCTTGCCTGCAAAGGATGGTGAGGCAGTGTAAGCCACAAACAAGTGAAGAATGAATCTCTGTGCAGAACCTTGTCTGTGTTCCTTCTGTAAGCAGGGAAACCCTTGACCATACCCTAATCCCATCCTTGCAAAATGCTGTTCACTTGGAAACCTTTCCTGAGAAGACAGGTGAAACTCTTACTAATTTTTGATGGTCTTTCCTTTTGCTGAAAGAGTCAAGTATTATTTCTTTCCAGGCATAACAGTCCATTGAAAATTGTTTTAATTTAAGGGTCAGAAACAGTGATAACATCTCCAATATCATTCCTCCACAGAACACAGCAGAAGTATTAGTGAAAAAAGAAGTGTTTTGCAGAATATTTCTTTTCTTCTCACACAATATCTGGTGCTATACCTTTGCACGAAATCCAATAATAATAACAATAACAATAATAATAGTAAAAAACCAGAAATTCCAGATGTGCCATTTACTATTTAGCAGATTTTAGAGACATCAGTTTGGAAAAATGCATTTTCCAGCTCCCTCTGTCTTAAGTGGTCAGATACTGGTAACATTTTTTAGCATGCTTATTGCCCCTCTTCTCCAGCTGCACCTTTGCTCCAGGACGAGCACCTTTTGATTTTGCTCATTCCTTTTTTTTTAGCAGCTAAGGACAGAGGAAATCACTTCTACTGTCCAGGATCTAGCTCTGTTCCTTATCCTAGATTCTTCCTTGCCATTTAGGAAGGAGGCTTTAAACCCCTTCCCTTTTAATATAGAGAGAAGCCTAGGAGTTCCTTTTAAACATTCCCAGTATTGTCAGTATTCTTTTACAGGCTTCTCTAGTATATGTGAATTGAAATTGGTTAAAAATTCAATTTCTTACAATTTGCAGTAATATAACTTTGTATTTCTAATATCTTCCCTAGTTTGGAAGGAGATAATTTCTGCTGAAAGGTCTTCATGAACCTTTAAACCTGTAGTCAATTTAAGGTCTTTGTAAATGTACTACCCATTAATACTCAAGCTTTGGAGATAGTCTTCCTGAGAGATTTAAAACCACTTACAGCAAGACTACTTAGTTGAAGGCAGATTTTTAATTTTTTTTTTTTTTTTTGGATCATCAATAGTTCATAGCCTCTTAAAAGTTTCTGTGGAGGAGTACCATGCATCAGCAGGCAGTGGTGGGAGTCTAATGAGGCAGAGGCATAAAGCACTCTCAGCATGGTACATAGACCACTTGTTTTCCTATTAAATAGGAAAGATGATGAGAGAAGATGACTTGAGTTGCTGCCAGTTCTTCAGCAGCACCAGTATTAATGTGCTGTTGGCATCCAGAGGTGCTCGGGGCAGATCTTGCACCCTGACTGCCTGGAGCCATTCCATGGCACTGCTGCTTGGATGCCTCAGTCCCATCCCTTTGCCTTGGAAAAGCTGCCCAGGTAGGGCACAGCAGTGGCTGTAGCAATGCAAGGTGCAGCACGTGCTTTCCCTCCCCATCAGTGGCTATTCCACCAATGTCTGTACTCCTCATCAGAATGCTTTGCTGAGCTCACTCTGAAGGATAATGTACCAGAAACATAAAGGGGAACTGTGGCCCAAAGTAGCATCAGCTGGAGTTGAGGAAATCCCTTCCATGTCTCCAGCAGGTACTGTGTCAAGACTTTCACTGCCCTGAGCAGCCTTCTCCCAAGCAGCCTCTGTCTGGAGCAGGGTGTCAGACTTGATGCCATGGTGAGATCCCTTCCAATACACATTATCCTCTGGGTCTCTGTGGAGATTCAGTGATAACTGGTTGCCACAGGAAGGAGCTCTCTGTTAGCAGTTTCAGGATGAAACATGTTTCTCCTTAGCTATTTTGTATTAATGTTTCCTCAGCATAAAATCAGCACTCCAAACATCTCTTGCTGTAAACATCATCTTCACCACACCCCTCTTAAAATGCAGAAAACAAGGCATTTGTGACTGTAAGTTTATCTAATCTGCCCTTGTTCTTCCTGGCTTACAACACCCACCTTTGTCTATCAGCTCTGCAAATCAATCTCACCAGTGACTAAGGAGTTGCACAAACAGCTGGATTCACAGAGGCAGCTCAGGCAGAGACTTTGCTTCTTGACTGCATGGAAACAATTAATAAAAAAGCCTGATCAATTTAGGAACTTTAAAGCGGTATCAAGTATAAGACTAATTTTCTTGAAACAAGACTGCTTTGGTGCAACTATAAGTTTTAGGAATATTTTAGCACTACATGGTGCTCAGCAAAGGAAAGAAACATTACATCCTCTGTACTATTCACATCTTCCCCAGGCTCCCCATAACCTAACTTGGTACAACCAAAATCAGACACAACAAAAAAAGATCAATGAGTCATAAGTAATTAAATACCATTTTTCAAAGTTAAGAATTGCTGCCCAAAATGTAGATTTATTTCACAGGAAGGCCAAGTAGTTATAGGACAAATGGGTAATGGCTTTAACTGAAAGAGGGTAGTTTTAGTTAAGATCTTGGGCAGAAATTCTTTATTGTGAGGTTGGGGAGACACTGGCACAGGAAAAGCTGTCTTGGAGAAGTTGTGGATGCCCCATTCCTGGAAGTGTTCAAGGCCAGGTTGGATGGGGCTTTGAGTACCCTGGTCTACAGGAGGGTGTCCCTGCCCATGGCAGGAGGTTGGGACCTGTTGATGATCTTTAAAGGTCACTTCCAACCCGAACTATTTGATGATGATGATGTCCCAGATGCCTGCCAAGCCAGAAACAAGACTTCCTTGCTCTGAAGAAACCTGGAGACCAGGCTGTTACTTGAACACCTGAACCCAAGCCCTTCTGAGTGAGTGGAGACCCCACTGAAGGGAGTGAGAAAAATTTTATAGAGGATTTGTAGTTGATGAGTATTCCAGTAGCCAGAAATGCACTGAGATGATGAAAAGACTGAGGAGAAGGAGGGAGCATACAACCAGATAAGCCCGGTGGTCATTGCTGGAGGTATTAAAGCACTACATGCTTGGGCAGCCACTCTGTTCCACCAGAGCTTTTTACATTCACATCTGAACTAATTGTCAAGGCCTGTTTCAGGAGCAGCTTGAAGTACCAAAATCCTTGGTCAGGTTTTCCCTATACACCCAGCCTGGGAGACCGTGCCAGCTTCCTGATTAAGCCATTCAATATAGTGGGGCAAATGGTGTCCCCTGTGCTCCAGAGAGTAGACTCTGGTTTCATTTGGGAACCACACTTGCAAGATAACCCTCTGCGTCACTGCAAGACTAATGAAGAGCTCAGCTTTGGGGCACTGTTCAAGGACACTATAAACACATCCAAGATGTGCTCCTCAAAGAAAGGTGCAGATTGAAAAGAAACTGCACAACTGAAAGATGTGGACTATATATAGAGAGAGCATCTAACCTGGGAATTGTGACAAACCAGCTCATTTCAAGACAAGGTGGGAAATTGCAGTGCCCAAAGGAAAACAGTCAGCCAGAACGTTCATGAGGACTCCTGACTATGAAATCACGTTTTTAACAGTACATAAGGATGGACAAGTGTGCTTCCCTAAGTGCAACTAAGAGGTCAATTTACCATGAAAAAAGAGCTTGACAGAGTTGGTCCCATCTTGCAGCAGGGAGAGAGATTCTATGAGACTTTAGATCCGTGAATAAAAACTTTTCAACCTGGACGCTTCATTGCAGCCACTGAAACAGGGCTTGTTCCTCATGGCAGCTCCAGGAGTATCTTTCTGCAAGGTACAGGAAGCCTGAGTGGGCATTTCATCTTTGTGTCTCTAGTACGGACACTTCTGCATGTTGGGGACCAGCACAGAACACAGCCTTTGGTTTGTACCCACATCTACCTATAGGAAGCTCCAGAACATCCAGGATCAGCCAGAATCCTGTTACGTATTCACCCCAGGGCTTTTCAGACACCTTGCCCCGGCGTGCCTTACGTTACATTGCCATACTGATGCCACACTTCTCTGCCAGGGAGGTGAGGCATGTGAGATTCCTAGCAAGAGGACCTCCACTTGCACCTGGGCCATGCTTGCAAACTTGGTGCCTGTGCAGATAACAAATCTAATTTGCAGGCCATGTCTCTTACGCAAGGTAGATATAACCACTATGTCCTCCAGAGTCAGCCACTCTTCCATTACAGTCAATGTGAACATTTGCAGCTAATTGTGAACACATTTTAGATCTTCAGTCATAGTGTTTTTATTATCCATGGATGCTGCTATTTTATATTATGTGTTAGTATTCAAATAATATTGCATATGAATAGCATAGGGTGAAATAGACCAACCAGTTAATAATTTTAAATAACAGACCTCATCAGCAAAGAAAAGCTAGAAAAAACTTGGTAAAATCTGACCCCTTGCACTTTCACAGTAGTGAGCAAGCACATATTTGAAAGTGGTTTATTTGATGCTAAAGTGTGTTGTCTTATTAATTCACAGTTATATCCATGAGAAGCTTTGCAAACAAGAGCAAGGGAACAAACATAATGATGAACAGAGATAATGTGCATTCAGATAAATTTTCTTCACTTACTCAAGCAATTGGAGTTTTTAATTATTTATAATACTTTTAAAGTACAAGTTAAATGTACCACAGCCTGCTTTCTGCAGATAAGTCAGTGTTAGCAATTTAAACTTTCATTTCGTATCACCTCTGTGGTATAAATGGGGTTGAGAAGTGAGACGAGAAAGTGAAGAAACAGGCCTCTTTGTGTGGATCAATGAACACATGAAGTTGCAAAGCTCTATGCAAGGGGTTAAAATGGTGGATTTGAGCAAGGTGTGCTAACTAGGGGGGTTGTGTTAACTATGATCTATCAGTCTGGTGAGAAAAGCACTGTGAGTCATCCGTAGATTAACAGGAGTAATTTCTGTCTATGAATAATTCTGCCGTCTGTTTTCCATCAAAAGCAAAGCAAAACATCTGCACTATCCACAAGTATTACTCACGGTTTGTGACGTTCTGTAAACCAGAGTATGTCACTGTATAAAGAACAATACTTGGGCTCTTGCCTCTGGAGAATGAAAGATCACAGACACAGCTTCAGGAGTGCGAGAGATCTGGGCAGCTCGGAGTCCTTAGCCAGCCCCAGAGTACTCTATTCCGTGCCATGTCCTACCAAGAAGGACAGAACAACTGCTAACTAACCAAGGGGATGCTTTCATAAGCATTCCTCCTGCTGCATTTGATTTGAGGCATTCTGAAGACAACACATTTGGTCTGAACAATACACTTTTTAATGCACTCCACTTTCTTTGGCCAGAATTATTCTATTGTAAAAGGGATTATTCACGTCTTGTGTTTTACTGTTAATAAAGATATTTCTGTTTTAAGAGCTCCTTCCTTTGTTGTCTCCCATTCTTCTCTTTTAAAGAGATTGGCTGTAGGCCCCAGTATGACCACAAGTGACTTTGGGAACTGGAGCACCTAGAAAGCCTTCATTCATACAAATCAGTCTTATGCATTAGTAATTGCACTTAAGTGAGTAATGGGATGCTCAACACAAGAAAATATATTGAAAATTAATTCAGCATAAAATCTCCATGTACAGTATATGAATCTCTCACTGTCCTGTGGCAGATTTGATGATTCAAGAGGATGGTTCGATTTTCTTTTGATGGGGACAGCTCTGATCTGACAGGCAATGAACAGCGATGCTGCCCTGTGACAGAAGCCTTCCCTCTGGACCAAAATTACATTAGTGGAAAGACAGACTTACAGCTTTGCAGTTCTTGAACTGCTCAAGGACAAAGAGAGATATAGTAAGGATGTACTCTTACAGAAGTGTTGTGTTTTCATCTTCCTAAAATTCAGATTTTGTTCTGCAATAACA
This sequence comes from Argya squamiceps, assembly GCA_037834095.1. Lineage (NCBI taxonomy): Eukaryota > Metazoa > Chordata > Aves > Passeriformes > Leiothrichidae > Argya > Argya squamiceps. The sequence goes on along the minus strand of JBBMKD010000001.1, from coordinate 50,186,496 downwards.
TGAAGGGAGTGGAGAACATAATGGGCCTCAGAGCTACACAGACAGTGCTGGTTTGGGAATCCCATCCCATCTTCTGCCCAAACAGGAGAGTGCTGCTACCAGTGTCTGCATCAGCCTGAGGGTGCTGCTATCACAGACTACCAAAAATACAGGATAGGTGAGCTGCACTCTACTGAACATCTCTATGCACAGCTTCAGCAACTTTCATTTGTTTTGACATAAACAACTTGTTCAGCACTGTCTTCACAAATACTCCCTGTGCCAGTTTTCTGCCCTGAGAGTTTGGGTTTTTTAAAAGTTTAATCAGATCTGTCCACCCAAATGAGCTGTTCACCACCTCATTTTAAGTTGACCATTTAAAACAAAATCAAATACATTATTCTACAATTTTTGCCAATTATGTTTTCACATATATTCTTACTGAAAAGTAATTAATTTTGCTTTAATCTAAAATTACTTTCTACAACAAGACCTTGAAACACAAAATACCATCTAGTCAGAACTGGCTGTTTTAGCACAGGAAGAAAAGCCCATACAAATTTAACAAAACAAAAAAGAACAGACTTTTTTTAAAGAAAAACCAAAGATTTTACTCACTTATTGGTCCAGAACTGTTTACACAAAGTTTTTCAACTTCTTTTTTTAAAGAACAACTTGCACAATGCTAAACACAATAAATCCCTACAGAACAAGTTTTGTACATACAAAAAGCACAGCTTGTAAAAATCCAGAAGACTAACAAATACTGCTGAAGAGATATTATTTAGTGGATCAAACTGCTTCAATATAAAAGTAAAGTAGTACTTGAAAATAAGCACCCAACCCATGTGGATAACCTCTATTCAGAAATGTGGATTAATACAAAACTATTTTTATAAATAAAACACAGGATTTAACACTTACATAATATAGTGGTCAATTGCAAGTTCATTTTAATTGGCTGAAAACCTGTGAAGTCTAGCACTGCGGCTGATTAGAGATCTGTTGTCTTAATAAAAGAATTTTAACTATATCTTTTTGAGAAGAAAAAGACTAGATCTTGAATTATTTACTCTTATCACTTAAAAGCTTTAAAATTTAATTTTAGTCACTTAAAAATTAGTGGTATTCTAATCTGTAATTAAGTTATATTTCACATATAAGAAGTCAGTAATTTCAAATAACTCCATGTAACAAGGTCCAGCTCCCAGTTTCATACTTTTCACCTAATACTTTTTAAAACTTTTTTTGCCATTTATCACTTTAGGAACTTCTAAATGCAAATTCTTTTACATGCTATGCACAATGAAGCATTTCAAACCTACTCAACTTGAAGGTAATGAACAGATCACCTACTTGAACTGTTGGATTGACTTCTTGATGGCATGTTGTCTTTGCCTTTAGTGCAAGATTCTACAGGACATAAATTTCTCAAATCCCTGAGCAATTGCTGTTAGGTAATGCCACTGGACTGGCTCAGCTTCAGAACTTTGTTTCACAATGTCCACAGAAAGTAACTGACTTCCATTAATGATTGTCATCAAAGACTGACTTGTTTAACCGTAAATGTTTATATAGAAAAATGTTAATTTATTATAACTTTGGTAGGAAAAGGGTGTACAGCTAAACACTGCTACCATGAACAAATTTTATTAACAAATTAAATATTAAAATGAAGGTTTAAAAATAATTGGAAAAGACTTCTCCAGATCTCAAAGGAAACACCCCCTTAACAGATCACTCAGCCAGTGCTACAGGGAATAAGAGGGTAGCACTGATTACATGAGCTCAATTGGGAATTCTGAAAAAAATCATGGACTGGCCAGAAGGCAAAGATTTTGGAGCATTGCCAGAGAAAAAGACCTGTGCACAAGAAGCACCCCCACATAATGAGTTACCAGAAGATGAAAGAGGCTATGCTCTATTTAGTCATGGATCCTGCTGTGTGGCAGGAAACCATCAGTGGTGGAGGAGTCATTGAGGCTGCTGAAGGAGCAGGCTAGTCAAGCCAGTTTGCAGAGGTGAAAGCCATCCAAACTAGCCCTAGAGATTGCTGAACAAGTCTCTCCTGACTCCTGGATGGTGGCTAATGCCCTGTGAAGGTGGCTGCAAAAATGGAAGACCAATTGGCAACGCAGGGATAAACCCATCTGGGCTGGACTGTACCTGCAGGACATCAGTGCACAGGTCGAAAACATGACTGGAAAGGTACATCAGGGAGATGTTCCATGCCCAAAAAACACACCACTGAAGAGTATCAAAACAATGAATAGGTAGATAAGGCTGCCAAAACTGAATTAATTTAGGTATATTTGGACTGGGAGTGGAAGGGTGAGCTATTTATAACCTGATGGGGCCATCAATCATCAGCTGCAACAGACAGATGGGCTCATCATCGAGGGGTGGACCTGACCATGGAGGCCATTGCACAGGTCATCCATGAATGAGAAGCATGTGCTGCAATCAACCAAACCAAGTAAACTTTCCCTGGAATAGAGGGCAGCAGCTGGGTTTCTGGTATGGTGAGGCCTGGCAAACTGCACCACTGCCATGAACACGCTAAGGCAAGTGTTACATACTCACCACGGTAGAGGCAACAACTGGCTGGCTGGCAACACAACCCGTAAACTATTGCCACTGCTCAAGGCACCATCTCAGGTCTTGAGAGACACATTTTGTGGAAAACGGTACCCCAGAGAATTGAATCAGACAATGGGACTCATGTTCAAAATAATCCCATAAACTCTTGGGCAAAAATAATGGCATTGACATCACATCCCTTATCACCCCTAAGCCTCTGAAAAGACTGTGTAGTATAATGGACTGCTAAAGACTATGTTAAGAGTGTTAAGTGATGGAGCATGGAAGGATTGAGACGTAAACTTAACAGAAGCCACTTAGCTGGTTAACACCAGGAGATCTGTGAACCTCCCTGGTCCTGCCTACACAAAACCCCTACACACTGGGGGAGGAGATAAGGCCCCCGTACTATACAGGCGAAGTGGTTGGGAAAATCAGGGTAGATTTCTCTCCCTATAGGAAAAGGCAAAGCCGCTTATGGGATTGTCTTTGCTCAGATACCTGGGTGTACTTAGTGGGTAATTGTGGGAAGACAAGATAGAGGTCGTGCTGAAGGCAATCTTGCCCCCGATAGATTGCAGCTGTGTTAATTACCCAAGAGTGGGAACAGCCTTGCCCTCACAGCTACAGGTGTGATAAAAGAGTGAATTAGCAGCTGGAGTCAGGTGGCCATGCTGTGAGGAGACAAGGATTGAGGGAGCTGAGCTGTTAACACTGCAGAGCTGCCTGCGAGAGCAGAGGGGGAAACAGCCAGGGCTGCTTGGAGCTGCCCATAGAATTGCGACAGAGAAAAGGTATGAGAGACTTTTAAATAACAAGGTGCTGATGACTGAAGCCTTCTGAAGTTTTATTGAAGCACTCTGAGTCTCGTGGCCGAGTCAACTATGACAAGTAATGCAGAAGTATGGGGAGACCTGGTGTGTGGTCCAAGGAGATTTAACCTTGGGGGGGAAATAATTTGTGTAAGTTGTATGCTGCCAAAGTAAAGCAGCAAAAATGACATGAACTGATGAAGCATGAATTTTGTGAGGAATGAAGTGAGTGGGAGGCACAGAGCCAATGCTGTTGCCCAATAATTAAGTGTGCTGCTTCTCCTGTCCTGAGCACCCATCTTGATGGAATCTAGCCCAAGTCATGGCCTGATTTTGGACATCTGGAGGCATGGATGATACTCTTGAGATGAGAAAAGAATACCTATCTGTGAAAGGACACGCAGGGCATAGCAGGTAATGAAAATTATTATAAATCTCTATGTCCAGCCAAAGTCAACCAACCCATCACAGCCCCCCTGCTCTGCTCTGGTGAACTGCATCCAGCTCTGGAACCTACAACATAGGAAGGACATCCACCTGTTACAGCAAATCCAGAGAGGGGTCAAAAGTTGATTAGAGGGATCGAAGACCTCTCCTATGAGGAAAGGCTGAGAGAATTGCGATTGTTCAGCCTGGAAAAGAGGTGGCTTCAGGGTGACCTAAAATAGCCACCTTCCATTACCCGAAGGGAGCCTACAGGAAAGATGTGAGAGGGATTTTTTACAAGGGCATGTAGGGACAGGAAAGGGAGAACGGGTTCACCGTGAAAGCGAGTAGGTTTAGATTAGGTATTAGGAAGAAATTCTTTCTTGTGAGGGTAGTCAGGCACTGGAACAGGTTGCTCAGAAAAGCTGGGTATGTACACCCCTCCCTGGGAAGCATTCAAGCCCAGGGTGGACGGAGCTCTGAGCAACCTGGTCTTATGAAAGATGACCCTGTTCACAGCAGGGGAGTTGGAACTTGATGATCTTTCAAGGTCCCTTCCAACTGATGAGGAATACATGTGGTGCAGGTAGCTAATTTGTAAACTGCAGTTAGAGATGCAGATTGAGATGCAAATTGAGCTCTGGGCTGGGAGTAAAGACAGGAGGCAGTGACCTGCCAACTCTATGCATGGAAGATGAGTGGGTAGCCAGGTGAATGGACACAGAGACCTGGCAGGAATGGAAGACTCAGAAGAGAAGACTCAGGAGGAACAGCGAGGCTTGCCTTAGACTGTGATGGCATAAAAGCCCAGGAGTTCCTTTGCCTGAGATCCCTTCTCAGGGGCACCAGCCCAGGCTGTTTGTGTGTTATTACACTGCTAATAAATTGCTTTATGGAACAAGGTGTCTGAGACCTGGGGTCAAACCAGTAAGGAAACCTGGTCTGACTTCAAGCTGGATGTGCAGGCAGTCATGTGGGGCACCTGTCAGATCACTGGCACTACCTGCAGTGAAGGAGCTTTGGTCCCAGAAGTTAAAGTCTCTGATGCTGGGAGAGTGACTGTCACAGAGTCTCTTGAATGGTGAAACTGGGAAGTTTCCATAACACAACCCAGGCCATTCTATGATTCATTCACAAGTTTGCAGACACCCAAGCAGCTCAAAACCTCAGAAGTGCAAACAAGAAACAAATATGTAACAGCAACTTCCATTTTTGTTTAAACATTGAAATTCTTTATATTTATACAAAACACAGATCCTGTCCCTCCATCAGCACCAGACTCATCTGCAGATCATTGATCTTTCCTCATTACCCAGGTGCTCCTTGAAACTGTTGCTGCCTTTGTTCCAAAGCTTGTTGACTTAACAGTTGCTGCTGTTTCTGTAGAAACTGCACTACTTCTGGGCTTCTGAGTAGGGACTGAAAGAGAGAGAAAGTGAACTTTACTTTACAAAACCCATATATGTTAAATAGGTACCACAGTAATATTTTTCCATTACATGAATTTGCATATTGCACACTGCTGTTGCTTAATATCACAAACACCCTCTAAGTATAGCAAACAGGAGTAATCCATTAACATACTAGAACCAAAACATCTTTCAACTGTGGTTCAGTTCTAAAGCTGTGCTTCAACTAAGCTAATTTCTACATTTCCCACTGCAGACAGCTCAAAACCAATTTAATAAATTAATAACATATTGTAATCCTGCAGCAAAGCTCATGTGCCTGTCAGAGTTCAAGCTCAGGACTATGCCTTTAGCACATATTTTACTTTTAGGCAGTCCTGTGAGGAGCAGGGAGCTGGACTCAATGATCCTTGTGGGTCCCTTCCAACTCAAGATACTCTATGATTTTCACTGACTGTCCAGAATTTCCCAACATTTCAAAACTGCAGTCCATCCACAGGGAATGAGTTAAAAAAACTCCTCTGCATTCAATCAAAAAACAAAAGTATCTAAAAGTATTTGCATCTGGCTCCTGGCCTGAATAGCTGCAGTATGTAATCCAACTCTGGTTTTTCACGCTCATTCCTGCACAGTGGCCGCCCAAGTGATTGTAAGGTCAAATGGCAAATAAGGTTGGGAACTGATCCTTCCAAAAATTCAGAGGAAAAGGGTTATTTTTCAGCTGAATGAATTCCCTAGTTGCTTGCTCATTATCCATGGTCACTTCAGTGATATAACCAAAGAGGTACTGCAACTGCAAGTCAGAGGAGGAAGAGAGAAGCAAGAACCAGATCAAGGAGAATCTGAATTTCAGGTATACTGAAAGGAATCCCGAGTTCATAAAGAGCCTTGACACAGTTAGTGCAAAAGCTCTGAACATCTATTAAAAGACCTTCTATAAAAAATAATGTTTCATTCAGAAGATACCTTTCAAATTTAATTAAAAGCCACATCAACAGAAACAGCCAGGAGAGCAGACAGCAAGCCAGTAAGTGGGGCATGAAGAACAAGAGATATTATGGAAACTACTCCATAGTTCATTACTTGTTTTCCTCATAAACACTGAAAAGCTATGAATAGTCCTCTAAGTTTTAGACACAATCACTAAAAAAGTGCTATCACTGAGAAAGAATTATCAAGAAATACATCTAGGTAGTTGTATACTTAAGACTGACATGATGTTTCTTTTAAGGCTTTCCAAATTTCTGAATAAACACTCCAGCACTACAGTGAGTATTGTTAAATTGCACTGCACAGGTAACAGGGAGAAGACAAACAGTCCCAACAGCTTTTGAAGAACAGGGACTGCAAAAACATGCAACAAAGAAAGTTGTAATGAAGCCAAACAAACTGTAGGAACTGAATAATTTCCCTGCACTGGGCTTAACTTGTTAAAGGAGAAACCAGTGTTTAATACTTATGAGACATGCCATTCACGCAGTCTGCAAATATTATAAATCACAGTGTGTGCTTAGAGTTTGCTTTATCAACACATACATACACAACTTTGATATGACACATCTACAACTTCTACAACACCACAGTAAAGCTTACATCAGACCTAAAGTCCATTCATTGTTCTACCTAAGGCTTTGGTTTAACAAGCTAAAACCATCTCAGTTATACTGTAGGCACTATTTACCCTAAAGAAACCACCATATCTGTTACTACCAAAACTTCAGATCAATAAATTCAGTCATTAGTATTAGTATTCTTCACAGAGAGGCTGAACCACACATCTCTGAAGCATGTTTCAAATTTGAAAATATGCACATACAGTGCACGCTTATTAAACTGATTTTCTTTTTTCACAATGGTGACAGGTAAACATTGGTGACAGGTAAACTGCCTTTATTTATTTGAGTTCAAAATCTCTGGAAAACAAGACTTACCAGCCTCTTTTTATTCAATACTTGTTCTAAAAGAGTAGGTCTTGCTGGGCGATCTCCAATGGATCCCGATCTCTGCTTCGTAACAGATACTGAACCTTCGACACTATCCTGCACATGACAGAAAACAAAAAAGAAAGGGAGGTCAGACTATAAACTCTGATACAGTGATTCACAGAAAATCCCAAGAGTAAAGAACATTTGCCTCCTCAATCTGCAGAGCAAAGTAACAGCACAGGAATGGAAATCTATCTATTCAAGACCTGGCCTCTTCTTTCTACCTCCTTTGTCACCAGCAAGAGTGAAGCAATGCAGCTGAGTTAGTGTTCTACACTGCAAAACTAAACAGGTTACCAGGGCTAGTTAATGGCTTCAATTAATCTGACTGCATTTCTTAAAAATGAAGTAATTCACAACAGGTCAAGGTCCAGCTTGTGAAAATGAATGATATTTACCATTTGTAATTGGGCAGGAATGACAATAATCCTTGTAGTACCAAAACAAAACATACTTCAGAACACTATGACAAACTTGCCAAAGGTACAGGTTTGGGGTTTCCCCCCCCCAAGTTTATTCTGTTCCCTGTACAATCACCAGTCATCTGAATTAGACATACTAATACAATGTGGCTCTACAATCTGCTCCAAGGAAAATTTAAACCAATAAGTTTAGCACTAAATAGCCTGCTTTCTTCTTCAAGTTCAGGCCCTAATTTCCTTACATTCAAAGCAACCTGCACTCACACAAACTGGGAAAAGAAAACCCACCCTCTTCCAACATGCAATAACCACTATTTCATGCTACAGATCAAAAAGTTTTAACCCATCACTACATGAAATGTGGCATTTTCACCCTTCTCCCATCCTGTCCCCTTTTCTGAACTAGCACTAGTTGTAGACACATCACGAATCAAGTAGGATGAACTGTCAGTGAAGGAAGAGAGAAGAGGGAAAGTCATGCTGGTATATAAATCTAGAATTCATTCTCCTCTTGAATAATGTGTGCAGCGTCTCTTACCTCTCTTACTTCTCTCACCTGAAAAGAGAAGTAGCTACTAGAATTAGAAAAGGCTCACAAAACAGCAAGGATGACAGAAAGTCATCCTTGGAATGCTTGGAAACAAGCATGCTCTGCCTTTTCAATTCAAGAAGGAAAAAACTTAGAGGCAAGCCTTCCAAGTAAGTATCACAAACACAAGGGGAATTGTTCTAATGTAAACACTGCCTGGCAAATTAGGTTGACACCAATAAGATTCAAAAACAAAGTGAATACTCACACCAGGTAGCAGACCTGAAGAAACTACCAAAATGTAATGGAGGCTCAGAGCTTACAAGGGTTCAACAAAAATCCAAAACACTATTAGGAACACGTATCACTTATAGTTACAGAATACATCAGGAAAACCTCAGCAAGACCTTTGAACTGAAAGAGAAGGTGAGGGAATATTCTCTTGCAGCATCATGTACACTTCCCTTTTTTAAAGGGCCTGCCTCATGGCTTTTACAGACATACAAAAGAAGATTCTTTCGTGGTCAGTTTACAGTTAGATCAGTTCCCAGTCACACAACTCCAGACACAGCTGTGATGACATAATAGAATTGCTTTTAGCAGGAGTGCCAGGTAAGATTTCTTTTTCTTTTCGCAAATCACTAATTTACACCTGCCGCTTTGAGCACAAAGCACTCAGCACCTTCAGGTGTAGAACTATTTCCCTTCTTCTGTCTCATCTAAATACAAGATCTGAAACACTAACTCTGTACAAGCGACCATCCTTGTAGTTGCTTGAGTCGCCTAGGGAAGTCCTAGCTGAGTCCACTAACTGTAGAAAAAAGAATATTTAAAAAGTTGAACATCACCATCAGTTTTCCCACTGATAGTATTTCCCCATCTAAACAATACATATAAGCTTATGCAAGTTAAGTATAATGAACTAGCAGTGGTCGAAATATTTACCTGCCATTTAATATAAAGCTAATAACCAAAGAGCATCCTGAAGAACCTACACCACTGATTTCTATACACCTGATACCCAACGGCCTTTGCGACTTTAAAACCCCACACTTCAGCACCAGCTGAGAAACAAGTCTGACATCTCTCCGGGATCGGTACTTTCCTACTGCGGGAAAAAAGCCACGCTGCAAGCGAAACATCTTCTAGCGATATTTCTTTACTTGCAATCTTCTGGCATAGCTGTAAGCTTCTACAATTTATGTCAGAACTGAAAACAAACGGAGTTTGCTCTGGCAAACAGGAGGAAGCAAGATCTCTAGGTCGGCCTGGACTTCTTCCCTTTCCTCTGGCCGTCTGAGATAACCCGGCCTTCCCGGGAAGTTCCCACTCCCATGGACCTCCCGGCACCCGAGCGTGGCCCGGCCGAGGCCCCGCCGCCCCCCGCCTCACCTCGGCCCGCTGGCCGCCCCC